>VZZY01002962.1:0-45103 GCA_013400335.1 Eurystomus gularis
CCAGCCACCAACTGGATTTAGCTTTATTTACCACAACCCTCTGGGCTTGGCCGTCCAGCGAGTTTTTAACCCAGCAAAGAGTACACCTGTCATCTGCAAACTTGCTGAGCATGCACTCAGTCCTACTGTCTATGTCACAGGTCCCAATACAGACCCCCTGAGGGACACCACTTGTTCACCAATATCCATCTGGACATTGAACCATTGACCACTACCCTTTAGATGCCACCATCCAACCAATTTGTAATGTGGTAATGAAGTGAGGATGAAATGAAGACTTGTTTTCTGGAGGCTATCCCCATGCCCCACAGATGGTGTCTTGGGGCCAGCCCAGAGGTGGACATGCTTTCCACTGCTTCTGAGGATGCTGTGGGTCAAAGATGATGGAGCAGGATACCTATTACAGGCACAAAGTTTCATCCTTCACATGGACACTCTGACTGTGGAAGACACTTTCATATATATGTTTTAATTACAGCTGATAATGTCTCCTGCTGACAAGTCACAGTATTTGTGGCCAGCACAAAGGGGACAATCCCAGTGTAACACTTCAAAGCAGTTTCTACCAGGATCTACTTCTGTTTTAATACTCCAAAGGGTAAATTTGAGTTTTTATTATTGAAAAAAAATATAGTTCATATTTACACATGTAGATGCAGTCCTCTTGAGGCTTAAAGCCATGCTAAAATGGGAAAGTTGGTGCCTGAAGTGACAGCTATGTCAATGTGAGAACTGTGATCACAAAGATTGGCCAGCGGTGGACTCAGAGCTTAAGCAAAGTCTACCTGCTCCTTTCAAGTAAGAACAGACACTCCCTCCCAGAAAGACCGCAACTAAATTCATGACATCTGATTTTTTCCCTAAGATGGGTCTTCCCTTGGCAAAGCAAAATGAATTAGAACCAAAATCCCACCACAATGGTCACCCGGCCCCTGGATTGTGTGGTTGAATATGTTGTAGCAGATGTCTAGGATGCCTTCTAAGAGCATAAGGACATGATTATTTTCAGCAGAGTTGAATCTTTAATTAGAAAAGGGATGGACAGAGCTAGAAACAGACTGGAAAAAGGCATATGTCACTCCCTGTCTTCACAACCAGCAAGAAGGAGGCTGCAGGGGACTGCAGGCTGGTCAGCCTTGCTGCAGCTCCCGGGAAGATTGTGGAGCAAATCTTCCCAGAAGCCACCTCCAGCATGTGAAGGAGAAGAAGGTGGTGGGGATCCAGTCTCACTGGGCTTACCAAGTGTAAACTGTGCCTGACCAAACTGATTGTTTTCTACAGTGAGATCTTTATGGTTAAGAGGGTGTTGTCAGAGATTTCAGAGAGATCTCAACAGTCTGGAGACATGGAGTGGCAGAGCCCTCGTAAAACTCAGTAGAGACAAATGGCAAAGTCCGTAGCTGGGAGAGAATAATCCTCTATCAAATTGTAGGCTGGGAGTCCACTGGATGAAAGCAGCTTTGCCGAGACAGACCTGGGGATCCTGTGGACAAAAGGTTGAATGTGAGCCAACAGCGTGCCCTTGCAGCAAAGAAGTCCAAGGGCATCCTGGGCTGCATTAAGCAGAGCCTTGTCAGCAGGTTGAAGGGATGGGATCCTTCCTCTCTGTTCAGACCTGATAAGACACATCTGGAGTGCTGGGTCCAGTTCTGGGCTCCCCAGTACAAGTGAGACATAGACACCTATGAGTGAGTCCAGAAGGGGCTATCAAGCTAGTGCAGGACTGGAGCACATCTATGAGGAGATGCTGAGGGAGCTGGGCTTGCTCAGCCACCAGAACAGAAGCTCCAGGGAGGACCCAACTGCATTGTTAGCTACCAAATGAGGGCTACAGAGAAGATGGAGCTGGACTTTTCTTGAAGGAGAACAGAGAAAGGCAAGAGGCAAAGGAGACAAGTTTCAACGCAGGTCATTTCTCCTGCATAAGGAGGAAATCTTCTGAGCAAGTATGAAGATGAGAACAGGGACCCAGCGAGGCAGTGACTCGGGGAGGGGGTTTCAAAACTCACCCACGCAACCTGCTGTAACTTTGAAGTGGACATTGTTTTAGGCAAATGGTGGTGAACAAAGGTAAGAGTTCTTCCAGCAAAGGGGAAAAAAAGTTTCAAGGTTTTACCAGGAAGATACTATAGCAAATGGTTCCTACAGTTCATCAACTGGAGTGCTAAAGATTTCACTGGTAATATTGTCTGTCTCCATCTCCTCAGCAATGTAGAAATTTTCAGGGATTTGTTGTGATTCCTTTGGCAAATATTGCCAACAGAAAGCAGAATATAATGCAGTGACCACATTACATGGAGCTTCCTGGTTAGCTGTCAATCTTGTTTTGTTTTTAAGGCAAATCCCATTTCTTGAAAAACATGTTCCTTCATTTACTTTCCTCATTTGAGTGAGGTGACACAGGCTTCTGTGGAGTTTTACATGGTGTCTGTTGTCACTGATGGACAAAAATAAAAGAACACAAAAGGAAGTACCATTCCTGCTTTGTATTTAGCTCCATCTCTGGTTTCCTCAGCAGTTAGGATAACCACCGTGTGAAGGAAGGATACATGCACATCCAGTGGCGTCACACACATCTGGCACAACCAGGTTGCCAGATTTGCCCTTAAGTTCCTATAGCGACTAGATGATGCCAGCTTTGAAAACAGACTTTGAAAGTACCAATCTAGCTCTAGTACAGCTTGAAAGATCCCATGTTGCAGGGGTATTTTGTACTGATATCAAGTCAGCATGGGGGTGTGAATGCCACCATGAAACCTGTTGTCCTGCGCTGGGGATGCACACCCTGAGTGTGAGGGAGAGCTGGGGAGTGAGCCTCCTTTGCTGCTCTGCAGCAATGTTTCTGCTCAACTGGGGCTTGCCACCAGCATGCTCTCAGCTGTCACCTCCCTGCCTCCTGTCCTCACCTCCAAAAGTAAATTGACAAATCATCAAAACTAAACATGTGCAGCCTGACTTGCTTGTATGGAAATAATTAAGCGTCGGGATGAGGGAGCGCATTAACTCTCTGACCACCAGAGGCATCTGTAAGTCCACCTCCTGCAGATGAGAATTTCCTGAGGACCTTTGGGCTGAGTGTGGTGGTGCTGGGCTCTAACCCACAGAGCAGAACAGGAGCTTAAGCAGGGCTGGACTCTGGGTCATGAGTTAATCCAATACATCCTTTTATTCAAGTAAGAGCTGAACACGGACTTGGTTCTTATTGCATCCTGGCCAAAGCAGAAGGGACAATGAACTTTCAAGAAGGGCCGATTTCCCAAAGCTGAAAATATTTAAGAGAAAAATGGACTGTAAGGATAAGTGACCCAGACAAATGTGAGCAGAGTTTGTAAGTTAAGACCATGTTAATATGTGTCTTAAAACCATGGTCCCACAAACACATTAGACACTCATCTAGGTAGGTTAAAAAAGCAATGTGGTGTAGAAAGGAGAAAGAGAGAATAAACAAGGAAGGATGGAAGTCCATCTACCTATTTTAGATACTTGACTGTGGGCAAATAACTGCAAAGCTTCCCTTGAATCAACCTATTTCTCACTACTGAGTGGGGGAGACAATTAAGCACCTTCTTCAGGAAGGTTTATTCATTCACTGCAAACTGAGGGCCCCAGCTGGACACTCAGCTGGCTCTTGCCACTAGAAAAACAGTAAATGGTTAAGAGAGAGGTTATAGCAGTGAAGATAGAAGCAGCAAGGAGAATGATAGAAGCAGCAAGGAGAATGACAAAAGCAGCAAAAGGAACCAGTGAAGAACTGGTGTCCAGTAAGGACAACAAGGATGCCCTCCTGAGGTCCCTTCCCACCTGAGTGGTTCTGTCATCCTATGAGCTTAAACTTAAAAATGCTTTGAGAGGACCTCGCTGCAGCGCTGGACAACTGGAACACATGATCAGTAGCAGCACAGACAGGATGCACGTGCCTAATAATCACTTCTTCATTTAGATGATATTTAGCACCACATAGTGATAAGAAGTTACTTTTTATCCAGCAGTGACTGAAGGGGATATAATAATAGAGCAATAACTGCTAACAAATTAAAAATCACTGCTCGGTATAGCTTATATCCAAAAGACTGACTGAGGCGCACTGGCACTGGGAGAGCAAATGTTACCTTTTAACATACCTCGGACATGAAGGCAGGTTCCAGGATATGGCCAGAAGGATGAGGCTATAGCAATGTTTAAAAGTGGGAATTAAACAACTGAAGTCAGACGGGTTTGGTAACATCACATACCACCTGCACAGAATGATGGAATACCTGCCTCCTCCTGGCAGTCTCCAAGCACACAGTAGGGAGTACGGAATCACCAGGGAAAATCACATAGGTAAAATATTTTCAGTCCAACATCATTAGCCCTATTAGTCACTCAGGAGCTGTCCCCTTGCTTAGAAAAACAAAGGTGTAAGAAATGACTGCAGTTTTCTTTTGGGGGTTTATAAAGGATCTAAGGGGATTCATAACGATTTCAATCCTCTTCTTATAGGACACCACTTTAAGCAAAGGCCGTCACAGAATATGACCTTAAAATAATCTTGATTTCCCTTGCGCTTCTTAACACCCATCATTCTGTGCTGGTAGTGCCAAATTAGCTAAAGTGGCTGAAGCTCAGTATTGTGGGGAGTCTTCTTTCCTGGCTGCCCCTGGTACTAACTTCTTTCCAAACACTTATTGCATCGGTTGTTTCTTACCTGCTTTTGTGCAAGCGTGCGTTTTCTGCGTGTTTGGGCCCTATTTTGTACTTTGCATCCATTTTTAGAAAGTAAATATACTATTTAATCCAAACATTTCCATATCCTCAAGAGAGACATTTTAACAGTGATTTGAATGATTTTCTCAAGAGAAATAACAGCGTCGAGGCTGTTTTATGTTAAAGCTTTCAAACACAGTTGTTTAACTTCTTTTAAGTGTCAGAGATTTGTTCTTTAAATACAGGAGAGCCACAAAACCCTAATGGGGACTAGACAAGTACTTAAGTGCACTGTTTAAATTTCACCTGTTTCCATTACGCGTATTGTCAGGAATCCGCACAGGCTCCAGTAGCTGTGCTTTATGTCTCGCGGTGCCACGTACCGGTGTGACACGGGCACAAAGAGTCCAGATTGCAGAGGAGCTACCATGACGCTTTCTAGAGAGAAGGACAACGTCTTGTAAATGACAGCATGTACTTAAAGACCACAACCGTGCATTTCAGACAGCCTCAGCAGGCGGCCTGACAGCAGGCTGCTAACAAGATAAAAAGCAGAAAGTGCCTTCAAGGAAAACGTCTTTGGGTCTGGTTGACTTCTGTGCAGAAGTGACTGTCACTCTGTGCCATGTGCTCTCACTCCCAGGGTTTCAGAGGGGTGCTGCAGCCTTCTCATGGGTTAGGGTAACTCCTAGGAGTTGTTCAATGTCCTCCGGTTTGTAACGGGCCCTCAGATGTTGCTTCGTCATTTAAAACAACAGCTTATGATGGAGACATAGTTTTCTGGACCTCGCCAACACACTACTTAGCCTGATGGCTGGGAGCAGTTCACAAAATCAATCTATGCACCATTCAGCCCTAAAAGCTATGAGACATGGGAGTGCTTTGGGGAGGCAGAGATATAAGATGGACCTTCCTGAAAACCTGACAATTCAGGTGTTCGGGGACCTTCTGGGACACCACCAGGAGCTGTTCCCACCTTGGCTGCCCCACCAACAGCAGAGGGGTAGGGAGGACATCTACAGACATCTACAGGAGGACATCTAAAGTGATTAAACACCTAATTTCAGGTGTCCAGATCAAGTGTTTAAATGCAGGTGAGATGACTCTTGGCAAGGGTATCCTTACTGCAAAATGCAGGGAGTTATCTCTATTTTGCTAGCAAATGTAAAGAACATTTTAACAATAAACCCCGTAGGAAGCACCACTTTTCCATACTGCAGCTCAGTAGTGAGCTGAGCTGTCTGTAGGTCTTTGCTGGTCAGGGCTCCCACGTGCAGGCTGAAAGGCTCTTTCACAGGCTTGATTACCTCCAGCTCATTTTGCGCGGCACATTAACTTAAGAGCAGGTTCTTGTGCTTTTATTCTTGTTGAGAAACGTCATCCTTCACATGCAGCCCTATGGACTTACCTGGAGTTACCATTTTTGTTGCCATCAGCCTCAGTAGGTATATTATTGCCTCATGTGGCAACTGCAATGAAATAAAAGGATGTTTATATCTCCTGACTCTGCAGATACCCTCCCGTGAGACACTCATCAGCCTTGGAAGCTCCATGTACCATTTGATTTTGCATTTCCATGTTACCAGTGAGTTTTCTCTGGCTTTGGGAAAAAGGTACTGATTCTGATTCCTATGTCCACCCTGCCATCACTGGGGTGTGTGGGCAGGAGGCACACAGGTCCTGGAGAAAGAGGCTGCCAGCCACACGTTCACCATACCATCATCTACCTGATACAGACCAAAATCTCTCGACTTGTATAGCACAGTACAAACTCATTCTTCCTCAGACCTGCCCCTTGGGAAGTCGAGAATGGGGGGCAATGAGACCCCCTGATTTTTTTTTTTTTCCTTTTTCTTTTCTTTTAATCTGTCCAGTCTTGTCCATCAGAGGTTATTTTAAAAACAGTTCTGGCAAACAGTAATTTTGCCAGGAAGTATGACCCCACTTAATCCCATAATTAAGAATAAAGTTAAACTGAATTCACGAGAGGGTTTCACTTCGAAAAATATTTTTCTGGTTAAGACTTGTGTAATCACAGGGCAAGATGCCACTATGCCTCTGGCATCCCAGGGCTCACTGTATTCCTCCAAAATATGCAAAGTCTATATTTAGTGACCCCCTGCAGCCTGAGAGATTTGAAGCCTGCCCAAAGGCACCTGTCTGAGGCTGTGTAAGGTAGGGAGCATTCAGGGGCCACCTGAGACGATGTGTACCCTCTTAACGTAGACTATACTTGACCAGTGCTGGGATTAGAAGACCAAAAGTCCATCTCACCTCTGAGAGTCCTGCTCCAGGAGCTCCAAGGCTGGATAGTGCCCTGCCCTCTCAGGTATCATGTCACCATGAGGGGCGGGAGCCTTTTACTTCAAGCTGTACCCTTGACTCCTGAGAGAGAGGCTGCCAGGCTTCACAAGACATTTGTCTCTCTGAACACATTATTTGCAGAGCCCTACCTTGCTTCTGCTGGCTGGCTGCGCAGTGGAGGCGTTTCAGCGTTACCTCACAGCAACCAGAGCGTAACTCTTGAGGATTCACTCATTAGCCCAGGCAGGAGAGGCAGAGGTGGAAGAAGGTGCATCCCTAACTGGAGAGGGAAGGGCCGTACAAATACAGGCAGTGAAGAGCGGAGGAACAGTACTGGTGGTGCTCAAACCCTCAGTGCATCACAAGTGATGGACACGTGGGACCTCACTACTGGTCTTAGCTTTAAAGTTTTCTCCTATTTACACGTGTCAGGGCCTCTTTATTTAATTCCTGACAGCAGCTCAGGGGCAGACAGCAGCTTGGCTCAGGGTGGGCTCCTGACAGCCTGCTTGGTACCTCTTGTACCTTATTTCTCTGCCCCCTCGCCACTGCCTCACGCGGCTGGGCTGCCTGCAGAATGCCGCACCGGGGGGTGCAGGGCGGCCCCAAGCAGCCGCAGCACCATGCCCTGCTCAGCTGGGATGAATGGGGAAATCCAGCAGAGCCATGCTTTGTTAGAGCTCTTCTCAGAGAAAAACTGCTCTCTATTCGGCCAGCAAGGTTTAATGGGCAAAGCAATGACACCTGCATGAAAAATGGCTGCTGGGATTACAGTGAGATAAGTGAGGCTGGCTGCAGTGAGTCGCTTCTCGCACTTGTGCAACGCCACCAAATTTAACGGAGAGCTTTTGGATTTATAACCATGTCAGTGGAACAAGAATCAGAGCTAGTATGTCTTTATTTCTTCCCTTTGGTCTGCTCCGGGTGTAATCAGCGCTAGCCACTGATGTTGGTGCAGCAAAACCTTGGGCTGAGGCAAACCACAGCTCGGCGCTGGTGAGGACCAGAAGTATCAGCTGATATAACTCTTCCTATGAAAACTGATTTTATCCCCTCAACTCTCTACCCTGTTACAAAAATACTAAAGAGAATAGAAAATCTAAGGTGCTGGAATGGCAGAAAAATCTACAAGACCGAAAAAAATAAATTAATACCAGCTCTTCCAAGAGCTTTGGCTCACCCACAGCTGCCACCACTGAAAGAGAGGGCTTTACACCAAACACCTTCAGCAAAAGCCTCATGTAGAACTGACCTAAGCAAGTGGCATAAACCCCTAAGGAACCTACTTAAAAGAAACAAGCTCCAGGTCTAATAACCACATAAACTCTTCATAAGAGATTTACAAAATGTTCCCTTTACTCATTTTGCAAAGATTATTAGCCATGAAGTTGGCTGCTACAATACTTACTGAAAGATGGCCTATTATATTTTTGTTTGATATAAAATGACACACAGAAACAGGGTGGAGGTGATGAAGTCACCCACAGTTGGCCACAAACACATCCCCCACGTTGAACGAAGGAAGACTTGGGAATCCAGCAGCATCCTTCGCCTGGAGTTCACGGGGATGGGTGGCTGCCAAAGCACCAAACAGTATCAGAGCTCATTTCTCCCGTGCTATAACATGAACAGCAGTACCTGGGGCTCTCAGAGCAGAAAAATTGTTCCAGACCACACATTTTCTGTGCACTGGATGACCCATAAGCTACTTTGAGTGAAAACAAACATCAAGGCTGATGTATTCTCACCAGAAAGCAGCCAAGGAAGGAAGCACAGAATGCCAAGGAATGCCCCCATTTTGCTTATAACTTTTAGATTTATTAAATCAAACAGGGTCCTACTACGGGCTCGCTTTGTCCCTGCAGGACCCTCATCATATGCATGTCATTAAAACTTACCAGGCAAAGATAAAGCCTGATGCAGAGGAGCCCTTTAGCATATGTTTAATGTAACCATATCCCTGGGAATGCCTTTCTGTTTAGATCAAAGTCGTGCCTTGACCTGCCGAGGTGAATAATGAGGGGCAGGGAAGTATTTTTAACTCTGTGCCTGGAGCTGCAGGCGCATCCCAGAAGGGAGATGTGGGTAGCAGTGGCACCAGTCTATAAAAGGGATGGCCAAAACAGTCTGGCTTTGAGGCCATGGGGCTGGGGGCAGTGGCCTCGCTCTGTAAGAACCCCCTCAGCCCAATCCCCAGACAGGGACACTGCTGCGGGGAATGGGAGCAAGATGTTAATTTTTAGACGGGGGGTTTTGATGCAAGGCCAAAGTCAGAAGGTACTGAGGCAGGGACATACAGCGCGTTCCCTGGCAGAAGTGGTGGCTCCACCACTAGTTGGGAATCAACTGTCCGTGCAGCTGGTAGCTAGCACTGATCCGCTCCTGGCACGGAAAAAATGGAGACCGAAAGCCAAACTTCCGACTTCATATTGAAACATCGGAATACATGACCTAAATAAGCTCCTTTGTAGCTGCCTTGTATTCAGCATCCCAGAGAGCATCCCAGATTTAAGTGCTGTTAGTATGAATCATGAAATTAATGAGAATTTAAGGGTGTAATTCTTGCCACCCAAGTTATGAAAAGCTAAGTTTTCTGATGTAATCCATTGTGAAGAATTCATCTTTTCAACCTTTGCCAGCTTTCTTTTCTAATGTGGCTACATCTGAGCAATGTAACGCATTTAATTTTAATTAAAGACACTTTGGGAAGGGGCTAAATGTTACTTGCTGTTAATACAGAACTGAAATGCTAGGAGTATTTTATAAACAAATATTATGAATAGGAAAGGCAAAAACGGGGAGTGGGGAAAAGAGCGGAGACATGGCATCTTTAACAAAGCAAAAATTGCAACAGTGGAGTATATATAGTTTGTACTGTACTTATTAATTGGACAAATTGAACGAAACGCAGACCAGGAGCCCGCTGTGTGAATCTAAGCGTGGTTACAAGTACACGCGTTTCTCATCCCCTGGCATCCTGGAGGTTTGGGGATCAGCTGATTTACAGCCACTGACTCAAGCTAATTCTCTTTCACGGGCTTTATTTCAGCAATATGGGTAGCACTAAATTCAGTCCAGTCATAAATCCCGTGCTGGTAATTCAGTTACAAGTGACGATACTTTGTCAGCGCTGTCTGCTCACCCTCCCTGGCAGGGCTGGTGTGTTCCCCACCCGCTCCTGCTCCCCCAGCCCTGGCTGCCCTCTCCACCCTCGCTCCTATGCAAAAAACAAGGGTCCTGGGAGAGACCCTGCCTGCCGGAGCCAGGAGCCCACCACTGTGCTCACAACTGAGCCTTGTTTTCATGGAGAACTGTTTAATTACAACATCATCCTCACTTAGCACGAGAAACAAAGTTCCTTACGTGGAACAACGTCCTGAGCACAGGGACTCTCCAGCTGTCCTCGCTGGAGTGGGAGATAGCAATTTTATTCTGAGGGATTTGGCTGCAGTACACATTGTAGAAGGAGATTAAATGAATTAAAAACTGTTTTGCCTTTAGGAAAAGCTGCAACACCTTCCTTAGCATCCAGACATCACTCATCTACCCCCAGGCCCAATTCTTCATGCCCCAAGAACAATCTCTGTCTGAAATAATAACAAAGCAAATGACTATGGCCAAAAGAGGGATCCCAGGCAAAGAGCATATCCTGAAGATACGTCAAGGATTCCATGAGGTCTGCCCACCTTTCTTGCTTAATTTCACAGGAAGGATGCTCAGCAGGGTGCGGCAGCAGGACACGGTGATGTATTCAAGCAGCTTTGCAAGACACAGTGATGTAAAATGGGACGAAGCAACAGGGGCTCCTTCAGATGCCCAGTCTCTGACAAAGGTGTCTCATCATATGCTAGCCACCCAAAATGCACATCTAATGCCTCCTGCTCTACTGTGGTGTGGTGCTGCAGGCTCCCACACATCCTACCTGTCTGAGGCAGAGAGGAGTTGCTCTTGGGAGATGCCTTGCTCCCTCCAGCGCTAGATGGTTCGCTTGGAAATTTGTCTTTAAATTAATTACCTTAACATTAATTAATTAATTGTCTTAAAGTTATCTGTGCTAAAGAGGCAGCTAACTTTTGACAGTTCACATTAGATGAGACAAATCTCTCCCTTGCGGTGTTTAGCTCACATAAGGAGTCCTAAAGAGTTAATATTTACAGTAAGCTGAGAATGAGGGGTTCCAAGACAACAATCGCTGCAAAAGTTTTAAGCACGGTCACATAAAGGAACTGAGCCATAAATAAAGCAGCAGACGTTCCCATTTGAGGTTGGTTTGGCTCAGAAAGATTTTAAGGGATAATCTTACTTTTTGTCTTTAGAAAAAAAAAGGAAAGACCAACACACAACAAATTTCTCCTCTTTGATGAGATGTGAGATTACGTTCCTTTTAACTTCAAGTTTTATGATACGCTGTCATGGCCAAGGGGTGATGAATCTTCTGTGCACAAACTGTTCCCAGCTGTTGATAAAACCGTGATCACCAGCGGCTTGCCCTAGCCGACTGCTGTACCCAGTCTCTGCAGCCAGATTTAGAGGAACAGAGCCACTGCTTTTGTCCTGTTTTTGTCCAGGGAGATCTGTTGGCTGTTCTGGGTTGCACAGAAAACGAACAAATTTAATCTAACCCACCCGTTTTCTGGAACTGAGTTGGGGTTCATTTAATTTTTAAGTCTTGATAGTTCATATATTTCTTTGAACTTTCTTCCTTCATGCTTTTTTTTTTGTTTTGAAGCTGCATGAGTACAACCAGAGTTATGCTCTGCACTCCCGCTCCTGATGGCTACACTTTCCCAGGGTCACCGAGCGAGATGGGGTTTGTAGTCTCTTGTTTGATGCAACTGATGGAGAAGAAGAAGTGGGATGACCTTTTTCATCCCACTCCCCTGTTGGGCAGGGCTTGGTGAAGGAGCTGTGATAGGTCAGACAGAGCTGTGAGACCACCAGGTACAACAGGCAGCGCTGGCCGGCTGGTTTTCCAGGGGCTGGCGTGGAGAAAAACAGCATATTGCTGACACCCTACCCAAACTTGCACCTCTGTTTGCTTTCAGACCAGTCCGCACCGAGAAACGCCATGATTGCTAGGCATGGGAGAAGCTTCTCAGGCTGAAAGGGCATCCACATCCACAGGGGACAGGAGAAGAAGTCCTGATGCCTTGAAAGGCATTGGGGGCAGCTTGGGCTAGAAGTGCAGGGTCAGTTTCTAATGGCACAGGCAGTGAGCAGTGAAATAGGCTGCCTGGGGAGGCACTGGCTTGTCCATCGATGTGCATTTTGAATTAAACAGGTCAGAGGAGTATACTGGGAGCAGAGGTTGCTCTCCTAGGGTAGTGGGATGGACTAGCAGAAGGCAGAGACCACAGATACCAGCAAACATCTCTCTATAAATCACGTGGTCCAGAAAACAATGTTTCTAGGATCACTAATACGTCTTTCTTCTCCACAGAGGCCATCACAGCTGTGGGTAATGTCTACCTAAGTAAATGAGTATGTTTAATTTTATTAAGAATTGCAGAGCTGGGAGGACGATGGGAGATGTAAGGGGCTGTAGTGTCTTCTCTTCCCCTAAATTGCACCAGAACACATTTATGCTGTTAACAGGAAAAAAAAAAGCCAAATTATTTACTGCTCTGTGGGTCTCTCTGCCAACAGTGATGCCTGGCTTCTTTTCTACCCTTTTGGAGTGATACTCTCTTTATTTCTTGCTCTGAAGTTCTACCGGTCACAGCTCTCCTTCCAGGCTGTGCAGGATCCACAGATGTCTATATGCAGATCACATCCATTTCAATGACTTGAGGCTTGTATCCCGAGGAATAACTGCTGAAGACATTTATTTTAAAGTAATGAAGGCTGAAGTTCTGCAAAATACATTAGGAGCTCGAGCAAGACTAACACATAGTACTGCCATAAGCTGATTCCTCCCATCAGTGGGAAACCAAAGCAGGCTGTATGTTGACATTTCTACACTCATTTTTAAATATTTTTGAACAGCAATCATACTTGCAAAACAACTTTTCCTTGCAGTTCATTAACAAAGAAAGGTGCATGTTTTGTGATTTGGTTGTGTCGTAGCCATCCCGTAGTGGACTTGACTTCTCCATCACTGGGTGCTGGAGGTCTTTCACTTCTCCGTTTTGAGAAAGGCTTTCTGACAGGTGAAATCTGAAGTCAGTGTGTCAGAACTGCATCCCCCTGGTCTTTTCTAACAGTGGCAGAGTGGGTAGTTCAAAGCACATTTAAGTGATTGCTGCCAGCTGAAATTTATTCAGAGCTCTCTGGTCTGGAAAAGAGGTTTGACATGTCATGAGAACAAGCTGTTCAGTTCTTACTGAGCCTTTGGCCAGGTCAGTAATAATATAAAAACTCCGTCATACTGTGTATGACCTTATCTAGTCAACCTGCCAAGGCGTGTGTGCTGTGCTTATTAGAGTGCTGATACCCAGGTATTAGAGTGCTTTGGCTGAGCAAATAACTGTGGTGGTGTCACCAGGAGAGCCTCAGCATGCAGGGCGGGATATTTTGGAAGAGACAGGATCTTTTATTAGATCAGCAGACAGAGCTGATGAAAAGAAATGTGGACAGACCACCCTTTCCTCAGAGCTTAAAAGAGGCTAGGGTCTTCCCATCTCTTCTTTTGTTGACATCCTCTGGTCTCTGGATACTTTATTCTGACCATTGAACAGATTAATATAGTCAGACTAAACCAACGAGAGTCATTCTGGACCTGGACTGGCTCTTTTTTTGCTGTGCTAGTCCTAAAGAAAGCTCTAGTTTCCTCAAGGCTTGTTTTCTCCAACCACGCTCATCTGTCTGGAAATGGTATTAGCTCTCTCTTCATCTGCCTCAGTGGGGAAAGCCACTTTAGGCCAGAGAGCAAAGTGGGCATAGAGAGGAACAGGAAATTGAAGTCACAATACAGAGCAAGATTCTATTCAATGGCTTGACCTGGTACACTGTGATTTCATCCCTTGCCTCTACTTGCAGAGCTCTTGACTTTGCAGATAGCAGCAGGCAGCTCTTTACAACCTGGCAGAGACTAACCTCACTGGTGGGTAAATTCAGGGTTTACTGGAGCACTCCAGGCAGCCCAGGCAGATTCCCACTGGATTCATGTGCCCACACTGCAGAAGTGGCTCCAGAGCACGCATGGGTCTGGGGCCAAACCCTGCCACGCACCCGCATGCTCCTGGGTGGAGAGCAGCCCTGTGTGGGCTCCGGGGTGTGCCTGGTGCCTTCCCAGAGAGACAGACGTCCCATCCTGTGTGTCCCCAGGGGAGCTGGCTCCTGTCTGCAGGCTGCAGTGACAGCTGAATGTCTCCATGAGTCATCCCACAGAGCAGCCAGATCCGTGGGAGCTTGCACCGGGAGTAATAGATGGGTTTATTTCAGTAACCAGGTCGTGCAAGTAATTCTTCTAAGAATTTAGCTTCTTGTCAGTTTTCAGGGTATTTATTTTTTCTCTCTCAGCTGTTCCTTAGACTATCTGCACAGTTTGTCCTATTGATTCAGACATGGATGCTAGGATGAGCTATTAGGACATCAGCAGGAGCTTTCATTTTGATACAGATGTATTCATGTAAACATAATAATAAAGCACAGCAGTGGAGCGGAGTGTAGTAGAGTGTAGTTACACTACTAAGCAAAGTAGAAGCCACCCGATCCTTCAGCCCCAGCTAGGCTCTGCGAGCACAGCTATGTAAGTAAGTCTTACCCCAGACTGATGGAGCTGAGGTAGTTATGACAACTCGTATACAGCCTGCGCAGGCAGGGTGGTGCTTTCACAGGGACAGGTTATTTTGTCTGGGCAAAACAGATAACAAAGACAGGAGTGAGTTTAGACCCACTTGCTGTCGGTTGGGCATGTATACTGCTAGCAGTGTGCTCGCAAGGTGCTTTTTACACTGGTCTGGCCAGAAAGTGATCCCCCTTTGAATGAATTTGCTTAGAGCACTAAAAAGTTACAGTTCTTCCAGAAAGACTGAGCTCACATGTCCCAGGCGCAATGATGGAGAAATGCCTGTGGGACCATGCGAGCAACCATCGCCTAAGGAGCAGCGTCCAGCCCAAAGTGTCTGGGAGACTCCAGAGTGGCACAGACTCCTCTGCAAGCAGAAGTTACTGGAAGGACTGTTTCCCTATGTAAATGCACACGAAATGTCGTACGTGTGTGTGTCTGATGGCAATATCTTTATTTACTGCAGTGGGTACTGCATGCCATGCAGGTTTCCGTTATTATTTTCTTAGAGGGTAAGTTTTGTTCATCAGTGTTTTAGGCAAGAAAAATTTTTCTTCTTCTATTTCTTTATCTAGTTTGTCTGTGTCTTTAAGTATCTGCTTCCCAAATGTACCTCTTTGAGTCTGCACTGGGAACTGCCTCAAAACTAGGTAGAATATATAATAGATAGATTACAGCCAGGACTCTAATTTCAGAAGAAAAGCATATAGGCTTGAAGGTGTGGGCCTCTAATCCAAACAGTGTTTTAGAGGAGATATGGCCAAATTCTGATGGTGCCCATATCTGGGAAAGATATGGCTCTAGTGAAGCTGCGCAGGATGGGTTCACTTCCCTCATGTACATGGGCTTTGTAACCTCAGCAGGATGCTTTGCCTCAGGTTCCCCATCATTACATCAGATGTTGCTGGGTGGGTCTTTGCATCAAACCCTCACTGCCCAGATACTGCAAGCCTTTGTTCATCGTTGCTGGCAAAGTGCTTGGAACAGAAAGTGCTCCAGGCATGCATATTCTTATCTTGATGTCGTCCAATGTTTTAGGCAGAGAATGTAAAGTGCACCACTCTTAGTACAACCCCTCATGTACATTAAGTCCTCCTGCCTCCCCTTCCACATCGTTGCAGCCAGGCATGCCAAGATCGAGCGCAATTCTTTATGGACTGCCAAAGAAACAAATTATTATGCACTACAAAATGAAACTGGCATTTTAAATCTAAAACACATGACATCAGCATTACATGTGGAACCAGATACCATCACATCACATGCCACCTCATAAATATTCAGGCTGGTGGGGCAAAAGAAATGAGAGGTGGATAGCTGGCCAACAGTGCTCCCCAGGGTCTACTGCTTTGTAAAAGGCTTTTAAGCAATACGAGAAGCGTACAGACAGTCCACGTTGGATAACCCACAAGGAGCTGACTCTACAGTTCTTGCAGGTTTACTTGGAAGACTTTGGAATAAATTGCCCAGAGAAGTTGTGGCTGCCCCCTCCCTGGAGGTGTTCAAGGCCAGGTTGGACAGAGCCTTGAGTAGCCTGATCTAGCTGAGAGGCGTCCCTGCCCATGACAGGGAGGTTGGATTAAATGATCTCTAAGGTCCCTTCTAACCTAGGCCATTCTATGATTCTAAGTGGGGGCCTTTTTGCACCAGATCATTGGGCTAGAGGTATGCATCCAGCAAAAGGGCCATGGGAGGAGACAAAGGCCAAGAAGCCAGTAGCACAAACAAGAGTAATATAAAGAGCAAAATAATTTGGCTTGGAATCCCACAGGGGTGCGTTGCTGACCTGCTGGTACCTATGGGAGTGTGTGAAAGCATCTGTTTGCTACACCTTCCCTAGAGCACCCTTCAGACCATATAGAGGGGCTGCTCATCTTGCTCCAAAAAGCAACACCTGTGGTACCTTCTGGAGAAGGATGGGCCTTCACGTTTGCTTTGGCAAAAGCCCAGGAAACTCATGCACAAATTGGAAGTTGTAGTTTGGTTCCTGCCCCCGGTGCAACCCCTCTCCAAAGCAACGTCTAGATATTTGAAAACTAACCTGAACAGACTTAGTATTTGATTAAAATAAGGTTCACCAATTTTTCTTTTTTTCTTTTTTCTTTTTTTTTGTGGCATTGGAAAAAAAATAATTTTCAGAGAAAGAACTCATCCGGACTCCAAAATAGCTTGGTACATTAGAAACGTGATCCTCCCATAATCTCTCTGCACAAGCTCTGTGAGAAACTCTATTAAAATCCCATTTACATAATTCTAACAATAGAAGTAGTATCCTACTTGGTCCTTAATTTATTATGTGTTCACCAAATATTTGCCTTTTTTTTCTGAATGTAAAAAGGATAGGAATTCAGACGAGTCTTATAGCATAACTGGAGGTTAAGCTCATGGAAGATTTGGAAAGCATATTACAAGGCACTTAAACACGGCTCCGAAGGGCGGTGAAAGGGGGTTCTTCCAGCGCTTCTGTAACAACCTGTATGCTGGAAGCAGTATGCTGTGGTAATAACTGTTCCCTGACTTTTATGCTATACTTGTGAAGGACCATTCCCCAAACTCAGAGAAGACAAACAGAAATAGCAGAGCACCTGGGAGAGAGAGGATGAACTAGGGATTTCTTTACTCCCTTTTCTTTACTCCTTCCTTCTTTTCAATCCACTGCCCCAGTCCATGGAAGGGAATGACTCCCCTTCAGTGCCCTAGTGACCACAGAGAGGTACAGACAATGGGTATGCACCCACGGGAAGATGATGGGAGGGGCAGCTGGGTGACCTCACCGCAGACACCTTGGCAGAGCTGTCACAGCCATGGCACTCCCTTGCTGATTTTGGCTCTAAAGGGGAAGGCAGAAAAGCTTTGAGGGAGCTTTACAATGAATGGAGCTTTACAATGAATGGAGCCGCATAGCCCCTGCCACCCAATATCCTCACGCCAGGTAGACAATGTGTTTCCAACACCTTGCCCCTGGATGGTGAGCAGAGCTGGGCAACAGTGCCCTTTGCGCTAAAATCTAATGCCAGAAAAAATGTTTGGTTTCATCCTGAGTGACCTTGCTGGGCTTTTGTAGCCACTTCTGCTATCTCTGTGTGTGGCTAGAGGAGAAGGGGCGGTGGTACCTGATTCTGTAGCGGTGGGCAGAAGACCCCTGTATGAAGTCAGACCCTGCTTGGAACAGACTTTTATGTGGGTTTGAGGGACATGCTTATTTGCCGAGTTAAATAAATAGCGTACCCAGCTGTGCTGCGAGGCTGCAAAGGAAGCCAAGGTGGAGACAATCCTCCTGGCACTGCCTACAAAAGAAGCTCCGCAGAGACTAATCACCAGAAAAGGGTGTAGCACACAGCAGAAGGTGCCTTGGCTGGAAACACTGGCAGCACAAAGGGTGGCTGTGGTGGCCCCGAGGTGACTGCAGCTGGCCCTGGACTGGGATGTTCTGTGTTTTTGCCGACTCCTGCAGGGCCACAGCCAGGAGAAGGGCGGTTTTCATCCCACTTCTTGTAAACGGCAAATTTCCAACTGTAATGATTATCTGGAAAATGTGACCCACAAAGGGTCAAACAGCAGAAGGTGGGAAGCAGGAACCTGTTATTCATAACTTTTATGGTATTCAGAGCCAGGCCGTGGCTGGGCGGCAGAGCCGCGGTGTTTGGACAGCTGGGGCTGGGAGCGGGGCAGCTCACGGCCCCCGGGCACCCACTCACCCCTGCCCAGGAGACTTCTGCCCCACTGCAAGAGCTGCCTCGCCCCCTCCATTTCTAGAGTACATGCTCATTCATCATTAATTAAAATAAGGTGATTAAGGTGCACAGCAACAAATGGCAGCAAAGCAAGCAGTGAACTCACTGCTAGAAATCATAGCAAGGCAAAAAAATTAAGCTCTTTTCGTTTACATTTTACCTTGCAATTTATATTCAGTTGGCTTACAAGTGCGGGAAGGGTCTCAGCCTTCTTCCCACCTCCTGATACCATTTTTTTAATGAAAATTTTTTCCCTCTGCTGCAACCGTACAATAAACCTCTGAAGAGGGAGAGTGGTTGTAAATACAAAGAGGCAATAGATGGCTGGCGAGAGATAGAGGGCTGTGTGAACACACAAACAAAACACAAAAAAACAAGCCAAAAGCAAAGAATAACAGAGACTTTTACTTCTGCCTTGTTTTCATTTATACTGAACTACGATTTTATTTGTAGCAAGGGACAGTAAGTAATTTCCAGGCAGAGATGCGGTAGGTTTTAAATTGACAGTGCCCTTGCGAGTGCTCAACTGTATTTCTAATAAATGCATCCAGTACAAATCAAGATAATCACAGAATCACAGAATGGTAGGGGTTGGAAGGGACCTCTAGAGATCATCTCGTCCAACTCCCTGCCAAAGCAAGTTCACCTAGGGCAGGTCACAGAGGAACGCGTCCAGACGGGTCTTGGAAGTCTTCAGAGAAGGAAACTCCACAACCTCTCTGGGCAGCCTGTTCCAGGGCTCTCTGACCCTCACAGTAAAGAAGCTTTTCCTCATGTTGAGGTGGAACTTCCTGTGTTCCAGTTTGTGCCTGTTTCCTCTTGTCCTATCACTGGGCATCACTGAAAAGAGACTGGCCCCATCTTCCTGACACCCACCCTTCAGATATTTATAAACATTGATCAGAACGGAGGAGACTCTTTTATAAATATGGCTTTTTGCTGCTCCCACAAACCTCTGGCTTTTAGCCTTTGCCCCACAGAGTGAAGGACAGTGATAGCGTCACATTTCCTCCTCTCCACTGGCAGAACAGTCAGAAACTGAAAAATACTCTTTGTGTAAAGAAAAATACTAAATGGACTGGAATAATGAATAGTAACTTGCCCCCGCCTTGAACAAGCACAGAGAGGACTACAAAGGTTAATACGGACATATTTTAGAGTGCCTGCTTATCCTGAGCTCCACTCGCAGTGAGTGAGCCTGCGCAAACGTTGATCAATTCAAGCGGGAAGAGCATGGCCTATTATGATTGCACATGATGAAAAGAAGCAACTAGAGAAATTTAAGAAGCAACAAGATATACGCTGTGTCACAATGGTTCTGTTTACCCTGTTTTTTATTACTCCCTCTCACTAGCACTTTGCAGTGTTTATTTCTTAGGCCACATCTATAAACAAACTTGCTTAACCACAGGTTAGACCAAGACTTTCTCCTTTTCCCTGCCCATGGGCACTTGGAGGTTGTTCTGCTCGGGTAGGCTGTGAGCGCATGATTTATGGAGGCTTCCCAAGTAATCGCCTGCTTGCTTGGATACTGAAGATGAGGAGCCACACCTAGCCAGCCCTAGTTGCACCAGTATTAAATTGCTGCGAACAAACGCTGAGCACATTTCACTCTGTCTCTGCCTAGGAGGAAGGAGGACATTTGGTAAGAGGACCCGTGCCCCAGAAGCGTTGTTTCTACAAGGGCAGCTTTGGGTGAAGCCTCCTGCAAAACTGTACTATGACACACAGCCCTCTGGGGAAGGGAAACGCATGCGTGAGTGTGGGTGGTATCCGTGGGTATCATGGTGCTGACAAGGCTGTTGGGCCTTCAGCCGGCCCACGGGAGGAGTGAGGGACAGAGATGATGGCTTGGAAAATATTCCCACTTGCAACAAGGACAGTGAAGCTTGCGTGGTACTCAGGAAACATCTCTACGTTACTGACTGTGCTAAGTGAGGATACAACTGAAGGCTGGTGCCTGCACAATGTCACTGGGCAAGCTGGTAATTCATTATGCCAAGTATAAACATCACTATTATGTGAAGGGACACCATCGATCTACCCCTCCATACACATGCACACAGCCTCTGTTCAGTGGGGCTGTTTATTCCAGTGACTTCTGAAACAGAAAGTGTCTGTGAAAATCTAGGTGCAGAGTGAGGCTGTGGCTTCATGCTATGGCATCCCCATCCCAGCCTGTTCCTTGCTGTGGGAGCGAGGAACGAGGAGGAACAGAGGAGGAAAGACTGCTGGGCTATTCACAGCTGCCAGGTTTTCTATTTAAGCACATCCATAGCTTAGTAACACGGCATGGTGGGTGCTGGTAAAAATAAAGTCCACCTCTGTCTGAGACACAATTTACCGCAATACTGTAATATTTCCATTTGGCAGCGGTGACATCGCACATATCTAGTATGGAAAATGTGCTTTTTTTCCCCAAATGATTCCATTTCACATTGTCACATTAATCCATGGACTGCCTGACCAATTAATGCCAGTGGGAAAAGACTGCAAGTTTCACTGAGAATCATAGAATCATAGAATGTTAAGGGTTGGAAGGCACCTCTGAATATCGAGTCCAACCTCCCCTGCCAAGCAGGACCATAGAATCTAGGGCAGGTTAAGAACCTCCTTATTTTTTAAGCTGCTACTAGTTTCTTAATTTAAAAACCACACAAGTCTCTAAAAGCACATCTGACATTGAATTAGATCAGTGATCTAAGGGACCTACCTACCTCTATTGAAGACTTAAATTGTTTGTATCTCCTTCAAGGTTCATTTTCAATTATAGAATGGTTTGGGTTGGAAGAGGTCTTTAAAGGTCATCTAGTCCAGCTCCTGTACAATGAACATCTTCAACCAGATCAGATTGCTCAGAGCTCCATCCAACCTGACCTTGAATGTGTCTAGGAATGGGGCATCTACTACCTCTCTGGTCTGTTTATCACAAAAGGTTTTCTTGTAGAGGATGACACAAGCACAGGGTGAGCCCTTCTCTGAACATCCCTGCCTGAAGTATGGGGAACTTGCCTTTTTGTTGTCAGACAGAACAATTTAAATGCATGCTATTTTGAAGTAAGGGATCTTAATCAGGTCTTGATCTTGGGGATGGGTTGTGCGTGTTAGCCAACGCTAGGAACTCGCTTCTCTTGTTCCTGGAGATTAATATACTAACAGACACAATTCTTCTAAATTACAGAATGTTTATTATCTGGTTTTGCCTATTTTCTTCTAATAAAAAAGGGTTTTTAAAGTATAAAACGTTGTCTAGTGGTGCATTGCCACTGACTCCAGTGGGGAAAATGGAGTACTTGAGATTGGCAGCTTCAACAGGTGTTTTCAGGTGTAAAGGCTTCTCAGAAGTGATGATGCCAACTACCTGCCTAACAAGATTTTCACTCTTTCTTCATCAAATGATGTAGCTGCTTGTTGCCTCCATGTCTCAGTACACACACATCACATTTTTCATGGTAGAACTGGGTGTTTGACATTGGGATGCATACAAGACAAACCTCAAAATGAACTCTAGCAATGCACAATTCATCCCAAAACATCTCATCAGTGAAATGAATGATGAAGAAATTCTGGTACAAAGGAGCTCTCTTGGTGGTGGCAAGTTGCCTAGAAAAAGCATAATTTCCAAAACAGTTGTGGACCTTAAAACTCCAGAGTGCTGACGTTCCACAGAGATGCTAAATTAATTACAAATATGACAGTTCTTGCTTCTTTTCTTGATTTAGCTTCAACATGGACTTTCACTTCAGAATAGGAGACCAGATGTACTGAGTGAATGTTTTAATTCAGAATGGGTTCTCAGGGAAGAGCTGCGATTTTGAAAGCCTGCCATTTCATTAATGTTGCAGTAAATTATGAGCTAATATTCTTTGTTAAAGACCAATTAATCACCAAGAAAAATTATTCAAAAGGAATTTAAACTTTTATGCTAATTTTCAAATCCCAATTGGGTTGTGCTATTCCGAAATCAGTATGTTGCTTAGCTCCGAAGCTAGATGAAGACTTTTGGAGAATGGTATGAGCTTTTTGGAGCTGGCTGCTTTGATTGTTTTAAAACTTTCAGATTCAATTCTCTGTAACTTTGGTAGCCAAGAAGCAGTCACACTTCAAATTGTGATTAATTGTTGGAATCTGAAAGCACAACAAGCATCCTAGATATAATACTCTGAATCCCTGAAATCATCCCCAAGTGTGACCAGCAGGTCGAGGGAGGTTCTCCTCCCCCTCTACCCTGCCCTGGTGCGGCCACATCTGGAGTATTGTGTCTGGTTCTGGTCTCCCCAGTTCAAGAGTGAGAGGGAACTATCGGAGAGAGTCCAGCCAAAGGCTACAAAGATGATTAGGGAACTGCAACATCTCTCATATGAGGAAAGGCTGAGAGACATGGGGCTATTTAGCCTGGAGAAGAGAAGGCTGTGAGGGGATCTTATCGATGCTTATAAATATCTAAACAAGTGATAGGATGAGGGGCAAGAGGCACAAACTGGAGCACAGGAAGTTCCACCTCAACATCAGAAAAAACTTTACTCTGAGGGTAACGGAGCACTGGAACAGGCTGCTGAGAGAGATTGTAGAGTCTCCTTGTCTGGAGACTTTCAAAACCCACCTGGACACATTCCTGTGTAACCTGCCCGAGGTGAACCTGCTTTAGCGGGAGGGTTGGACTCGATGATCTCCAGAAATCCCTTCTAATGCCTACCGTTCTGTGATTCTTTGATTCTATGATCACATATTTTTCTCAGAAAAGCCTTAGCAATGAGTATACCTGTTATTGAGCCACAATTCTCAGCTCCAGAAATGAGTTCAAAGCATCATTATTTAGCCCTGTTTGGATCAGAATGATTCAAACTTTTGTAGTGGAACACTGTAGCTTGTCAGCCCAACCATCCAGAGACCAGTGGTGGTGGTCCATGACAGACAAGTTTCCCTCCTTGCAGCTTCCAAACTTGTGTCTAATAGTAGTTTCTGCAAATTTCATCCCCTCATATTTCCATTCATCCCATGTCTCACCCTGGCCTACCAGAGGGTTCCTCAGTTTCTGTGACTTCTGTTTTCTTGAATAGCTTCTCAATGGCCACATCAAGGTTCATTATGTAACTCTTCAAGTTTGCAGAACAGACATCCATATACTCTGTGACTGCTGGAAAGTCACTCAGTGAAAAAGAACTCAGTGAAAATCTGCTCAGTAAACGCACGGCCCTTTTCCCTCCGGTTGCGTTTGGTGACTGCTTTTGGGTAAGCGGCACCCTTCCGTGCCTGGCTGACCAGCATGTTGGTTGGAGTGGGAAAGAGCGAGACCTGTGAGGCCAGGATGGAACCACTGGAACAGAGACTAGTGTCTCTTTCTTGGCCAGTTCCAGCTCTCTGAAGGAGTCCAGAGGCTGCCTGCCTTTGCCTTGGGCCAGTACAGTACTGTCGGGGGTGCTCAGGGCTGCAAAGCTACAGTCATACCAGTGGAGATGTGGTTTTGTTATCTTGTTCTTATTATACCGGTTTGGCCACTGGGTATTTAAGATTGCTGCAGAACATAAGCATTATGATCCATTTTTACCTGAAGTGGCTTGCAATCTCTTTGCTTAGTTTGTTGTTTAGGACACTGCGAATCAGTTGAATATTCAGAGATGAGTGGTCTCTGTTCAGGCCAATGATTGCTTTACCCACCCATGGTCAGAGGTAACCAGGTAGGATCATTTCTTTTATGTCCTATGACATTTATGACACTCTTATGACGTTCTTATGTCCTATGGCATTTATGACATTTTCTTATGTCCTGTGACTCTTAGTCCTTTTGCTTCTGCATGGGACCAATTGATTTGTTTTAGCCTGCTTATCACATTGGCTGCTACTTTGGGGCCAATTTTAGATGTGACTCATGTTGTACTAGTACTTGCAAAAAAACCTGCCTTGAAAATATTTCGTTAGTGTATCTCAAGTAATTAGCAGCATTTCTGTTACGGCTGTGTCCTATGAGTGCCAGCTAACCTTTGCAAACACAGTTCTGAGCAGGTAGAGAGAAAAAATAGAGCTCAGACTAATTTTGCTGAGGCTGAAATACATGACACCAGCTGACACAAAACTACTGCTCTGCCTGAGCACCTCCATGTTGTGCTTCTCCTTGCGAGGACACCGTGCACTACAGAAACACAATCTTTCATGAGGTGGGCATTTTGGCAGTTAACAAATTGCTGATTAACATGCGCTACTTACATAATTAATCATGAGCCTCAAATTAAATGACTGGGGAACCGATTCAAGTCAGAAGCTGTGAAGCTGAATGAAGGTTATTTGGGTTCCAGGCGCTGCAGTGGATATCGTTGAGCACTGCAGGCTGGAAATCAGCTTGGTGTGTGAGACCTGGACATAGCACTTCTCCAGTCAGAACATTTTCCAGGCGAACAGAACTGAAATTTCAAAACGTGATAATGAAGATGATCTGCAAGCAGTTATCATGGGTGTCCAGCGAAGTGAGCTGCTGCACTAGTGTCCCCGGAGCAATGCTGATTGGTGTTGCATTAAGATCTGATGCCCTGACCTTCAGTAATCTTCATCATCCTGTTTTACAATCTCATTTGGCATTTTGGAACTCCTTGAAAGTACTGAAAAAACTGTAAGCTGTGAATGGCTGACTAGAGGCAGCATGTCCAAAGGTCGCTGTGCCGTGGCATGGTGCAGGGCACGGCTGGCTGAAGGAACGCTTGTAAGTCTTCCAGGGCAGGTTCTTCTTTTGCTGGTGTCTGAATTTAATAAGGGAAAGAAGGGAAACAAAATATCTGCTCTGATAGCTGGTAATCTGTTGGCCATCCAGGAAATGATGAGGAGTTGAAAACAGTTCAACGAGCAGCTCTTACCACAGTGTGTCTGCATGGCTGGGAAACTATTCCTGTTTTCCATAACCATTTCCCTCAAGTATCCCAGCCTTCCAACATCTCAGTTGTTTAGGAATCATAACATGTTAGTTGCTTGGGTAACCAAAATCTGCCTGACCCCCTATATCCAGATGCCTGGGAGACTCCATGTTCCAGGACTTGGATCAGTCCTGGAAAGAAACCTTGGCCAGATACGACATGGCTTTCCTGTCACAGGCTATCGCAAGGTGCTTGCAGCGAGCTGAGAGTTGTGTACGCAGACCGCTTGTGCCACTACACGAGGAGGAGACTCACAATGTGGTTTCTGGCCAGGGTGTGTCTCTGGGACAGCAGAATTTAACACATTTGCACTCCTGCATACCACAACAAAAACATGCTAGCTGTTCCCAAATGCCCACAAACAGTATGAAGGTCTTGCTTTCCTGCCATGTTGTCTTTTGTTTACCTTGATGGCTGGGGAACACCTCCCCTGCAGAGAATAATTAGCAGGACCTGCCTATCTTTCTGAAGAACCTTCTGGGAACCAGCTGATATGTGCATCCCATTGGCTCAATCCACTGTAATTTCCACAGGATGCTGGTTTTTGGTCATAGTTTCTTTTCACTCATGTTTTTGAACCCATAAATGTAATTTTCAGTCTGGACTCTGGATGCTGTGCTAAGGATGCATTCTCAAGGTTGAACTGAACTATTGGAGCACACATTGATTGGAGGGATTGATACTTTTGACAATATTTGGTATCATTTCACTGCTTAAAATGACATAGGCTTCTGCTACAGGCATTAGGAGATACGTCCTTGGAGACACTGAAGACTAAACCAGATGCACTAACAAAGCTATGTACTACAGAGTTACTCACGCTCTGGAAGGGGACAGGCGACAACCTAGCAGATTTCCTCCCACAAGGTCACTGTGACCTCCCTCTGGAATATTCATGACAGCTCAGATGAACCTCCAGGAGAGGATCCTCTCTATGCTGCTGCCCAGCTCCTCTGCTTGTTGTGGTTTCAATGGATGTGGAGTTTTGTCCATCTTCTTTGAGAGCTGTTCTGTACTCAGCCTGGGCTTACAGTTCTTTGCCCCGTTTCCATCGTGGGTGCTGACCTCTATGCCATCCTCCCCATATTTTCCTGTTTTGGTGAGGAATTATTAGCCCCATTTGGGAGATGGAACACAGATCCTGTATCATTTGCACAAGACACTGAAAAATCTATCCTGGGGTAGGGAACTGAGTGCAGGGAAATCCTCTAATACGACCTAAATCATTGGACTCTTCCATTACCAGTGGGCTGAACGCTCAAATAAATCTGGCAGAGAGTGGATAGTGTATTTTCCTGACAGATGCAAAACCAGTTGCACATGTCCTCTCCTCATAAAGCGTGAGCAGTCTTACAAACACGAGAGCAAGAAGATGAATTTTATCCCAGGAACATTTTTTTTCCCTAATTTCTGTAATCTTTCTCACCCTGAACTAATACACTATGAGGCGCAATGAATAGGAAATTTAATTCTGGGAGCAGAGGGCATGAGCTGCTCCCCTGGTGCTGGACGGGATCTCAGTGGTTTTCAGGACCCCTTTCCTGGTTGTTCTTCCATGCGTGTTTCAAGCTGTAAATAAGGATTTGGTGATTGTGTGCTGGAAAATTTCAGCCTGTCCCCTCAAGATACTGCACCAAAAATCTTCTCTCTGATTTTCAGAATTGAGGTCATCTTGGTCCCTCTTAATTAATCTGATCACTTGTGCTGTGCTACTGCTTTCGCAGTTATGCCTATAACCACTATTAGAAGTGTGATGAATCATTTGTCTTTTCCTGGAAATGTACTTGAATCTTCCACAGAATTGTCTCCACTCCATCTACTCCCTTCCTGTCCAAAAAACTGCATATGTCTCTGCTGTGCTCCTCGGCTGGGAAGTGTTACTGAGTTCAGTACGGAGCTGCTCTGACCGTAAGTTCTCAGCGTTGTTCTAACAAGATGTTCTTTTGAAAAATAATTATTTCCCCCACTTTCTCTAAAACGACAGGCAGTGATAAGAGGAAAAATGCGAGCTCCTTGCTCTGGGTGTTTGTCCTGCAGGAGTATGACAGCAAGGCAAGCTGAGGGCCTGTTGCAGCAGGTATTGTATAAGCACAGCACAGATGGTCCTAATCCAAAGTGCTTACAAGCTAATTGCCATGTCTCTGTACTCATTAGCGTGTGGGCACTTTTCCCAGTCCGTGGTGCAGGGCTGTATGTATGCTTGGCCAGCTGATCCAGCGAACCACACTGGTACTTCTCTGCTCTGCTTGCTCATCGCAACCACTAGTGATGCCGGCCTCACGCCGCCAACCTCCAGAGCTGTGTTCACAGCTCCTTCCGTCACACCAGCGTTGCCTCCTGCACAGCGACTCGGGCAGCTGTGGCACAGAGCTTCTCTATCCAGATTTCTGCCATGGTGTCGTCAAATGGGTCCTCCTGGGAGCAGGGAGGCAGGCGGTCATGAGGATGGGCCCTGCTGCACTTGTTCAAGCCAGTTATCAACAGCATGGGACACTTGAGGACTTAACGAATGGTGTGCAGACCAGACAGGGAAATCCTCTCTCCTGTTACTGCCCCTCAAAGCATGCATGATACTGTAAGCAGTGGGGCAGTCGATAATAGGTGAACGTGTGTTTACCTAAAAGGTCAGGGTTTTGCCCTTTTGAGGCGAATTGTTTCCCGAGACTCACTTTCCCTCCTTTCGTGGCTTCTTCCTGCTATGAGGGCTGCCCTGTTTATCTCTCGTTTTTTCATACTGCTAATTTACTTTCTCTGAAAAATATCTGCAAGCAGTTAAATGGTGCTAATATATATCCACCAAGGGATGCTGTAAAGTTTTTAAATGGTGATTGGGTGTTTGGCAAGCAGAAGGCAAATTGCTCTGTCTTTCCATGATCTCACACATCACATAAGGGTGAACAAGGGATTTTCTAAACTGCAAAATCCCAGTGCTGCTGTCATTCGGCAAATGCTGGAGCCATACACTGAACAGCTCCTATTTTTATTGGAAATATTTCACTGCAGTAAAAGGGGGTTCAAAACCAAAATACCATCCAGTTTCTCAGCCCTAGAGGTGATATTCTCCAGGTCAGGGTTGAGCAGCTCTGGAGGATGCTACAGTTGGGGAAGTTTGAACTGCTGTGCTGGGTGGATGAAATTCACCCCTAAATACAGGATTTAGTTAGTATATGAGTAGCACTGAGGTCTTATATTTTCCCTTTATACTGAGCTGTGTTCCACCCTGCAGGGACAGAAGCTATCATTCTTCAGTGCCTTCATTTTGGTACTTAAAGAAAAAAAATCTCATTAATAATATATAGAAGTAAATAACCTCTCTCTACTGCGTAGACCAGAAAGATACTGCCACGCAGACTGTTGTGCCCTCGCTGTCACCTGTGCTACTGAGTATCACATGCACTCAAGCATCCCCAGGGCCTATAAACAGGAAAATGTGATACATGACAATTTTTCACGTGCTTTCTGGTTTTAGCTGCTTCCATGTAGAGTGATTTCTCTTCCTTTTTAACCTGCACTGAAATGCACTGGCAAGGAGTCGGGGCAGAGTGGCTGAATTTCAGTGGTTGTGCCTGGAGCAGCTTTATATGTTGATGCTGAGCATATGTTTACATTAATAATAATGACACATAAGACTAATTCCTACAAAGAACCACATCCAAATTAGTCCCATGCATACAAAGCCAAGGGAATTCCTCATCGTGCATAGGGTTAGACATGCACAGAGCTGTGCAGAGGCAGGACCTTGACTGGCAGACTTGCCAGGCTTGCGTGGTGACGCTGAACCAGGGCATCCCATCCTGTCCCTGTGCAGGCCTCGCTGGAGCTCCTCAGATGTGGTTTCGCTGCACAGAGAACAACCTGCTCCAAGATCCTTGGCACAGGTTTCGCATCCAGCATCGTGTGAGTGACAGCCCAACCCAGCTGATCTCCCACCAAAGAGGGCTGCATCCCAGGCAGTGTAGTTTCCTCGCTGTCAAGGCCAAAGGAGACCTTTCTACTGCTTTCAAAAATCCCCTGGGAACACACTCAGTAGCCAGTTTGCTACATCTTCACTACCCCTGTGGAGTTACACCTGCTTCAGCAATTTCTGAGCTGGAGCTGTACAGAGCAGCAGACCGGGCTGGAGAAACTTGCTAAGAAACCTTTGCTTGCTGCAGTGGGGAGAGGGTGAGAAGGGGGAACATCAGATCAGATGTTACTTCTTGAGGCTTGTCTAAAAGTGATTGCTCAGAAGGAGTGGAAAAAAAAGACCTTGTTTTGTCTCTTTTTTCTTTTTTTTTAAATGTAATCTGCTACATAATGTTCCAAATTACTACCGCCTCATATTGTGCGTTGCTTCATCCACTCCAAATATCAGCCCTTTCTGCAGTCTGGCTTGACACATTCCTCTTTGAATTAACTCACTTTGCTGTGTGCAAATGCATCTGTGGCTTCACCCAAAGTTACAAAGGAAATATCATGAAAATGGGTTATTCAAGCCAGAGCAATCAGAAACTAAAGTTTTTCTTTAGTGTCTCAACACAAATTTCCCCATAAGTACCTTTGGTACTAAAAAAACAGTTTCTTCAAGTTGAATATTAAATATGGGTCATGATGTACCAAAAGACATTCTCAACGTTCAGTGTACAGCTGTTCCTAGAGATGTCTAGTAAAATACATCAGGTTGTGCCGAGACCCTATTGAAAACATTCAGAATTTGGGGCTAAGTGCCTTTTGTGGCCTTGCTACTTGGGTCTAAACCAAATGAAACGTAGATCCCAACTTTTTGCTTTGAAAATTGGTCGCTGCATAGATACCTTTAGCAGGCAGGGTACAGAAAGCCTTGAAAGCCTGGATGACAGTTGCAGTGGACAGCAGCTATAGTAGTCCCACACTATACAATCCGTAGTATCACCGACACATACTGCCAACCCCACGCTGCAGTGTTTCCAAGGAGATATTACATCACGTTAGTGTCTCGTAGGAGTTTAAAACCTGCTCCATCTGACATGTTATTTAATATTTCCATTAACTGAGCTTTGAGGAACTACAGATTTCTGGCCGAACTTCTCTCAGGTCAGAGACCAATAACTACCCTTGCATATGGGTGGGAGGTTTTGGTGTTTACATGCTAAAGAGTGTCAAAACAGCTGGGAGAAAGTGGAGGAAAGAGTTTCAAAATGCTTTCAGGTTGGAGAGGCACTTATAGTGAAAGTACACAAGCGGTGTCCCTCAGGGCTCAGTTTTGGGACCTGTCTTGTTTAATATCTTAATCAATGACCTGGACGAGGGAATCGAATGCACCCTCAGTAAATTTGCAGATGACACAAAATTAAGCAGGACGGTCAATCTGCTTGAGGGTAGGAAGGCTCTGCAGCGGGATCTGGACAGGCTGGAGCGATGGGCTGAGGTCAGTTGGATGAGGTTTAACAAAGCCAAGTCCTGGGTCCTGCACTTTGGTCACAACAACCCCCAGCAACGCTACAGGCTTGGGGAGGAGTGGCTGGAGAGCTGCCTGGTGGAAAAGGACCTGGGGGTGCTGGTGGACAGCCGGCTGAACATGAGCCAGCAGTGTGCCCAGGTGGCCAAGAAGGCCAACGGCATCCTGGCCTGGATCAGAAACGGTGTGACCAGCAGGAGGAGGGAGGNCATGGCCTGTGAAGAGCGGCTGAGGGAACTGGGCTTGTTTAGTCTGGAGAAGAGGAGACTGAGAGGAGACCTCATTGCCCTCTACAACTACCTAAAAGGAGGTTGCAGCGAGGCTGGTGTTGGTCTCTTCTCTCAGATTAGTAATGATAGGACGAGGGGAAATGACCTCAAGCTGTGTCAGGGGAGGTTTAGATGAGATATTAGGAAGAAATTCTTCACGGAGAGGGTAGTTAGGCACTGGAATAGACTGCCCAGGGAGGTGGTGGAGTCACCATCCCTGGAGGTGTTTAAAGAACGAATAGATGCGGCGCTTGAGGATATGGTGTAGTGGTTAGAGAGATGCTAGGAGAAAGGTTGGACTTGATGACCCTGGAGGTCCTTTCTAACCATAATGATTCTGTGATTCTGTGATACTGAGCTAACTCCTTGGATTGTGAGGGGCAGGAATGAGGGCAGATATGGTCATTAAAATCAGGGAAACAAATTTGTTCTCCAAGAACTTGTGTCCATGAAAAATAGAAATGTTTTGTGAAGGCAGCACTTTACTCACCATCCATTTTGGAGGGAAAATTAATAAAACATTGACTTCTGCGGTATGAAATTCACCATTTTTTCTTTTATCAGCAGTGACATCACACTGAGCAGTGACGAGCACAGAATACACAGGGGACATGCCCAGGACAAGTTGGAGAAGCATACTCCTCTCCTGAGCCCATGGGAGAGGGACGAGTGGAGCTCACCTTCACGTTCTGAGATGCTCATTTGTTTTCCCACCTCTTCTCATCCTCCAAAAAACCCTGACTGTGTTAATAACAGTTTCACTGGTAAGGCAGTAATGGAATCCTTCCTTTGGCCTGAATTTTGACCCTGAACCCCTATAAAACACCAATGAGTACTCAGAGCTCCTCTTATCCATCATTACATTACTTCCCTGGGGACCAGTCTGGCACACAAGAGGCAATCAGCTAAATTTGCAGCCAGAGACATTTAATTTTAAAACTTTCTAATTATAAGGATAATTAAAGATTTTCTAAGACAAGGTCAGAGAACCATCCGTCAGGGAGAGTCTGGATGTCTCGCAGCCTGTCTCAGCGCAGGGTTTGGGCTGTGTGATCTCCCAAGGCACTTTCCAGCTCTCTGCTTTCATGACCTCTGGTTTGGTCGGATGGCTGCAGCTGGCTCATCTCTGGATGCAGCACCCTGCCCCACCAGCTGTGCTGTGTGAGGCTCTTTCTAACCAGGAAGATGAGAGGCTCTCCAGGTGTGAGAACGCTACAAGCAAATACAATCTTGCATTGTAAATGACAGAACTGAATCTCTTCCCATCCACTCCCATGTCACCCCATTGACTTTAATTTCGCTCTCACTTCATTCTGGAGAGCAGGACTGGGTCACAGATGATGACTGCAGAATCTGGCTGCCTTTAGAAAAGCCTTCGGGCTGCATGCTTCTGTCTTCCAGCCTTGTGAGAGGCTCTCATGTGAATTACCACTGCTCTCCAATGAGCGATGGAGGTCATACCTGATAAATTTGCTTGCTGGATTAGTGGACGGGGGGGAAACAGTAGGCATAGTTCATGGAGATATTAGGGGTGCATTTAATACCGCACTGCACAACAGATTGATTTGCAAGGTCAGAAAGCATGGCATAGAACAGGCAGAAAAGTGCTGAAAGGGATTAAAAAATGGCTTAAGGGCAGAGGAAAGGCAATGTCATGAATGGGGAAAATTTTAAGTGAGTTATCTTTATTACTGGACCTCTTTTTTCTTTTCCTGCCAGTCCCCTTGAGAAAGGTACTGGGAAAATAGCAAAGGGGGAGAAAAGTCTAGCCTGGGAGAATGGCAAAGGATGCAGATGCAGAGGTGAGGTGCATTCCAGCATGGCCCTCTCTGTCATAAGGAATGGGGCATCAGTTTACACCAGAGACTGATTTGACCCAGAGAGCAGAAGCTGATGAGCAGAGGAGTCAGTCTGCTTCTGTGGGAACCTGTGGTCCTGCCTGCACACAGGGAGCCACAGAAGAACTGAGGTTTCCTCCTTTGCTCTCACATCTTCTCCCTGGGCTTCCCTGCTGTTTGAAAAAGACATTTAAGCCCTTGGTTTCAATTCACCCAATAAATAATTCTTCCTTCCAACGATGCCTAAGGGCATGTCTTTGCCACATGCGTGGCCAGCACTGAAGCGAAGAACAGTTCGGGAAGACCCTACAGAATGACCCTACACAGCTCCAGCTCCTCTGATTTGTAAGTCTTTGAGAAACTGCTTATAATGCACCACTTTGAGAACATACCTGGGCTATAGCCCTCTTTGAAAAGTTCTGAAACCTTCTTGACTTGAGAAAAAACACGGGCAAAAAGGTGAAAATGTAGGTTCCCTGCAGTGCCATCTTGCCTCATTATTACCTTTCTTACACCACTTTCAGGTCAGCTTCTGCATGAAATTATCAGGAGGCCTTATGTGGCTGAGATAGCATTGCTTTTGGAAACTCAGGGCTTTCTTTCTCCCTGCTTCTTCCTGGTTTTTAGATTTAACACATTTTCTTTTTTCTGCTATATGCTAAGTAACATCAAAGTATAATGAGAGAGAATAATTTAAAAAATAACTTAAACCAGCCAAAAAGTATAAAAATAACAAATCCTGTGGGTAGCATCCAAAAGACTTTCTATCGTGCTGTGACTGATTAGAAGGCTCATTTAATTGTCTATATGCAAATTTTGTGCCACCGATTCCTGACATTCAGAAATTTGAAGTTTTAAAATTAACAGGTTCACATCACTTTTATTTGCCTTTTGGCTTATTTTGGGACTTCCACCCTGCAGGCTCCATTGTTTCAGTTTAAGGATTTTTTTTTCTGAAAAGTTGAGGAAAAGACGCTTTTTTAATTCTTAAAAGCAAGTTGATGTTCACTGGGTTCCCAGAACTCTGGTCTTAAAATATTGCAAGTGTTGTCCATGCCACAAGAGCTGTAAGGAAGTGGACAGAACCTGGCAGGAAAAACAGGCCATAGAACATGATTTTTAAGGGCTTCATCCTGGAGAATTTTAAATCTTGATTTCGTGGTCTCGTGAAATGACTAGAAAGGGTGTTGCCCTTCCCTGATTCAGGTACATCCATCACTGCTTGTCAGACACACCAGAAAGGTGCCTCATTTCTTTACAATAGACTTTTGGGTACTGTAAGGGCGTTGCCACCTCAGTCCCTGTCCAGGTCTCCTTTGAGCACTTCCTGCAAGCCTGGGCTGGACTCTCTCAGCTGCTATCCAGATGGGGCCTGGAGATGGACCCCAAGGAGAGCTGGGCTCCTTGTGGAAGATGACCTGAAATGCATGGGGCCAGCAGAGCTACAGCACGGGAGCTGGACCCCCATCACGGCGCCAGTTCCTGCGGCAGAAGGCTGAAGCTCTGCATGGCTGTTACCTTTGGGGAAAGGGATTTCAGGAGTGCTGACGTTGCAGCATACATTTCTGGAGACCAGCTCTGCTCAGCGTCCTGCTCACTGCAACTCCCTTGAGTACTAAGCAGAACTGGCAGTCAACCAGTTTACCTGCCATTTTTTTCCCTGCAGCTGAAGACATGTGTTAGCCTGTGGTGAAGAGAGATTTACCTGGTAGCAGTTAAACTGTCCATAGACAAACTTTCTTTAAAAGTCTATCATCCCCTCATTTCAGAAGGTCTAAGGCAGGGTCCTGCTTGACCAGACAGGCAGTGTCTGAAAACTCAAGAGCCATGTAAAAGTGAAGCAAGAGGGACAGAGCTGTATTATCAGCACTGGTAGCAAACACGGCCGTGGCCACAACTGACTTGTGCATATACTTGCATTGTTTAAAAACTGCGCTCAGGCCAGGCTCTCCTTAATTAAGAGAAGCCAGATGGACACCATAAATCATCTGGAAAATTTTGGGCCAAACTCCACGCTCATACTGTGGAGCTCCATTTAATGTCACAAATGGGATTTGTACAAACGGAGCCCAGAGCAGAATTTGGCCTTTCATGTTTGTTTAGATTAAGAAATTTGGACAGTAAAAGCCCGCTTATATTCTGGCTAGCAGGCTGGGTATTACAGCACTTGAATCGCGGGAAGCCCAGACAGATGGTTACATGAATCACAGCAAGGCAGGTCTGATTATCTTGATATTTTCCATGTGATGAAGTGGAGGGACATGGTGCCATATGGTGGAATATGGCTGAGGGACCCTCAGCAGCTGGGTGGGATGTGAACCCTTTCCAAGGCAAGGGGCAGAGTGCAACACCCACTCTGGCGATGAGGGGGACAGACAAGGAAGGGGTGGCTTTCTGGGACAGCCAGAGATGCTTAGCCATTAGCAGCATCCTGATGGGAGGATGAGAGAGTAAAGCAGGACAGGTTGGTCAGGTCCCCCAGTGCAAAGCACCTTAGGATGTAAGGAAACAGGAGGGGAAGGTAAATGTGTGGTGGTGAAGAAAGAAGGAGGAAAGAGGTTTTATGTGGAGGAGGAGGGAAGCCAGTGGCTTCTGTGGGGCTGAGTGTCCACAGAAAGAGCAAAGGGAACAGCAGAGCAGCACTGCCAATGAGGAACAAGTCTGCTCTCTGTTTCCAAAGGCTGCTGTTGTTTTGCTGGACTTCACAGTTATTTCCTACAGGCTACCCTGGAATAGAAACAGCCTATGGTTTGCTGCTCTGTCTTATCCTGAGGGCTGCAGAAAAAAGGAAATTGCATAAAGTAAGTGGATTTCCACAGATGTCTAAGAGCTGTTTTTAAAAGTGAACTTGTGCACAGAGATCATTTAGAGCCACTTCACCTTCGTAGTCTGTTGTCTGGGGTTGCTAGTTCAAGGCTTTCCATTTTGCATGTAGCAAATCTGTTTGCAGAATATCACATTTTTAAAAACCGTGCTACCTAAAAGCAAGGAAATTTACGCTTCCAAGGTAATCAAAGGATACAGTGGATTTATTCTTTTGAACCTGAATGACAAGAGCTCTGTGGCAGACGGTGCCCAGGGCCAGTGGTGCACAAGGGCAGTGGGTGCCAATTGTGTGGAGAGCATCAACATGATGCCATAGTGCCATGGGACCTACCAGAAATAGCTCTGTCCTCACATTGGCAGTGAATCCCGAGCACAGAGCTAAAGGACCCATTCAGCAGATAAAAAAGACCTTAGAAACAACTCCTTGGTTAACCAAGGGAGCAAGGGGCTGGTCTTCAGGGCCTGGACACCCCAGAGGGGTTGTAGGGGCACACGCTGCAGACAGATACGTTGTGTGCATTGCAGCTTGACCAGTGTTTGCCAGAGAAGATGGTCTGAGTTTTTTTACAGGGGCTAGCAGGACAACCTCACATGTTTAAATTGGGGAAGTGTTGTAGATGTTGTTTGGGTCTGGTCAGGGAAATGAGGAATGAGTTTTCTTTTGTTTGGGTTCTGTGGTTTGCCTGCTGATGCCTATGGCTGGCTGTATATTTAGTAGACCTCAAAAATACAGTTAGATGCATCAGTGAGCAAGTGGAAAAGTACTGGGGAGAAAGCATGCGAGGACTGTCTGGGAGATACCATGTGGGCTGGCTGGACTGCAGAGTGGGTGCACCAAAGTTCATGCTCTGTAGTGCTAGATCTGGCCAGGGACGTGAACCCCAAAGAACTGAGTGTGTGGGTCCTGGTGACATTGCGTCAGTGGCCCTCCACCTCCAGGACCGCTACTGTGGGGAGCCAGCCCACAGTCAGGCAGGGCAAACTGGAAAGACAGCATTGGAAACCTCTTTAAGGAGCAAAGTACCTATAACTTGAGCTGTAAGGAAACAGCAGAGTAGATGACTTTAGCTGGAAGTAACTGGGACGAACAGTTTCAAATCAGCTTTATACACTCACATGTCATCCAGCATGCAGGTAGCCGCTCTGATTTATTATCACGAAATGATGCCCAGCAGCACAATTCTAGAGTGAAGCCATAACTCCCACATTTTTTTTAACTGTAGCCATCTCTAAAGGCTGCTGGGACTACAAATGCAGACAGCGCAGTGACAATTTTTAATATTTTCAGAGTGGAATTACACATTACTGTTTCATTCTAAGAGCAGTAGAGGATTGTATCTTGCTGCTGTAAAGTCATTACCCCACGAAAGAGCTGATTGCCTCCTGCGTGCTGAGGAAACAGCAAATCTCTCTTTTTTTGCTGTTAGATGGACAGATTGCACAACGGAGGAACTGGGCCCTTTGCATGGAGAAGTAGCTGTGTGCAGTAAGTGATGACCTTTTGAGTCAGCAGGAAGCTTTGTCAAGAAATACGGGGTAGATGTGCAGAGAGTAAAAGTGATAGCTCTTGGCTGACCTCTTACCAGAGGTAGTTAATATGAGAGGCCCAAGGGAACGAAAGTGGTGAGGAGCAACCTCGTTATGCTCCTGAGGTGCGGCCCACGTCACAGCAAACAGCGTGAAAGGTAGGAATGATTAACCGTGGCTGTCAAAAAAAGCAGGATTTAGGGTGAGAAAAGAGAATTTATATCAGATTTAGTGTCTGAGGCACTTCACAGAATGACTGGCAATTTGTTAGCCCGATCAACATATGATTTCTTACTTAGAAAGGAAATGTTCATCTCTGCCTGACATGCCATCACAGGGATGGACGTTAGTGGAGACAAGAAAAAGGACTGCTTTACCTCACCTGTCCACTTCTGCAAATGTCTTCACTTCTAGTAGTTTATAGCTTCCATCTTCTCCACATAATTCAGAAACATCTCCATGTAAACCCCACATTCAGAGACCAAGCCATGAAATAGTTGTGTGTGCCAGGAATGAACCGGTACACAGCTGAACTGGGAACCAGTAGCTGGTCTTCTGCTGCTGGTCCATCAGCAGCAAAGGCACATCGAGAGGCAGAGGTCTCCTCCCAGATCTCCTCTGAGCTCAGGGACAGGCATTTGAGGGATTTTGACACACTCCCTGCTGATGGGGACTTCATGCAAACCAGCTGCCTGGATGGGCTGTGCAAAACTGAGCTCTGGGCAGCAGGACTGAAATAATTTCTTGGACAGCAATGCGGATTTGCTGCTTCGCTGGAGTTGCTACGACTGCAGTAAAACACCACATGTGCTGCAAGTAAACAGTAATTACCCAGTTTCAAAGCAGAGGTCACTGTCATTACTGCTAGGGATCCTTTCTGGTCACGAATGATGCAGTAAATAATAATAATATCCATCCAGTCTGTGAGGCCAGCTTCAAAGCACAGCTTCCGAGGTTTGATTTTAAGACACTCACCCTTACCTGGGGACTGTAGTAGCTGTTTCCTGGTTGGGCAGCTCTCCTGCTTGTGCCAACTCATGTGCTGGGCTCATCTCAAACCTGTGGAGGGAAAGTTGTGTGGGTTTATGAAGACCACATTGTTTGGATGTTATGATTGCAGACATCTCCCATCACTGCGGGCTGCAGGAGGGTGGGATGCATGCTCTCTTCCTGGCTGGAAGTGGAGACCACCTGTTTGGTTCTTGTTGGGGCTGCTTGTGGTGCGGTTGAGTGGGGGGAATGTGTGAGGGCTTGCTGGGAGAGTGGGTCAGGAGCTTGCACACCGTGGCTGCGCTGCCTCATGGGCAGCCAGAGCCCTCGGCTGAAAACTGCAGGAGGAAACCAGAGCAGGCATTGGCAGGAAAATAATGAAACCATCTGGGCAGGTGTTTCACAACGTGCACATAAACGTGTGTATATTTGAGGGGCTGAGGAAGGTGCAGAGCCAGAAATGCATACAAGTAAACCCTCCAGGACACACAGAAGAGATGATAGTGCCTTTGTTTTACCCTAAAGGAGATTTACCTATTATGTCATGGGGGAAAAAAACATGTTGTGACTGTTTTGTGGTGATCAAGGCAAAAATTTGCTTGTCTGCCACTGTACTGATCCAGAAAGTCTGAGCTGGCATAACGTGATACTGAGCTTTGACAGAGGAAGAGGGGCAAGATGAGAAATGCATGAACACACCATGCTAAGGAGCAGTCACACCTAGAAAGGACAAGGAATGTGGTCCCGTCTTTTCTCATGGTGGGAGGTAGGAAGCTCACTACGGACAAGCACAGGCACAAATGTCATTTGTAAGCAGCTTGCCCATGGATGACAACAACCATAAACGACTGGAAAACATGTATTTCTTTAGTCTTGTACACAAATATTGTGTGCAGTTGCCTATTCATCCCATATCCTTCATTCACAATTTCAACACACAGGAAAGGGACACAAAATTAGGCCCCACTGTCAAAATTCTTGGTTTTCATACAAGAAGCTAGACAGTCAATAATCATCGCCTTCTCCAAAGTCAGTTTAAGCAGCAGAAAGCTTGTGGAAAGGGGCTGAATTTACTTTTTGTTTGAGACACAGTCTCGTCTAATCAAAGCAAGTTTCTGGAATACCAGTTTTATAGAAATATGTTTCGGTTGTTATCTTGTGAGATTATTTCCGCCAGCAGCCATCACTGAGATGGGAAGGGGCTGACTCACAGCATCCCCTGTCCAGGCTGTTCCTGCAGGTCTCCAGGTGACTGCAGTGTTGCTGGGAAGGGTGCAAACGACAATTGAGACTCCCGTCTATGGCAATGCGTGCGAGATACTTTACCAGAACACTTGATGTTTTGATTCTTTCTGAAGATAAGCCAAGAGAAGCCATCAGAAGGTGCACGGGTTTTTGCAACTTCTACCTATGCAGCTGAATTTGATGAATTAAAACTGTATTTTAATATGTTTCTTAACTAAAGTGATCTTCAGAATCCAAAACATTGTAAACCTTGACCTGCTTGGGCTGGGTTTTTCTGGTTTTAATAATGAACTTAGTAAGACAGGTTTCCCTCAGACTTGAGCCTGATTCTCCTCTCTCCTGGACATTGTCCCTTCATTTTTAGCAGGGTACCACTATTTCCATTCTGCTGCTTCTGACAGTACCACTGTGAGCTGAGCCCATTTATCTGACTGTTATGATTTCAGAACAGAAAACAGTTTCAAGATAATTCAGTGGTTGACTCAGCAGTTTTCCAGAGGATAACTTAATTTAGAAACACGATCTGAATTCCCCATCCCCAGGGTATCGAAAAGTTGTGACCCTCTCACAGACAACTCCCTGCGTGTCTCAGTGATGCCCAAAATCTGCCCATATGGGCATGTGGGATGGTGATCAGTGTGACGTTCAGCCTCTCTGCAAGTGCAGCAGACTCAGTTGAAAATATTTCTGGGCCAAACTGACAAAAATGCTGAATTGCAGACAGCTGCTGTCCTTGCCCACAGGACAACTGACATAAAATACTGCTTTAGTACGGACTTGTCTGTATTGAAAATCCCACAATGAGGAAAAGAAACAAACTTTCTGTCCCAGTGTTTAGTGTGATTATTGCTGTGGTGCTCTACAGCATGGCTCTCGCCTCACCTTGTCAAGTGGATGCCACAAACTCCAAATCAAGTAACACGATCTCTGACATCTTGGCTATTATAGTACCAGGTCAGAAGATTTATATCTTGCTCAACGTAAAGTAGTTACAGCTTGTCTCTGCTGAGGAAAAAGTCACAAGTGGAATTTGATGTCATTAAAAAAATTTCTTTCTCCTTAAATCAAACCCTGTTCATTATGGTGATTTAATTCAATCTATCTCCTGTCCTTACCACCAGCTGCTCAGAGATGCCTACTCAGCTTTCAGCTAGTGAAATAAATCTCTCTAGCAAGTCCCACCAGTGTTTTCATGTTATCGAGGCAAAAATACAGACTCTATTTGAAGAAATTAAACTTCAGACATATCAGAAATACAAGCCACCCCCTTCCAAACAACCAGTTCATTTTTACATTATATACTGAATATACATCTTTAATCTCCTCAATCAAACATGTTTGTAAAATTTCCAAGGGCAAAACATGTATACATATATATATGTCCCTCCAGGTTCATAGATCTATGAAACTATAATGTATTTACTTGTCCCTTTCAGTTTTCTATTATGTATATATGAGTTTATTTCCAGGCCTATTCTCCTTGCAGTCACTAGTGAACTACGCTGAAGTAGCTGAGTAGACTCAACTTGATTCAAAATTCTGCAAAAGAAAAATTCTTGAGTGGAGGTAATATATTTAAACCTCAGAAACCTCCATGGTTATGTACTTGGTGTTTTCAGAAACGTACACATAGCTAAAAAAGGATCAGAGGGGTATAAAGCTTAAGGTTGAAAATAAAATTGACAAATTTGAACTAGTCTCTTCCTAGTCAACGTCCAAATGTTTCCTGTTTGTTACCCTTTTTCTCCTTGCTGGGAATCTGTAACAGTAATTTTAAAAACAGAAGTAAATAGAAAAGTGCAGAAAATCTCTCCCAAATCTTCCCCCTCCAAGCACTGTTTTCAAATTGGCCAGGACTTGGTTCACTGATTAAAAGCTGCAGCTCTCTGCTAAATTGTGGTAGGCCGTGGTGTGGTGGTAAACCACAGCTCTGCATACAGACAGCTCTTGAAACCATTACAGCGTTGGCATTGCTCATGCATTTTACAAGTATTAGATCTGCGATGCTAGTTATGAGAGAAATCTTTTTTGGTTTGCGAAAGCAGTAAACATTTGGGGGAAAGGATGACCTTCTCGCTGAGAATTAATGATAGAATAAACAAACAGCCTAAACCACACGGAAAAATAACACAGCTCCTTTGCATATGTGCTCTGCACTATAGGACATGTGTAAATGCATTAAAAATGATTGGTCAGGTATGAAACAAATGTGTGTGTCCCCCCTTCTCTCCACATTAATATAACATTAAGACTGAAAATATAATCATGAAACATCAAGAGGGCGGTGGAATTATGTGCAATAAGCCACATGTGTTTCTAAAGAAAAGATCTTGCCAGACAGTCTTGATTACATTTTATGATGGAGTTTTACCATTACTGGACAAAGGCAATGACGTAAAGGAAATATTCTGGGTTTTTAGTGAAGCAAATGATACGGTATCTCACACCAAAGAATAATAATCAAAACTGGCCTGGAAATGAACATTGTCACATGGATTGAAAACTGGCTGGAGAGCTACAAACACTGCACTATGAAGGATAACAAAACATCTAGTAGAGAAGCCTCATGAGGGACCACAGCAATCAGCCTTCGATTCATTCTAATAGAAAAACTTGGTCTAACATCCAATTCTGGGGGTAGCCAACCTGAAGATCAGGGCAAGATACTGCCCAGAACAATGTATCTGGCCTGCAACCTGTTTTCTGCTGCCAGCTGTCCTCAGAGTCCTCCTGGCACCATTCCTGTCATCCCTCATGCAGGGCAGCTCAGACACCAATGACTTTATATCAGCCGCAATTATTCTACTGAGCTGCACTTCATTTCTTGTTTTATATTTCTGACCATCCTGTGAAATTTTCTAGAGTATTGTGAGAATGAGCTTTTACTCCAAGAACTCTTTGGTACCACTCAGAAATGAACATTGCGACTTTACTGGTCAATATTAAAATGCGCATCACAGCTGGTATAATGCTACAGTCTGGGACCCATAAATTTACAATGCTTTATGCAGCGACCTGAGTGACATTTGAGCCAAGAAAGCTCCTGGTTGGGATCGTTCCCACTTGACAACAACAATAACTAGTAGGCAACACAATACCCACTCCACATCAACCAATATACAGGCCAGAAAAAAAATCAATTTGAAAATGGAAATCCTTCCATGATGTCATTTAGGTATTAAATTAGGAGCAGGATACTATTATTCCCTAAAATGGCATTTATTTTACCGTCATACTTTATAGTATTCAAAGCCCTGAGTAGGACAAGCTTCCACTGCTCAGCCCGCTGATTGCTAGCCTTTCGGTGCAGTTCTCCGGAAGAGTAAATTATTGCTATCCCCACTGCCACGCACATAATTCATTAGCAAACGCTCATATGCCAGTTGCACATCAATCCATATACACCAATTAAGCAATAAAGAAACCAATGCCACAGGCTGGAAAGTCAAGCTCACCTTTGTTCCCACAGTCTCTAAGACATGGAGCTTAACGAAAGACCTTTTTGGGTTGGGTTGCATTGGGTTAGGCAGCAGATGGAGACATAATTGAAAATACCTGTCCCCATCTATAGCAAGCAGCCAGTGCTCCAACGTGCAGGGCAGCCACACCAAATTAGAGGGAATGGATGCAAGAGGAGATGGGGTTGGGGCCTGCTGCTGTTGCGGGGTGGCCAGGGGGGTGAGACATCAGCAGAAGCTCTCTGTTTTCAGAGGGAGAAGAGACAGGTGGGGACTGCATATCTGGGTTATTCAGCAGATTAACGAGTTTGCAAGTCATCTTGATCTGCTGGATGGTGTGAGGAGCTGGGGTTTAAGAGATGGGCTTTTATGTTACTACTTAAAGAGCTGACATTAATCCTTCAGGTCAGGACTTACGAGGTACAGGAGCAGCTCCTATGCCCTGAAAACCACCACATCACATAGCAAAGCACCCACCAGACTTCCCCACAAAGGCCTGCAAGGCTGCAGCACAGATTTGCATCTGCACTACAGCCTTCTCCCACTCAGCCAGCACTGGAAAGGGGTCTTAGATGAAAGGCATCTTTCACGTGAGGTAAGAAGCTCTTCACACTGCTGGAGCGGTCCAAAGGGCCTGGCAGCAGATGGGAAGCAGCACGGCTGCTGTGTTTTGGGACCCATGCAGTGGAGCAGCCAGGGCTCTGGAATTTGCAGTGTAAACTATTCACGAGAGGAGATGGGGGATTTTTATTATCCTGCCAATAGAAACTTTTGAACTAAATGGAATGGGAAAGCTCTTGCACTGATGTAATTCAGAGGGTTTCCACTGATAACACTGGAGGTATGCAACCATACATCAGCCTCCTTTCTGGCGCTGGTTCCTTCTCAAAACACTGTGTTACCCTAGAGTCTTCATTAACATCAGATAAAAAACCCCTGTTAAAGAAATACGATTTATGAGCACCTTGCATGTGAACACAGAGGAGGAGGTTTCCTGGACCATTTTTAATGGGTTTGCATTCAGGTGGAGAAGGAAAGGTAAGCTGGGAAAGGTCTGGGCTGCTGATGACTTTGTATGTGAAATAACCTTCCTCTGGCAGCTTTTTACTTTTCCTCATCAATCCAGTGAAGTAACTGTAAAATTATGGCATCTAAATAGCTTTGCAAAGCATTAAATAAAGCACAGGGCCAGAATATATTGTAGATTAAATAGATAATGTGACAACAGTGTCAGCTCAACCTTTTGAAACCAGCAGAGTTGTTCTGAGAACAAAAATATGTGCCCTTATGTCATACTGCAAAGCGTTAAAAATCCTGCAAAACCCAGACTGTACTTTTATACGCATTTTAATTTCAGTTCATTGAAATGGATTTTTTTGCTGCCTTGGTTACAAAATTGGCCTGATAAGCACATGACTTGGCCAAAACCCATAATTCTCTTGTTTTTCTTGACAGGCCTCTGAGGCTCAACAGTTTCCACTGACCTGTAAGTCTTTGAGCCAACAGCAAACCTCTCCAGTACAGAATTAGGCTGTGAACCCTGAATGACAGAAGAATCAACATGATAGTGCTGTAATTAGTATTTCAGGTTTCTTTTTAGTAAATTCATGATGCTCTTCCTGACACCAGTTTTAGCTTCTTTTTTCCTTTTTGTAGCCAAGTATACAACCCCACAGCCAACTATGTTTTGACAACTGCAAATACTTAAGATGTGAATCTGGTAGGGCTTGCATGTCAAGAAGATAGTCCCTGGGCATCTAATTGTGATTATCTATGCTATGTGTTTTATTTCTCCTCAGGCCTGCCATCAGCTTATATCCCAATTAAAATAATTGTAAGGTGTAATTCAAGCATCCTGGCTTGTATCAGAAAATAAGGTGGCCAGCAGGACCAGGGAAGTTATTGTCCACCTGTACTTGGCACTGGTGAGGCCATACCTTGGATACTGTGTTCAGTTTTGGGCCCCTCACCACAAGAAGGACATTGAGGTGCTGGAATGTGTCCAAAGAAGGGCAATGAAGCTGGTGAAGGGTCTAGAAAACAAGTCCTGTGAGGAGCAGCTGAGAGAATTGGGGTTGTTCAGGAGGCTCAGGGGAGACCTTACTGCTCTCTACAACTACCTGAAAGGGGGTTGCAGCGAGGTGGGGGTTGGTTTCTTCTCCCAAGTAACAAGCAAGAG
>VZZY01002962.1:45498-57615 GCA_013400335.1 Eurystomus gularis
CCCACAGGAACCTGTGGCAGGACTGTCTGAGAGAAGACTTGTGAGGGGCTGTTGCTGAGTTCAGTGTTGGCCTGTGTGATCAGGGAACTGATGGCAGCATGAAATGATGATGGCTGAACCAGCAAAACAAGTTAACAGTTGGACTTGATGATCTCAAAGGTCTCTTCCAACCAAAACTATTCTATGATTCTAAATTGTGTGCAAAATATTGTAATTTCTGGTAATGCAATATTGCTGATATTATACTGTATGGTGACCACCTATCCAATCTCATGCCTGAAGGTGTTCTGGAGTGAAAGCCCCCCTAAGAACTAGATCATTTAAGTGCCACACTTCAAAGCATCTGGGGAAAAAAAAGTCATTTTCCTTTAATAAAAAAGTATAGCTTTCGGTGAAGTCACTTGAAGATTCCTCACATTAATTAGTTTCTTTTTTTTCCACAGTCTACCTTGTAACACTTATAATTAATGCACACACAACACTTATGTGGCTATTTTTAGACTGAGGGAAGATCCAGTTGTTCCTTTGCCAAGCTGATGCTGCTCCCTGCTCACAGTGGGGGCCAGGCAAAGCGGTCTGGATGTATCTCACCCTCCTCGTCCAGGTTTCCAACCTGCTGTGTGCCCGTGGTAATCTCCATGATAGCAACCCATCAAAGTCCATGCTGCTGATGAGCAGACACTCAGGGCTGTGCCTGTGATGCCTCCGCTGCCTCCTCGTCCCCTCTTGCTGCTCACGGCATCTCTTGACTCAGCAGCTCGGTGGCTGCCAGCAGCATACCTCCTCTGCCTCTCTATCTCCTTTCTTCCCCTTCAGGTCCTCTCCTGCTGCTCCTCTGCCAAAAATCCTGTGTATTCATGGTAATGAACTTTTTCACTCTTCCAGCATCCCGAAGGATTTTTTTTTTTAATTGGTTAGCCTTTTTTTTTTTTCAGATTACTTTTTCCCTACTTTGAGATCTAAAAAGGTTTAATTTTTAACACAGTTTACAAAACAGGTTTTGTTCTGACGGGTCTGGACTTATTACAGTAACAAATTGCATATTTTTATCGAGCTTAAATCCTAAAATAATTCAAGTCCACAATTATCCTACGGCTTAGGTTTCCATCCACAGGTATGCACTTCAGTAGTGATCACCTTTCTGTTAATTTAAAAGCAATAGCCATTTAGCGTTGCTTGATAACCAGGGCCTACATCCTGCTGATTCAGGAGAAATGCTAGGTCACAGCTTTCATATTGAGAAATAAGTGTGACAGGAATATCTGCTGGAATCTTATCTAAACTTACACTATCCAAATATTTTAATAGCTTTACATATATTTTCTGGCTTCAAAAGTTATAATGACACTCAGGAAATGTGAAACTAATATGTTTTTCCTTGCTAAATGGCTTTCCACATCATGGGGAATAACAAATGTTTTTGCTAAAATATTAGAAGATGGACCGCCAGCCTCCTCGTACCCCTCCCCATGGCTACACCTTGCTTCAGTTAATAAAAAAGCAGAGAAACATTTGTTTTGGAGGTGGGGTGTGAAAGGAAGAGAAACATGTGCACCTCATCCTTACAAAGAAAATGTATCCTGCTTTGGAGATGATGATTTAGAAAGGAAATGTACCAAAGGGAAAGAATTCAGAGAACAAGATTGGTCCGAAGAGCAGGAATCATCAACTGCAAGGAAAAGCTGAAGGATTTGGTATTGTTTAGTCTAGGAAAGAGGACTGTGTGGACATACTGTCCAAATATGTAGAAAGTAGCACTAAGGAGGAAAGAATAAACTCTTTTCATATCCTCCGGGCTTAGGACAAGTTGTGATAGGCTTAACTAAGGAGGGGGTGGTTTCAGTCAGGCATCAGGGAAAATAGTTCCCAATTGTGGGGACAATGCAGAGACAGGCTCACAAGGGAAGCATATCCCCATCATCGCTCATTTCTAAGAACCAGTTATCCAGGAGGCCTTTAAGGAAAGATGTAGGTAAAGCTGCTTGATGACAAGGTAAGATAATCTTCAGAGGTTCTTTCTAAATATGCTTTCTTATGATTACCACGTTGGAGTCAGGAACAGCTTGGATACACTCCGAAACCATCATTTTTTCCCTTAAAACATTAGGATGCTGGAAGTAGCATTTGAGAGGCAGAGAGGCTCTGGTTGGAGCCTAGCAAGGACCTCAGGCATTGCTCTGCCCCACTTCCACTGGCTGTCCCTTTCCGACAATTGCATCCTCTGATTGCAGCAAAAGCCAAACTCCATTTGGAGATCGACTGCCCTCATTGTCCACATCAGCCAGAAGATCCAGGAATTTCATCCCTATAGAATCATTCAGGGTGGAAAAGACCCTTGGGATCATCGAGTCCAACCATCAACCCTACTCTAAAAGTTCTCCCCTAAACCATATCCCCCAACACCACATCTAAACGACCCTTAAACACCTCCAGGGATGGTGACTCAACCACCTCCCTGGGCAGCCCATTCCAGTATCTGACTACTCTTCCCGTGAATATTTTTTTCCTAATGTCCAGTCTAAACCTACCCTGTTGCGGCTTGAAGCCATTCCCTCTTGTTTTATCACTAATTACCTGTGAGAAGAGACCAGCACCAACCTCTCTACAATGTCCTTTCAGGTAGTTGTAGAGAGTGATGAGGTCTCCCCTTAGCCTCCTCTTCCTCAAACCAAACAGTCCCAGCTCCTTCAATCACTCTTCTAAGATTTATTCTCCACGCCCCTCACCAGTTTCATCGCCCTCCTCTGCACTCGCTCCAGCACCTCAATATCTCTCTTGTACTGAGATGCCCAAAACTGGACACAATACTCAAGGTGTGGCCTCTCCAGAGCTGAGTACAGGGGCACAATCACCTCCCTACTCCTGCTGCTCACACTATTTCTAATACAAGCCAGGATGCCATTGGCTTTCTTGGCCACCTGGGCACACTGCTGGCGCATCTTCAGCCACTTGTCAATTAGGACCCCCAGGTCCTTTTCTGCCAGACAGCTTTCCAGGCACACTTCCCCAAGCCTCTAGCATTGCATGGGGTTGTTGTGGCCCAAGTGCAGGACCTGGCACTTGGCCTTGTTGAAGCTCATACTGTTAACGGTGGCCCATTGATCCAATCTATCCAAGTCTCTCTGTAAAGCCTCCCTATCCTCATGCAGATCAACACTCCCGCTTAACTTGGTGTCATCTGCGAACTTCCTGATGATACACTCTATGTCCTTATCAAGATCATCGATAAAGATGTTAAACAGAAATGGTCCCAACACTGAGACCTGAGGAACACCACTTGTGACCGGCCGCCAGCTGTCAACTCCATTGACCACCACTCTTCGGGCCTGTCCATCCAGCCAGTGCTTGATCCAGCAGATGGTAGCCCTTGTTGTATTGGGTTTGTGTGGCAAGGTTTCAGTAGCGACGGGGCTACAGGAGTGGCTTCTGTGAAAAGCTGCTAGAAGCTTCCTTTGTGTACTATAGTGCCAATGCCAGCCAGCTCCAAAATGGACCCGCTGCTGGCCAAGGCCGAGACCATCAGTGACAGTGGTAGCACCTCTGGGATAACATATTTAATAAGGGGGAATAAGCCCTGCACAATGGATACCGCAGCCAGAGAGAGGATTGAGAATATGTGAGAGAAACAACTCTGCAGATACCAAGCTCAGTGAAGAAGGAGGAGGAGAAGGTGCTCCAGGCACTGGAGCAGAGATTCCACTGCAGCCGATGGTAGAGATCATGGTGAGGCAGGCTGTCCTCCTGCAGCTCATGGAGGTTAACAGTGGAGCAGATATCCACCTGAAATCCACGGAAGACCCAATGCTGGAGCAGGTGGATGTGACTGAAAGAGGCAGTGACCTCATGGAAAGCTCACACTGGAGCAAGATCCTGGCAGGACCTGTGGTCCTATGAAGAAAGGAGCCCACACTGCAACAGGTGTGCTGCCAGGAATTGTGACCCTGTGGGGGAATGACACTGAAGCAGCTCAGGGAGGACTGTCTCCTGTGGGAGACACCCCATACTGGAGCAGGGGAAGGGTGGGAGGAGTCCTGCCCGTGAGGAGGAAGGAGTGGCGCAGACAATGTGCGATGAGCTGACCTAAACCCAAGCAGATTCCTGGTCTGCTTGGGGTGCCTGGGGGAAGGAGGTAGAGAAATCAGGAGTAAGGCTAAGCCCAAGAAGAAGGGAGGAGTGGGGAGAAGGTGTTTGAAGATTCGGTTTTATTTCTCTTTATCCTACTCTGGTATGATTGGTAACAAACAAATTTCCCCAGGTTGACACCATTTTGCCAGCGACAGTAATTGCTGAGTCATCTCTCCCTGTCCTTAGCTTCACCCATGAGCCTTTCGTTATATTTTCTCTCCACTGTCCAGTTCAGGAGAGTGATGGAGCAGCTTTGGTGGGCACCTGGCATGCAACCAGGGTCATCCCACCACGCTCGTATACCAGACCATTTAATCTGTAAACTGCTAGCAGTGTGATTAGAGGCTGAGACAGGCAGGAGAGCCAGGTCCTCGCCTGATGGAGTGCAGTGAAGTTTGGGCTCCCACCCCGGCTTTCAGAAGCTGAAGTATAACCCGTACATCAGGTTATACTGTGTAATTCAACACTGTGTACAAGAAAAACAGAGCCGTTTCCTCTCAGATCCCCAGTCAGCGGGAGGATGTCTAGCTCATTTTTTATTCATCTGAGTCAGTTTTGAAAGCATCCCACTCTTGCAGTGAAAAAATTTGCAGGATGTTATGAAAGGACAACTAAAAATCTTGCCCATCTTCTTTTTTTTTTTTTTAATGTGTATCATTCACAGCTTGACAGCCTCACAAGCTATTAGGAAAAGGGACTTGTCTATGGTGAATGCAAAATAGTAAATCCAGGGAGGGATCAGAAGTACAACACAATCCCTCAGTATGTTAAAAACACAAACTGACAAAAAATATAGCCCTCTGGGTTCTTAAACACACTTGCAGTAAAAACTGTCCAGGTTGTGAGTTAGAGAAAGTGATGCCTGAAATGAATCCAGCAAGGATGATAATGTGATAACTTTTATGGATGAGTGCATGTTACACTCGAAAGGTTCCTCTCTTCATGGGAGATTCTTTTGTGTTTCCTAAAGAGCCAATGTCAACAGTCCACTTTCAGCTAGCAATATATTTAAGTCCCATCAGCCATAAAGCAAAAACGCTTCTATTCTTAATGCAACCCCAATAACTTCCCCTTATAGTTACTATAAACGTTCCTGTTATGAATGTATAATTCTCACCAGGCACATATATGCCAATCTGACTCATGTTACCTAATTTATCACTCTTGTGTCTCAACCCCACTGAAACGGGAATTTGGCCGTCTACGTGGCCAATGCTTTGTGGAGCTCCAGGGAGTCCATCAGCAACACCTGGCTGTAACACACAAAATAGTACAGGTTATTTACGATCTGTATGCGGATGACCATGCTTCTCAACCATAACTTTGCAACAAGCATCTGAAAACACATCTTCACAAAATTTTAGTTTAAGAGGCGCCTTTTCTCAAGAGCGTGCTGATGAATAGAAACCAACCCCAGTGCTGACCATCACTGAGTGCTTTGGACTGTGGGTTTTCCAGGAGCCAAGCAGTGTGATGGGTACAGTGAGATCCAAGAAAACTCAAGCTTGCACTGAAGAGATGTGTCCTGCACGTTTCTGAACACTCAGTAGATGTTTCCTAAAGTCAATCTCCGTTGTCTTAATGGCACCTGCATTTTGTATTTAGGCTTATGCTGCAGGTTCAGTTCTGTGTATTTCCATCACTACCCACCTAAGCTGAGACCAAAGTTAAATGGCTCCAGGCTCAAGTGCTCAGATTTAGTTCAGAAATGTTGCTCACAAAAGGAAGAGATTAGGCCTTATCTTAAACGAAATGCTATCCTTTCATGTCTAATACTTAGCTCCTTCACGAAGTCCCTCATGGATGAATATCCAGACTTTTAACTTTGCCTTTGAAAGGTTGAACTCTGGACAACAACTGTAAGAAAATCTTCAGCACAGAGAAACCGAAAATAAATAATCTTACGAGAATATTCATCGGAACAAAAGAGATAATGCATAAAAATGAGAAGCAAGATGTAGGAAAAATAAGGAAAATGTGAATGGTAGGAAAATTTGAATGTGAGGTGCTTATGTCAGCCATATTTTCTCACAAGCATCATATTGGTTTAACTACGCTGATTATAAAATCAAGCTTAATTAAATCAGAGCAACGTTTGCATGCAGGAAGCATGCAGCCCTTCAAAGGCAAACTTCCCTTTGATGTGCTGGACTGAATTTCACATGGCATATGGAATAAGGCTGAAAGGGGTATTGTTGGTAGGTTCCTCTGTAAGGCTGGGTGGGGAAAGTCTGCCCCTCGTATCTGGGCAGCAGGCGTGGCTGCGGTAGGATGGCTCTAGTTGGCCATAGCAGTGATAGAACATGGAGCACCCAGCCCTCAGACTCTCCCAGCACTTGGGCTGTCCCCATTTGGAGAGCAGGGTTGTCAGCTGGGGTCCCCATTCGATGTGCACACTTGTCCCTGCTGCTGACGACGTGCCATCTGCTGCAAACTTGGACTCCGCATTCACACAGGGCCACCCTGTATTTCCGGAATCGAGAGAGCAGGTAGATCTTTGTTCGTTTGACAAGCTTTGGCAGGACTACCCAAGTGAGGTGTTTCTTGGCAGTTGCAGAGTGTCTGAGGCAGAGCATCTGACACCAAAGGCCCTGCAAACCTTAGAGCATGGGAAGGGACGGAACAGGGTATTGCCTGTTAATGCGAACAAAGCATTAATAACTGCTGTGGCCTGAATCCCAGGACACTGCTGAATTTCACTCAGCAGCCACTCACACAGCGTTTAACAATTTCATTATCAAGATGCTATCAAAACAGAAGGGCAGGGCTTGGCATCTGGGCTTTCTTCTGCCCAGACCCTCTAGAACCACAAAGCATGGAGGATGCTCTCAGCTTACCACAACCTTTCTGGCAAGGAGCAGCAGCAAATGTTGTGAAGATGAGCGCTGAGGGGTTCACGCTGTAGGGTAAATACATGCCACTAGAGCTTCTGTGCTGAGTTTCAGCATCCATGCCATCCACCCTGTTCTCCTTCTCCAACCTTCCCTTTCAGCTCAGCTTTTCTCCATTTGAGAAGCTCCCATCTGTACAGGATATTGCCCTATTTTTAGCTGTTCACAACGCGCAAGCAGCATGAGATTCTAGGGATTTGGCATATTGAAACAGAAAGTCCTCGCACCAGATCTCATCGAAATACAACTGCCTCTGGAGTTTCCGGTTCAGATCTACTGCGTGGCTTTAATTGCACGAGGCATTTGTGAGAGTCATAAAATTAGTGTTCAGGCAAACGTACCCTTTTGGGGCAGCTTTGGTAGAATCACATTTCTTCAGCGCGAGTTAAGTACAGCTCACTCCTTTCTAGCCTCACAGAGTTCCTCGGATAACATGATTTTCTTGGAAGGGAATGTCTGCTAGTGCTAACGTGTTTGGAAAGCTCATAAAAACTGGAGGTAGCTGCAGCCTGTGTCTCTAGCGTTTGCTAACAGTTCACCATGGGTTTCCCTAATGTGGCAGATTTACAGGGGTCATATTTCCATCTGGATGGGTCTGCCCATGAATAGCTGTCTTCTGTCTTATGCACAAACGTGATTTTCCTACAACACCCATATATTTCTCTGTCCCAATTCCCCTCTGCCTCTCCAGTATTTTTGTTCGCACAACACGGTGGCCAAGGCAACAGAAAGAAAATCTTTCTATGAACGTGCACGTTCTTTTCGGAGCCTTGCACGTCTTTTTGTTTCGGGCAGGGCTCAAAGAAAGAGAGAGGAGACCTCATTGCTCTCTACAACTACCTCAAAGGAGGTTGTAGCGAGGCTGGTGTTGGTCTCTTCTCTCAAATTAGTAATGATAGGACGAGGGGAAATGGCCTCAAGCTGCGTCAGGGGAGGTTTAGATGAGATATTAGGAAGAAATTCTTCACTGAGAGGGTAGTTAGGCACTGGAATGGACTGCCCAGGGAGGTGGTGGAGTCACCATCCCTGGAGGTGTTTAAAGAACGAATAGATGCAGCGCTTGAGGATATGGTGTAGTGGTTAGAGAGATGCTAGGAGAAAGGTTGGACTTGATGACCCTGGAGGTCCTTTCCAACCATAATGATTCTGTGATTCTGTAAAGATTTGAGCTGGTGGTGATGATAGTTGGTGCAGTTTAAGAACGGTCTGGTGCAATGATATACTGCAGCTTTTCATTGCTCAGACTCACACGGGTCTCTGAGCTGTGGGGGGACAGGGACTGGGGCGGTTTGGGCTACAGCAGCCCTGTTCCCATGGCTGGCTCCACATCAACCCATGCGGGGGTTCCTGCATCCCTGAACAAGCGGTGAGGGAGAGCTGGTGATTTTTCCATCGGGAATCTCTGCACAGAGGCAAGTAACAGGCAGAGGCAGCGCTGGGGATGCTGCAGAGGCTGCAGTTGCATCCTGTCCATCGCGTCACCCATTTTCAAGGGTCTCTCAAAATCCAAACTAAAATCAATGAACGAAGTCCTGATCTACCACAAAGAAACTGCCAGTTAAGCTCTGAGCAGTCCTTCAGGAACACGTATGTTTCCTGTTTCCGGCAGTTCCTAGTGGGTTGGTTTATTTATTTTGACCCTTTGAGATTAATCACCATAAGGTGTGGGACCCACCCGCATTTTTTTTTCCTTTTTTTTTTTCTTTTTTTTCCCATCTGCTTTTCTGGCAGAGCAGGTTAAGGAAAGGTAAGGGAAAGTTAGCATTGGGGACGTGCTATAGCTAACGAAAACTTGATGGCTCTGTGTCTGCATCTGCAAACACACTTGTGCTGTGCAGAGAAGAAAGCTCCTCCCATCTTGCTCACCGAATGGCAAGATTTTAATCTATTTATCTCAGTGTGCAGGTGAAAGAGTCCGTACTCAATGAGGAGCATAGGAAATGCGCTCGTGGTAGTAGATAAAAAAACACCTCTAAGCACGTGCAAGCATTTCCGAAAGCTTATGGAATATTTCCTTTACAAAACAAACATATACTTACAGTCCCATTTCCATAATGTCACCAAGAATATCATCACTTGCCAGTGTTTCTGGGGAGGAGGTTGCCAAATGACTAAATATATTCTGGGCTTCAAATAGACATTTTTCACTGTTTCCTTTCTACCCAGACAAATCTTTTCTTAGCCCTGTCACAGAAGCTCGGAGACCTCCCTGGGGATGGCATCCCACCGGGCTGGGTGCTGTGCAGGAATAATTGGAGACTCACCTCCCAGTTTTATGGCGAGTGCCAGGGAAATCCTACGACTCTGCTTTTTCTCCTCTTGCTGCTAACCCCCCCACAGGACCAGCACCATGGTGGAAGGTGGGGAAACAGGGACACAACCAAGAGGACTGGAGCAGAGGGATGGGAGAACCTGTGAGAGCACAGAGACAAGGTCTGCACAGTGCGTGAGGCCAGGCACTTGCTGCCTGGCCTGATGTGCAGCTTGCACCAAAGCCCAAAGGCACAGAAATTAGCTGACATAATGATTTTCGGAGATGCACACTTTAAAAATTCAGGTTTTTTTATACACTGGTTTGCCTTACTGACATATGGCCATCTGTCTGCAAATCAGTGCAGATACCAAGAATGCATCACTTCAAGGTTTTTACAGTTCAGCTGAAAGACCTTACAAATTCAATGAAGAGGAAATGGTGCGACTCATGACACATTAACATACATAATGCATCCAAACCTCTGCCCTAACCATCCATGTCTCTTTCCAAAGGATATTAGGGGCACCCTGGTGGGCTTTCTGAGATCGGACACACAGGCACAACGTTATCCAAGAGCTATCGCCTCATGGTCATAGAAGTCTAAGTCTTTTAAAAAATTGGTTAGGGACAGCATAGAAATGAAATATTAACAGTCGGATCCAAAAAATCCCAGGACTTCTGCCTGAGCAGACAGAAGCACTCATACTGCATCTCAGACTTTAATATTTCATCCTTCCTTTACTTACACTTTCATGATTCCACTGACTTGCAGAAATCAGAGTGCAGGGAAAGGGCAGGTGCCCACGTCAATCTCACCAAAGAAATCACTGAAGCACTATTGCGTGGATCTGCTGCCCTACGTAACATAGAACCAAATTAATCATTTACTATTTCAGTCGTATATGACAAGAGTAGCTGCCACCAAGTTCTGGAAGCAGCACATATAATTCTGCTTCCAGGAGGAGAACCAGCCTGGGTTTTCCAGATGAAAAGTAACCTTGTTAAAACTAGATCAATTCCCAATCCACTTCATCACAAGAATGTAAAAACTTCTCACAGAAGGAAAGTGGTAGTTACGAAAAGCTGCACATGAGATGGCAGGAGCTCTCCTTTTCTGCTTTTGTGACCAACATCGGAGAAAACGCATGTAGAGCCTGGGACAGCTGGAAAGGCTAGAGATAAAAATATCCTCCACAAAGTATAGAAAGACAGGATTAGAAAGAACCTCCTGGGTGATCAGGAGTAGCCCCTTGCTGCTGAAGTGAAGTGCTGGGGCCTGAGTTCTGGGCCCTGAGTTGCAGTTGACCTGTGAATGAGTCACAACCTAGCAGAACGTTTTGGTTTTCTTACTGGCTTCATGTTCCAGAGGCAGAACCTGGCCCACCTGTGGCTCTGCCCTCACCCAGGGGTCGTGATTGGGGTGATGGGTGAGGCCAGGATTATATCAACCAGGAGCTGATCAGTTGGAGGAGCTTCCTGTTGGGTGTGGTCACATCTTGCTGAGCTTCCTCAGTGGTGTTCTTCCATGTGAAGGGCCCCTGAGGAGCCATCTCTGTCTGTTGTGTCCAGCAGGCGATGCTGGCACCACAGTGGGCAGCGGAGGAGCTGGGCCCACAGGAACCTATGGCAGGACTGTCTGNATGAAGATACTGTATTTAATGGGGTTATATGATAACATACAAACACGACAGCTGTATTGAACCACCACTGTTCATGGAGCTATGCCTTTTGCACCTGGCCAGTGGGGCTCCTCCACATCATGACGGCAAGTGTGCTTCCTGCTCTTCTTCAGCCAAGATTCATTTATAGCCTATTTACACCCACTTGTTCTTGAGCAACACCATCCATTAGCTTAACTAGTGGTATCTCCTCACTGTTCACAGCTTCTGGAGCATAAGGGCATCCCCTCAGCCTCCCCTGGGCTGTCCCAGCAGACTCAGAGCCTGTGCCACCATGGCTTGCTTCTCCGTCGTGCCAGGGACCCCCGCACTTGTACCGGTACCTGCAACCGCACCTGCACACACACCCAACCTGCTCCTTGCTCCTCAATCATAGCATCGTTAAGGCTGGAAAAAACCTCTAGGATCATCTAGTCCAACCTTTATCCCCACATCTCCTTGACCACTAGACCATGTCCCAAAGCACCACACCTGCTCTTTTTTTGAACATCTCCAGGGATGGTGACTCCACCGCTTCCCTGGACAGCCTGTTCCAATGCCCAACCACTGCTTCAGTAAAGAATTTCTTCCTGATATCCAATCTAAACCTTCCCTGTCAGAATTTGAGGCCGTTTCCTCATCCTATTGCTAGTTACTTGGGAGAAGAGACCAACACCAGCCTCGCTACAACCTCCTTTTAGGTAGAGAGCAATGAGGCCTCCCCTCAGCCTCCTCTTCTCCAAGCTAAACAATCCCAGTTCCCTCAGGCGCTCCTCATACATATTCTCCAGCCCTTTCACCAGCTTCGTTGCCCTTCTCTGCACCCGCTCCAGCCCCTCAATGTCCTTCTTGTCCTGCGGTGCCCAGAACCGGACACAGTGCTCAAGGTGCGGTCTCACGATTGCCGAGTCCAGGGGCACGAAACGCTGAGACCACCCCTTGGGAGGCCTCTGGAGACTCCCCCGCCTTGCGCTGCTCCCGCCTTCTGCCGGGTGCGGGAGAAGAGGATCGGTTCTGGGGCCCTGCAACAGCCACCCTTGTCCCGGGGACCACGCAACAGCTGCCCAGCGCGGGGCCCGCCGGACAGACACCCCCGAGCCCCCTCCCCGGTCCCGGGGGCAGACATCGCCGTCGCCGTTCCCCTTCCCGCTCTCTCCCCGTTCCCGTTCCCGTTCCCGCCCCGCCGAGC
>VZZY01002962.1:57995-142794 GCA_013400335.1 Eurystomus gularis
CTGGCTGCACCCGGGAGCTCAGGGGGCCTCGGCGGGTGGGGAACCCCGGGGAGCTCACGGGGGTTACGGCACGGATGTCCCGGGAGCTGCTGCCTGGGTGTCCGGGGTGGGCAAGGAGCGCTGCTGCATGGGTGTCCCGAGGAGCTAGCGAGGGGATCGTTGCCTCGTGGTGTCCGGCGGAGCCCACGGGCTGTGCTGCGTGGATTTCCCGGTGAGCTGGGCGGGGGTCGCTGCGTGGATGTGCGGTGGAGAGAAGGGGGTTTTGCTGCGTGGAAGTCCTGGGGAGAGCTAAAGGCGGGCTTTGCTGTACGGGTGTCCGGAGGTTCTGCTGGTGGGGTGTCAGAGAGAGCGGGAGGGAGGTTTGCACAGTGATTATCCAGGGCTCGGCTGCGTGTGTCTGGGGGAGCAAAGGAAGGGGTTGAGGGGGTTTGCTGGCTGCCCTCGCACATGCTTGGTGCAAGAGCAATGGAAGAGCAGCCTCCTGGAGAAGTGCCCTGTGCTGCGGGGTTGACAGCAGAAGAGCGTTAGCCCATCTTCCAAACTGGCCGTTTGATGCCTGGAATTGCTTTTCGGGATCTGACACGATCAAGTGCAAGACGCTCACTTCTCCGCGCTGCCTGACACAGAGCTGCAGTAACCACATTCTTCCCACTGTGCAAAACGGGAACTCTTTTTTTTTTTCTCTTTGGTTTAGCAAGTGTCGTCGTGTTTTCCTACCCAAACCAGAGCTGGTACCCTCCTGCCTCACCAATTTTGCCTCACAATGAGTTTGAATCTATGCGCTGCCGTGTCTTTAGAGGTGCACAATGCTGCTGGCTACCAAACAGGCGGGCAGGATTAGAATGACTGGCCAGGTTATGTTGTCCTTCGCTAAATCTGTCCACCTGCTGACATGAATTTAGGACTGGTGGTAGCAGAGGCTGAGCTTGTGTCCAGTCCTGCTGCTGAGCAGTGGGTGAGGTTTTGCTGGCCGTGGTGCAGTGGTGCAGAGGGGAGTCCAGGTCCTTCTTCTCCTGCCCAAGTGTTTCTTCGGGCTGGGGAGCAATGCTTTTCATTTCCATGGGATGTGTCCACGCGTGCCATATCCCACCAAGGCGCGCAGTGCTCCAGCCTGACCACAGCCCTAGGGACCTTTTCTCGTGGCAGCTGCTGCCAATGGTGACACCTTTGCCTGGAGAGTGTTTGAGCAAGATTTCTACCACACTTTGCTGCAGTTAATACCTGATCAGTTTCTGAAGAGGGAGTGTGATACACCTGCACAAAGTGGTGGAGTACCTTCTGCTGCCTAGCTGGACAAGTGAAGTAGGTACTCACCCTCTCCAAGTACTGTGACCCAATTTGAAGTGGCTAAATGTGTGGCTTTGATTTTTCTTCTATTGTTTCCTTCATTCTTGTCAAAGACAGAGTACTGTGTTGCTTCCAACCTGGCAGAGCCCTGATGCCAGACACCCACCTGAAATGAGAAGGGATGCTCAAGAACTGTGAAGATGAACATTTTTATCTTACAGGTTCTACTTCATGATTCAGCGTCGTGAAGACAAATATTAATGGTAGCACTTGTATTTCCTATTCCTGCTCCAAAGAACTCGCAGTCGAAGAAACACAGACCTTGTTTTTGCCGGTGCTGACAAGCGAGCGGGGATATTACTTTTTACGGATCTTGGCAGCCCTTTTGGAATTCCTCAGCGTGGAGGCACATGCGGCAGGGGTACAGATGGAAATCCTCCTGTGGAGAAGCAGCTTGAGACCCTGGCTGGGCCTTGCAGCATATGGCAGCTTTGCATACCACACACAGCCAACACAGGCAGCCACCAACATCCAGCCAACCGCTCAGCTGCTTGTCCACGGTTGTGGTGCTCCCATGAGACTACTAGCACGGCATCTCTTCGTGCTGACCTGGGGAAGAAGATTCCTACCTTTACGCATGTTCAGCAGTGGGCTAGTCCTAATTTTGCCTGAAGCTGGATCTCGGTGACAGTTTGAATAATTTTTTTACTACTTGGATCCTATGGACTCTCTCTGTACCTCTGTTTTGTTTTCCTCGCAGTGCCAAAGCATCGTTATTTTTTTACAATACAGAAAATCTTTCTTACTGCTGGGGAGATTACACTGCTTGTACTGGTTGCCTACAGTTAAAAAGAAGAATATGTTGGCAAGAAATCAGTTTTGGTACTGGTGCCACAGCGTGTCATGTTGAACAAATTTTGTTGCAAGTATGTATTTAACATCAACTATTTTGCTTTCTGGCACAAATACCCCCAGATATGGGATGCTAAGTGAGTGCTGAACCTTTCTTCCATTTTATTATTGGGACTATACCTTTCTTAAATTAAATTTATTTAGCTGAGATTTGCTACGTTGTTCTGTGGTTGTTTGAACTCTTATTTCATCTCCCACTTGGCTGAAGGACCATATGCTTGATCACATCATAGGACCAAGAGACAGAAATTGTTGAGGACTTTGTTCGTGCATTGTGTATGGCCATTTAAACTATTTTCCTGGACACATTTCCTTTCATTTTCTTGACATGCAAAGTGGTTTGCTAACCTACCTGACAGATCCTGGGAGGTTCTCTCTGTTAAACGTTTACAAGGCATTCAGGACACCCTGCTAAAAGGTGACATTGAAGTGCAGTGCTCTAGTTAATGCTTTTGGAAAATCCTGGACCAGATTCCCTCCTTTGCTGGACTTACTGGAGTCACTGGACTATGTGTGGTTGACCTACACAGAATTTTTGTACTGAATGTTTAGTTTAGCAACCAATACCAGTAAATTGATGCAACTCTGAAGTGGATTGAAGTAACATGAGTAAGAGCGATTATACTGATAGAGCTTATTTCTACAAATTTATCAAAACAAACTGTGCAGCAGAGATGTCTTTTATGCCAGTGTAACTGTGTCAGCAGTAGCAGCTGTGGTCATTTTACCGTATTTATAAGTTCCTGGTGTTTCACTTATCTTTTCTTAGAGGGGCTAGATTCCAACCAACCCTGAATATTTTACCCAAGACAGTGTTTAGTAACACAAGGAGCCACTCTTAGGATTTTTTGCTGCCTCCTTGAAGATTTCAAGTAACTACTTATAATGTTTTGGAGGCTTAGAAATTTTTAATATTTACTCATACACTGTGTGCAAAAAATTAACCATTTTGCAAGCTAAGAAAAATTGTATTTATGGTTTGAGACGTGAAATATGGTATTCCACCACCATAAGAATGTGTTTCTTTGTGATTCTGATGTTTTTTAACATAAACCTCCTTAAGCAAAGATTTCTTCTCCCTGCAAGTCTCTATCTTTTTTACTGTAGTCCTGGCTGAGGGTCTAGTAGGTTGCTTCCAAATTCACACCTGGTAGTGCTGGGAATCTTGGCTGTCCAGGAACACTTCTGGCACTGTTTAGTGAAGTGACGGACAGTTCCTGCCATCCCACAGACATCTCTTGTAGCAATCTGATCTCTGATGAGGACTGAAAAAGCCACGGTTTTAATGAAATGATCCACACGGTTGGTCCTTAGGTTGAAATCACCTTGGCAGGCTGTGCTGGCTTACGTTAACTTACGGTTGTGTTGTGCCTCCTGATGCTGCTTTAATTACGAACTAGCATTAGCATTCCTCCTTCTGCCTGTCCAGGAGAGAAACTGAAAACAATGTATTCTAGTTCTTGAGTTTCCTAGTCTTCTTTGGGCGTTTCTTTTTTTTTTTTGTCCCTCGTGGTGGCAGTAGGAAGGAGAGACACTTGGCAGATCATGTGGGACCTACTACCCCAGAACTGCATATATCTAATTATTGCCTATTTACTTAATGCTGCTTGAAGTATCCACGTGGAGTGGGGAGAATCTCCTCTCTCTGTCAACTGTAAACTGCTCCTGAGAAAGCCTTGCTTTCATTGTGTTGATAGCTCTTCCCTCTTCTGCTCCTGCAATTGTTTTCTCCTTATTTAGCCATCCAAAAATGGCTTTCTTTTTAGGAAAGTCCTTGTAAGTAAAAGTATTCTGCCAGCATAAACAAAAGCACATAGTTTTGTCACCTGCTTTGCCTTTATAGTAAATGGGCTCTCCATGGGACCTAGACATCTCTGCTGCCTGAGCCAGCAGTTCAAATGCAGTCATCTTCTCACCCTTTTTATAGGGGCTCTGGAATGTTATAGGTCAGTATAGGGCCATTTCATGCTTTACCAAAGTATAAGAGATTTTTGTTATTTCTGGTATTTTTAGACAGTCGCACACTGTAAGTCTTAACAAATACTGGGTTACAGTATGTAGGAAAAAATTATTTATTGCCTCTCCTACAAGGGAAAGAGTAATGCCCAATGGCCCTGGAAAATTAACTGCTAGGTGCTGAGGATTGTTTTGATTTTTCGATTGTCGGGCAGTCAGTTGAACTTTGCCTTAACACTTTTTGGTAAAGGTTTCTGTTCCGTGCTTTGGTTCTTGTCTGGCTAAACCAGAAATGTGTGCCACGGGTAGGTTTTGTCGCTCAGACAATAAGAACAGAGTGAAATCCCTCACGGTTATTAACTTAGATGCTTTCAAAGAGTAGGCTCTGTTAAAATCAGGCTTCTTTTTATTAGAAAAATAAAACAGTGAGAGGGAGAGCTTAGCCACCTGAAGGCAATCCTCGGCTCAAGGTATTGGCACATCTGAGTGTTGTCCCTGTCACCCAGTTAAATGACCCAGGCAGATGTCCCAGCCTTGACCCACTTCTGGCGCCGGGCTGTAAATCAGGAGCCTGAAATCCTTTCATCTGTGGGGAGGCTCTTACAAGGGTGTCTGCACATTACTAAGGAGGCATTTCACATTGCTGCTGCGTTCACCTGTCAGCGAGGAGCTGAATGTATATTTCCACTACTTTGTATATGAATCTTTTAAATAGACATCCGGTAATGGCATTTTCTCATCCCGAGCTCAAACCACTCTCCGAAAAGACGATTGTTCCCTATGTTACCGAGCTCTCAAATGTGTCTGTTCCCTGTCCTTTGCTCAGGTAGCAAGGAGAGGGTTGAGCTGATTAAATCAATTTTCTTGGTCACCTTAGTTTCTTTTACAGTCAGTGGAAGAAAACAGCACTTCAAGGACAAGATGAGCTGTGAGCTAATTATGTCTCTTTCTCTCTGTTGACTATAAAAGCAGCACAGAGAGAAGAGCTCAGGTGTGCAAGTCTGAGGCTGGGTGAGAGGAATCCTGCACGTCTCTGGCCATCATATTTGTCAGGCCCCATTACTTGGCAGCGTGGGCAGCCCCTGCGTTAGCCTGCCTGCTCCCACCTCTGTCACCCTTGCAGTAGCTGCAGCAGAGTATCTGCTTATTGCATGGATTTTCACTTCTCTAGATACTTGTAAAATACTAGAAATGCTGTACATCTGTTACTTAGGTTATTTGCCGTCACAAAAGAAATAGTAAATACCACAGTTTTTTCATGCATACTTTATTTAATTCGTGTTCTGCCGTTCTCTAAGCTTGGTATAGTGATGTACACAAAGTACAAAAGGTTGCTTTACCTTCAGTTCCAGTTTTTTTGAGAATATCATGCAGGTGTTGCAGTATGTTACCTTTTCCACAGGGTGGGGATTAATGTAATAACTTGGCAATATATTAATTTACATACATTCCATATAATATCAATATCCACTTCTGACTTGTGAGATACTCGTGAAAGTTGTACGGCAATCCTGTAAATCATAGGGGTGCTGATTCCTGAGGAGAGACAGCGTGTTCTCAGTGCTTGTTTGCAAGGTTAGCATCCTCAGCATGGTGGGCTGATCTGCTCATTAACCACCTCCCACCACAGTTTACAAAACAGTGTTTCGGAGTGTAGGTCTGATCATTATCAGGTGTAAATTCATTCTTTTGAAACCTATAGCCCTATGCCTGTTTATACCAGATGAGAGACTAGCCAAATACTGAAGTGTACCACCAGGTCGACAACTGGAAAAGCAGAAGTTTTTGTTTCTGTTAAACACCCAGTCAAGACAACCACCACCAGAAATGCAGAAAGTATGAAGTTAAACCAGAACTGGAGGGAAAGAGGGCAGGAACCCAAGCTTTTGAACGTGAGGAAGGCAAAAATAACTCTAGTTGGTCCTGACTAATGCAAGATTATCATCTTTGCATCTGGCACGCTGTAAACATTCATTATGGATACTGATTTTATGATACGTTTCACATGGGGGTGACTCAGCTAGCAAGTATGAGGATTTCTCTCATTTCTGTTGACCTTTCTAATATTTACATGAAAAAAATGGGAGGTTATGATGTGGGACACATGTTGAGAAATGCTTCTCTCTGTCCCACGCTTAGATAATTGGTCATTGCATCTCCTTTTGCTCCTGAACATCTGCTCTCCCTACAGCTGTCCAGGATGTAGCTCCTCTTCTCCGCATTGCCAGGGTGACATCTTTGCACATGTAAACGCAGGGAAACTGAGGAGAGCAGGCAGCTGGGGCCAGCTTAGCCAAAAATTAATTTGTCCTCCTCCTTCTCAAAGAAAATCAATTCAAGCTATCATGATGGTCACTTATTTGCTCTTCCCAAACTCTGTGCATAGCAAAATAAAAATGAAAAAACCCCTTGATGTTTGTAGTCGATGTCTCTCTGTAATGTTTTTTTATTTGCATACAGCTGACCTGACTTACTTCACTTTTGCTCTGAAAAATATCTTTTCCCAAAACACATCAGTGATCTTTTTATGTTTTAAAGCTCTTTTTAAAATAAGCTTTGCTTTGTTTTAAGGCTCGTTTTTTTATAAGCTTTGCTTAATAGCTTAGGTCTGTATTAACAAACTGCCTGGAGAGGCTGTGGAGCCTCATCCTTGGAGATAACGCAGACCTGGACTGGAGGTGTTCTGGAGCAGCCTCCTCAAATGGGTCCTGCCTCTCAGCACATCCAGAAACCTCCTGGGATCCCCTCCAACCTGAATTATTCTGCCAGTCATTTGAGCTCTTGTTAAACTGACTGTAGTCCTAATCTTTACCTTGCTCCTCAGCTATTTAAGTCAAGACTGAAACCTCTCTGCCACAGGCACTATTCAGCGCTGCTAAACCAAGCATGAAAAAAATTGCCATAATTGAGAGAGATTTTAAAATGCTGCGTTTTTTCAGTGGCTTCATTTTCAGAGCTGAGAATAACGTCTCTTTGAAAACATAACTGAACCTCCACTGTGTTCACAGGAGCTGAGATGCTCTAGTTTTAACCACCCCCTGAAAGCTACCTGCCCAATAATCACACTTGCAGTATATTTCTATTTGGGAGTTGATGCTATATATAAACTCCTGCAAAAAATGCTGGTTGGGGGAAATCTGTGACTTGTCTTCTGTAGGATGTTAGACTGCATTGCTACAGATCTCTTTTTGCTTTCATATTTGTAGATATGCTGCTTTAAAAAAGGCTAACAGCTTCTCGGATTTGCTAGCAGTAAGGCCAACTGATTTCATTTGCTAGAAAAATTTAGCAAAGTATTTTCTCTCTTTTTTGCTCAAAACTAGCAAAAATGGGCATCTGTGTTGTTAGTAATCTATTAAGTTATTATTCCTTTATTTTCAGATCAGATGGAAGAGAGCTAAATGTTCCCAGTCTTAATTTGTCAGTCTTGAGAAGGCTATTTTTTGATGAAAGAAAGAGGGAGGAGGGGATCATTTTTAAAGGTGAATTGAAATCACGCAGTTGAATTTATAACAGTTGCTGCACAATAGCTGTGACTGGGTATCTGACAAAACAAACAAGCGTGCTCTACATAAAGGGGGAACCAAAAAGATGACACAGTAACAAATGCCCTGCCGTGAGTAAAACAAATGCAGTTGTCTAACACATGTAGTACTGTAGAGTTTAATTTCTCTGAGGGGAACACGCTGTGCACCTGCCCAAACAAAATGTGTGCCGCATCCAGCACATGGCAGAAGAATCAGTTGTTCCCTAACATCGCCATTCCTGGTACTCAGTGATTATTTTTAGTATAAAGGAAGAAAGTCTTTCTTTGTGATGAGCTGAGAACAGAGGCTTTGTGACTGTCAAAGGTTCACCTGTTCGCAGAGGTTACCAGGCTGGCGTGAGGGACCGCTCCAGCACGGGATACTGTCCTGTCGGGGTCTCAGGAGGAGTTCAACCCCAGCCCTTTTGTCCATCGGTTTATTCTGAAAAAATATTTGAGCTAAATAAGGCAACAGCCACCTTTCTGGTGGAGGGTCAGTGAGAGGAGAGGTCATGCACCTTGGCAGCATGCTGCACAACCGGTTCTCAAGAACAGCTCTAAAGTTAGGGCCGGGACTCCTTAGCCTTGCTTCTGGCTGCAGGGGAGAGAGGATATAGCGGTGAATACATTTGTGTTCAGGGAGATAATGTGTTTTTGGCTCTTGTGGGTGCTTTTGAAAATTTCTACCTTTGGGGAAAACAGTGTTGTTTATTTACTGGGTATTTTTATTGTAGTATTCAACTTCACTCAATAGGAATTCACACTCCTTTGATAACTGCTGACGTTTTCATCTCTTCCCTAAGCTTTGCCTTTCCTTTTTCCTGTTGCATTCTCTGTCTTTGTCTTCTTTTTCCCATTCCCTTCCTAGTTCTGTGCTGAGAACTGCCCTGCCTTTCACTTTCCTATGTTGTCCCATTCATAATCAGGAATGAAAAAAATGTCATTATTGACTACTGAGGGACGAGACATAATGCTCCAGCTAGATTAGTAAGGAAGGAAGATGCCATCATCTCTAAAGATTTGAAAGAAAAAAAATGTAGCCCAATGTAGCATGTGAGGTTACGTGAGTAGAATCCAAACCTTCATTTATAGTAAGTGTCAGACCTGACACAGAAATGTATGAAGCATTTGAAATTTGAACCACCGTCTGGATATTTGATAAATTTAAAGTACAATAGATTATTAAAGATACAAAAGGGGCTGAGGACAAGCTCTAAACGTTTATTTCCTGTGTGCAGTATACCTCAGGTATCTGTGTATAGACAATAATTACCTGCTTTTCTTTATCACTGGATTTTTGGTCATGCTCCTGTTTTTCTCAAGGTATGTTATTTTACAACCATTTTGCCCCTTCAGGATCTCTGATGGAAATAACTTAGTCTTTTAACCATGGTCTGAAATTGGAGTCTGGCTGGGACAAGTCTGTATGCATGCAGTTATTGTTCAGAATCTCACCTATGATTTCATTTTGTTTCTCTTTCCAATCAGAAAATGAAGAGTTTGGCCCAAAGACGCCAGTCTGCACCATCTTTGATCTTCGTCAAAGCACTTAACAGGTCGAGATCGGTCTCAAGGTGAGTCAGTGAGTTTTGCAGGCTCTGCTGTTTTCCGGTTTCTGAGCCCAAAACTTGAAATGTTTTTGAGCTATCGTCCACACCAGGTCATCAAACACAATCCAGGCTACTCAGTATCTGCACAACTATAAGGCGTGCTGAAAGATGTGATAGACCCAACCCAGACGCTGGCTGACGTCCTAGAGGGGTTTTCCCCATTGCTGCCACACTAAGCTCTTTGTACCCAGATGGGTAAGCAGAGCTGCCCCGCAGTTTGCAACTGGGCATGCAGCATTTGGGCTGCTGAGTTCTAATCAAGTTGTGACTGGCTGTGATTATCTGCTGGGGACATGGCATGGGCAGAAGAAGAGGAGTGTTTCCTACTTTCTGCCTTGTACACTTACGCAGCGCCAGGCGTAACTCAAGAGTGGTTACTGTGGGACTGTACTTTGATCTAAGCTTCTGTCATGGACTGCTGCGTGGTATGTGCTCCACGGGGCTCGGGAAGCACCTGCAGGTTTAGGACAATGCTGTGGGCCAGGATCTGGGGGTCACAGCCTCCTCCCGTCCAGCGTTAGCACTTATGGGGCTGAGTTATGTGAGCATGTGCAGATGTGAAGCATTCAGCATTTTTTGTCTTCATCTTCTTCCAGGATCAGTCATTCCTCCTCCTTCCATACCTCAACATAAAGCTACCATAGAAATGGGAGATTCTGGGGAGCTAGTCCTCTGTCCAGCCCCAGCCCTGATCTGCCAGTTGAACCATTCTGCATACATAGCTTTTGTCTTCCTGCACTGCAGTTCATTAGACTTTAAACTTGCAAAACATAAGTGTTTATCAAGAAGTGAACCATCTGGTAGGCTGCTAATGCTTCCAGCTGCGTAGAGCTCGTTATGAAGAAACATTACGGAGGGAAATTAAAGTACGGCTTTGTAAGGAATATTTTTTCCTGCTCTGTGGTGTGTTAAATAATCAGCATGTCAGCTTTGGAAAGTTTTTTGTGTTTGATCTAAGTAATACCTGGTTTCATATTTGTCATCGTGCAGAATTCCACAGTATTTCAGAAACCTGTGAAAGTATTCTGTGAAAATATCAGGGTTGCAAAATAGGAAAAGAAAATGAGTTGAAACTACTTGCAGGTCTTTTTGCTGGCTATGACGTAAAAGAGGAAACGTAAAAAAGAATTCCTAAAGGTATTTGCACCATTTTGTGTAGTCTAGTGGCCTGAGTCTAGTGCTGAGAGGTAGCAACACGTGTTCTGATTCTGCCTGTAAAATTTCTTCTGTGGCCTCTCTCTGACTTTAAAATAAAATGAATGGGTATTTTGTAACCCCTTCATGAGAATACTGAAATTGTTTGGCTTGTCTATACTACCATATTTATTCTTCATTTACTATTATTTCTTCATTGTATTTGTAGCTATGCTCATAGTTGTGATACCAGCTTTTGGGCGTAGATGAGACGATCGTAACTGTGGTTGGGAAATTACAGACGGACTATTGCTGTGGGGAGCAGCATAACGAGCGTACAGGGAACAAGAGGTGGGATCTCTCAGTCCTTGGACTTTAGGGTTTCCTTCACTTTATACATCTGTGCCTCCATAATGTCATCCTTTCAAGCTGGCTTAAGGCTTGCTTCTCGATATTAGGAGAACGAACTATATTCGGTGCTTTTATCTTCCATCATTTGCCTGCTGGGGTTCCGACATGAACATTATTCTTAAATTCTACTCTTTTTTGTTTCTTTTATTGCCTGCTCTGTAAGTATCAGAAATCAGATGGAGTTGGAGAGACAGAGTGGGATACACACTCAGTATGTACATTTTCGCCTAAAAATTTTATGCTTGCTTAAGTGTAAATATGTCTCAGTGTAAATATAAGTGTAAATATAGCCCAGATCAGAATTATTTATGGATCTGGTGTGTAGCAAGACTTTTTTGTAAGACCAGTTGGCAGAAACTTTGTGGCAGAGAGCACTGAAGAGGGGAAGACTTTGCCGTGGTCTACAGCAAAGGCAATGCTTTGACTACCCAACGGACCCTGCCGCTTTCAGAGCTGATGGATGCTGCCTCAGTCATGTCTGTCCTCTGCCTGTGGCATGCAACAATTTAGCTGCTCCTTTTTGTTTTGAACTGAAGCCTGTGGCCTTAGTGAGAGGTATCGGGTGAAGTCTGAGGACCTGGGAGACAGAGCAGGTGATTTTGCAGCTTCAGAGTCTGTCAGTTAGAGGGCAACACTTTGGATTGTGTTTGTTATTGTTCACAGAAGCAGTAATTCTCACCTGTGCTTGACTTCCTTCTTTGGCCGTGCAAAACACATTCCTCTTCACCTCCAAACTGATGGATGAGTTTGAACTTTCCACTCGGTTTGTTGTGTAAATGCTTAACTCTTATGAAGTGCTTTCTCTTAGGGCGAGCTCAAGAGCAACAAAACGACTTCTCATGTTTTCTAATCTCCTCCAAATGTTTTATCTCATACCTGTCTCAGCTCTTAGTTCCCCTTCTTGTAGACACAGTCAGCCTGTAAAATCCATTATTCTCCTCTGACAGTGAACCTTAATACTCCATAACACTTACTTGTTAATGGTTGATTAATGACTTGTAAATAATAAAGCTCCTATCTGAAGTTAACAAACATCTGTGAGGGATTTATATGAATCCTCTCACCTCGGCAGCTGGCTCACCTTAATATTTGTTGAAATTAATGAACAAGTGCAAAGTTTAAAAGGGCAGGAAATACTTAGAAGCACAAGTCAGTTGGTATTTTTATACCATTTGATATGTCAGGTGTCCTTGGTTTATATATAGGGCACTTCCATAAAATGTGGTGGCAGCCACTTTAGACAGACTTACTTTGGGACATTTTAAAGTTTAGTAATGGTATTTACTCAAGGAAACCATTGTGACATCGGGAGATGGCTATTTAACATTCAGAGGGTTAAGGTTTTTTTAGTGTTGTATCTGTGATGGCATGAGGATGTAAGTGAGCTGGAAAAAGCAGAAGCTTGTTTGTGCCATTGTCATCTTCAGTCCTGAAAGAGAAGCAAATCTGAAAGTCTTGTGTGCTCAAAAGCTTGTCTTCTTTTTCTCCAGCTTTATCATTTGGCTTAATGAAAGTTAAGCCCTCCTTACAAATCTTGCCTTGCTATGCTAGTCATATAAAAGGAATTATAAGATATTTGGCCTGCAGAAGAATTCTGGGATGACTGTATGGCATGGTGGTGCACAGATATGCAACCATGGTGTAATCCCTGCCTCACTCGTCTGTAACTGCAAGTAGAGGAACATATTATAGTGGAATTTGGGCCCTTTCTTCCAAGAGATGAGAATATGCAGACTATTCACTGCCTCCTGTTCTTGCTTCTCTTCCTTTTTTTTTCTGTACAGTTTCTCTTTCCTCACAAAATAGTGATGAATAGGCATGTAAGGACTGTTTCACATAATCAGATATCCTCTTTGGAAGTACTTTGAGCAAAGTTATTCTAGAAATACATTGGAAAAGTAAGCTTTTGTTATTTTTCTTTGCTGGTACTCAGATGCAGGAAAAATAGGTTTGATTGTTAACTCCATTAACATGTATGAAATCAGTGAAGGATTCGTGTTATTTATATTTGTTCCTGGACCTGTTCCACAGTTGTAATTTTCCTCTTACTTTTTCTTAGTGTCCTTTAATGAAAACTGCACTACTTAACTTAATGACACACTTCAGTGCAACACAAATTATGGGCTTGAAACAGAAACGTCCGGATGTAAGCATCAAGTCTTGTCATCTCAAAATAATTGATACAGAATAATAAAGACTTGATTCAAGCCGAATTCTCAGCCTTTGTTCTGCTTTTCCTCAAATCCATTTTCACATGTGACAAAACGCAAGCTACCAAAGTTTCGGATCTGTTGGTGGACTTCTGCTTGCATCTTGGATATTTCACAGGGACAATCAAATTCTGTGCTGCAGTCACTGGCAGCTTCCCCTTTCCTGAAGCAAGCCTCACCAGATCTTTGAGAGTGATATTTTTACACGCTGAAACTTATTAATATAATTTCACAGTTTCTGAATCTTCGTGGCCATTTATAGATATGTGTCTCTACACACTAAAGGTGTTAAAATAACAGTAATGTAACTACTCTTTATTTCAGTGAAGCATGTTTATGATGCTATTTTGGTGTAAGCTAGAAGCAGGGTCTGTTTTTTAAAAAAACTAAGCATAATTTAAAGAAGGTTTTATGAACAAATCTTTAAAGGACCTGAAAAGAAAGTGTGTAAACAGTCACCCCCACCCAGTTTTGTTACGTGGCTTTTATTGTTGAAGTAGTTAGAGGTGAAAACTGAAGATTTCACAAGTTTCCAAGGTGTTTTTTCCCGTTCTGTACATGGAAGCAGTGTTATGCCATTCATAGAGAGGCTGCTCTTCCTTCTCCCAACGCACAGTAAGTGTTTCTGGCATGTTATCTTCCAGGGGTCCTGTGCCAAATGCTAAATATCCCAGATAACGAAGATCATATGTGTAATCTAGTAATGCATTCCACTTGGCGCTAGTCAAATACAGAGTGTTCCCAAAGTCTTGGACATTGTGTTTTCAGGGTTTTAGTCAGAAGATGTGTGGATGATCCAAGCTGTGTGACTAGATGAAAACAAAACCAGAAACTTTTAATAAATGTAAATTGCCAGAAGGCCTTACCTGTCTCTTTTTCCCAAGGAAGATGAGTATTTGGTGTTTCAGGCAAATCTGATTGCAGGGAGGAAGAGAATAAAATTTTGTTGGAAGTAACTAACTTGGTAAGTAGGTATTTCGGTTGTAATAATTTTACTCATTCTTCACTCGTTTCCATGGTAGCGAATAATTTTGCCTAGCAAAATTCTCTGTGAGGAGCATTTGGTTGGTGAGGCTCAGCACCTCAGGAGGGGATGGGGGCATCAAGAGGGAGCACTTGCCACCCTGTCCCACCCCACTGCCATTTTATTTACTGGCTGTCACCCCCTTTTATGAGCAGGTACTCCCCGAGCAGGTGCTCCCCCGTTGTGGTGGAGGCAGGTGCTGTTCTCACGCAGCCCCTCGGGCGCCACGGCAGCATTTGTTGGCGTGAGGAGCAGGAACGGCACCCACCCAGCTGAGGCTTCCCTTCTGCTGGGGTGCCTGTCCTCATCGGTCACCACAGCAAAACCTGTCAGGCAGTGAAGTGGGACCTTGGCCAGGGCCACCAAAGCCTGGCTGATCAACAGTGCCATTCCTGGTGGCACATGGGGCACTAGGACCACCCCACCACACGGCACAGGCCTGGGATGGTATGAGACAGATGATGCCTTGTGGGTAAGTCTGAGGGCCTTTGAGAGACAGAGGCCACCATATTGTGTGTGTGCCCGTTTCTGTGGGCGTATGATCAGTAGGATCAGTATGGTCAGTATGGTCAGTGTGGGGTTTTGCCTCCAAAGCTGTTGCCATCTGCTCAAGACCAGGACAGGAGGTGGCATGGCCAGGTGCTGTCCCAGCATCTCTCCACTTCAAATGTAAGTGTCACAGTTTGGGTGGGAGGGGGTTGCCTCGAAGGCTGTAAAAGGGAGTTGAAGGGAGAGACTAATGGGGTAGAAAGTCACTTTGAAACTGGCACCATGGGCAGTAGAGGAAGATTTGCTGTGTCTGAAGCAGAAGTGGCTGTGAGAGGCCCTGCCTGGGGTTTGCTCCTGGTGTAGCCCTCACCCACCACCCCATGGCTTGTGAGAGGTTGACTTGGGTGGTGAGGTCTGGGTAGCTAATGCTAGGCATCCATGTGCACAACTGAAAACATCTCTAAAGCCTCCCCCTGTGTCCTCAGCCGCGAAAGCCTGTGGTCACGAAAGAAAAGGGCTCTTAAATGCCTTCGTTCACCCTTAGGAGGAGGCGTGGGGTGGAAGGGTGCCCTTGCCAGGGGCAGTCTTTCTGAAGCCACAGGGCTTGTGGTTCTTTGGGAAGCAGGAGGACTGTCTCTATCGTTAGAGTTTCCCCCAGGTGAAGATCAAAGTGGCAGCACCCTGGGAGCAGGCCGGTGTCCTCCAGTCCTCAGCTTGCAGTCCTTTGTCTGAGAGATTCTGTATGCTCAAGAATACAGAGGAACTATTTAATGAAAGAAAGAAAAAGGGCAAAATCCCACAAAATAGAATTTTCCCAATGTGAGGGATTAAGTACAGGCACCACTCGTTTTATCTTGACTTGTGGTATTTCATAGCTTTTTCCATAAAGCTCCAGATCCAGGAGTCAATGAAAAGTTCTTTGCTTCTGAGTTTAATTTTTAAATTTAATTCAGCCTTGAAACTTCTGATGAGGATTTTTTCCTGGGATTTTCCATTTGATGAACATTTTTGATGTTTTAACATTTTACGCTTAATCCGAATGGCCAGAAATCTCTGTGTGAGAACTTCCCCAGATTTCTCTCCTCAGTATTTCTGGTTTCCCTATGTAAGGTTAGGATACATGAATTTGTAGAAAACCAGTGATTTTTTAAAAAGAAAAACCACAGTATTTGGTATCAAATTGCTCTCTTTTTTTGGTGGAATTGTGCATAATTAAAATAACTTGTGATTCTATTGTACAAGTTCCAACCCTAACCATTCTATGATTCTATGAAGTTGTCTTTTTTATAGTATTTCTAATTCAGTCTTGATTTAAGCTAATTATGACACTGGAGTATTGTTTCCTTAAACCAAGTGCTTGGACTCGAAAGTTATTTTTATGTAGTAATAGCTGAGGATAAAATTTTATTAACTGTTAACAAGGAACAAAGTGAACTTTCTGAGGCCTCAAATGGCCTTTTAACTCCGAGATTGGCATTCCTGTCCCCCTGCTGTGTTTTTACTGTTTTGTTTTGTATATGAGCATGTGTATGTGTGCATATGTTTGTTTTTTATAAAACCCACCAGTTCTTCATTTATGACATACAACTGGCTTACAGCAATGTTTGTACATCTGGAGAGCAAAATGAGCTGTGGCTCTCAGAGATACCGCTGCCTTTTTTATTAAAATAAAAGAACTAGAGGTAACAAGAAGGAAGGCTTGGAAGCGGGGTTTTGGAGGGATTGGAGTTTAAATGAGGGATTAATTTTACAATAAACGACTAATAGTTTAACACTAGCGCTTTAAGCCGGTTTTAAGCCAGTTTTAAGACAAAGACAGCGAGGGGCACTGCTCATCAGGATGAGCACAGGGCCCTGCTTATCCAGATGTCTCACTGTCCACATTTGCTGCAACCCATCTGGGGGGCTTTTTGGATCAGGTCTTGAGGTCTGGCAGAATGCAGCTGTTGTCCAGCCATTGTGTATCCCTGGTTTTACACAATAAAGTCTCTGCCAAATGACAGTCTGGCCAAGCAGTTTGGGCAGCAGCATACCTGAGGAAACCACAGACCAACTCGCTCAGACTGCTTTGTGATTGTTTATCTTGTGTAAACACGCTGAAAGCCTCTAATGATGTGCAGGCTGATGTGCAGTCTCTGGTGCTCTCACCTCCGACGAGGGCCAGCATTAAATACGTGTTGAACCTTCCTCCTGGATGGTACAGCGTTGTTTCTCCTGATCCAGTTGCTTCCTTGTGGTGCACAGAACTGCTGGTGAGGAGTTTTTAGTCACGGGAGTAACAGTCTGTCTTTAGATTTCTTCTGTGCCCGTGTATTAAGCGTTTGAGTGCTGGGGGCTAGATCCAATAAAGGATAATAAGCCTCAAGGGCAAGACATGGAAAGAATTTCTGTACCTGAATCTAAAACCATGACTTAAAATACATCATCTCAGCTTCCTGGTGCCTCAGGTCCCTCCGTTCTTTAGGCACTCTCCTATGGACCAGAGAGGTCCCCAAACACCTAGAGTTGTGCTTTTGCACACCCCAGTACCGTGTGACTGTTGGCAGCACTGAACAGGCCTGGGTCAAAGAACTAAACACTGCTTCGCGAGAGCTCCTGAGAAGCTCCATTAGCCCACAGATCCTATTTAACCTACGTGGGAAAGAGCAAGGCCCTCACAAAAACAGTTGCAAATGTTGTTCTCTTTTTAACTTCTGACTGATCCACTTCTCTGGAGTGCTTTTTAATAATTATTTAGGTCAGTGGTTTCTGAACATGCACTATCAGGGCTGAAGTGGGAAGGAGTCTGGCTCATTGAGTATTTTGGCAGGGTGAGGCCATGGTCTGTGTTGCAACCAAGGTTTATGCCATCTAGCAAGCTTAGTGTGTGTGATGGTCAGTGTTTCTAGCCTGTTCCTTAGGCAGGTCTCCACAGACCACCACTGCTTTTTGCAAAACTGCTGGCCTTGGAATGGAAATTAATCACCCAGGTTCGGCTCTATGTCTCCTTAGGCAATTCATCTTCTGCTTCCTGGAAGAGTGATAAAACTACTGAAGCAGAGGGTATTTGGAGTGAGTGGAGACTTTCCTTCTCTGTCCTGCAGTTGAATCTGGGCCACTGTGCAGGACATGCAATGATCCTGGGACCAAAAACCTTGTGTTTTTGTAGCAAGCTTGGCTCCATAGATGAACGGTAAAAGCACTTCCCTTGGAGGGGAAAGGCTCCCAGGATTATTTTTACATGTCACTTACCCACACGTCCATGTTCAGCCTATCCTATTCCCTAGCTGAAGGTGGTTGTCAGTAGTGAGACGAGTGTGCTGGTTTGGATCCTCGTGCACTCCATGGGGAGCCTGTGCACTGAACACTGACTGTGGGAGTGGGTATCTAAGTACATTTAGGTGCATCCTAGGTCTTCATGGCAGGATTATTCAGAACATGCAGAAAAGAATGGTAAAGACAGTAGCCTGAATAGATAAGCAGGGCTGAGGTGTTTTCAGCCACCTTCCTTCCCTCTCTTCCCTCTGCAAGTTCTGATAGTAAAACCATATCCAATATTTTGCAAGGCATCTCATTTTATCAGAGCTCCTTGGCAACACGTTTGGTTGCTGAGCCCCTCGGACTAAGCAGCCTCACACTCTTTCCCCTCAGTTTTGCTGTCCAAGAGCAGGACAGCTTTCCCAGTGGATGGTGTGTCAAGTGTGACATGCATTTTTACAAGGAGGTCACTATTCAGACACCTGCATGGTCTTCTGGTATATCAGAGGCTCAAACAAAGACGGGCAAAAACGTCATCATGTGAAAGGCTCTTGTGTTTCCCCCTTCCCCAGGCTGCTGCTCTTTGCAGGTAACTGGCCTGTGCCCGCTCCTCCCTTACCTAAAGGAATTGCTGTCAGGTGCAGGGATGTGGGGAATCCTCTAACAGCTTTTTTCCCCAGCTCAGATCACTGGTGGAACAGAAACCTCTGACTAACCTGCCTGAGTATGTGAAAAACCTGTTGAATGTGTAGGCAGTTAGTCACAGGAGAGCAGACAGGTGCGTGTGGCTGCAGCTCATCTGTCCGCTGGCCGTTCATAAGGAATCTGGGTCATTGCACTTGCAATAGCTGGCAGCAGCAGACACATCAAGTAATCTCTTCACTGTAATAGGATAATTCCTGTGCTGCAGTACTAGTATCAAAATATGGTTTAAAGCCCTTGAGGCGCACGAAAGCCAGATTTGTTCCTGTTACAGCTGGGACAGGTGCAGTGCAGTGACAATCCCGTCTTCCACGCGGCACCCGTATTGGTCATCCCTCGTAGGCAAGCAGTCCGTAAAAACTTAAGCCAATACGGTTGCTGGGCAGATCCTTCCTTCATGTCTGTGATGGAGCTTTGTGGAGTTCTCCCTACAGTGTCCCATGATTGTGGAGATACAGGCAAGGCTGGGCACCAGCGGCTTCAATGAGAGCTGCAGCTTGTGGAAGGATAAAGCGGGGTGAAGGGGCTTATCTTTTAAAGGCAGTACTTGCACCTATTTAAAGGTTACTTTCTATGTGATCCATTTGTTTATAATCAGCAAGTTTTCTCTTGAAAAAGGGCAATCAGGGAGCAGCAGCTGTTGGATTCCAGGTTTGCTTTACCTGGCCACATATTTGAAGTCTTGCACTGTTTTCAATACATTTGCTTTTCTTAAAACTCGTTGTTGCCCAACTGCTGGCATGTGCTGAATTAATTCTTGAAGAATGGGAAATTCAGAGGCTAAAGGGGAATGACTGTTGAGCAATGAGACTTTAGAGACCATGAGCAGCCCCCCTGGTGTTACCTGATAATTGAGTGAGGTGACTGCCGGGCAACAAACCTAGGCAGTCACCTAGAAAATGCTGTTTCCCTGTTAAAAGGACATGGTCCCACAAGTGCCCATGTAACAGGTAGCTGCAAATGATAAGGTAGGCAGATAGACACTGGCTCACAAATAGCCATGCACGATGGTCCAGAAGGGCTTTCTAAAGATGCCCACAGCAATCTTCTCACCTCGTGCACCTCAGCTTCAAATGACCTGTTTCTGCAGAAGTCTGCAGCATGGTCTGGCTATTTTTGGTAGCCCAGAATTCCTGGTTGTTGCATGACCTATGCTGAACTCTTGTAAAACAGTTTGCAGTAAGATATTTGAAATCCCCTTTTGAAGGAAAGGTTGGTTTCATCCATGAGGTAACTCAAAATCAATGGAGTTGAGCTAGGCTTTTAAATGACCTATTTGTGATTAAATGGGATTATATGTCCCAATTGTGATTACTGCTTCCAGAAAAAAAGTGTAGTAGGACAGTAGTAGACAGGACCTTATCCCGTCAGGCTACTACAATAATACTGGATCCTCCTGTGGGAGGGGACGCAGATGAAACAGATCCCAGAGTGCTGCCCTGAATGCCTCATTGGAATGGGTAGGAAAGAGGTGGGATGGAAGTGGCAAAGGTAGCCTGTGCCTCCAGACTTCTTGTAGGCTCCAAAAAGCCCGGCCAGCCATGGTGCAGAACTGCAGTGTTGGGCTGTTACGTTCTAGCCTTTTCTTTGCCCTCTATTTATGCCGCCCTGGAATGGTGTTTCCCTGGTGCAGCTGGAATGGGAGAGTAGCTCAAGGTGATGCTGTTATGTCACCCAGTAAAAATGAGCGGGAACTGCAGCGGGGAACAGAGGATCAATACTTCCAAAGGCCAAAAAGGTTTTATTGACTTCTACATGTGACTATGTCCTCCCTCAAACCTCTCCCCTGCTCAGGAAGACTTGGACCGAAACCCCTTGAAGTTACGGATTGCTAGTGGAGCTGTATAGCAGGACTGGAGGACACCCACACTGCAAGAGCTTGCACTAAATTCTTTTCTGGTGGAAACAGGCAAAATATGACCGAAATGTGTGGTGCCGATTTACACCAATAGAGAATTTTGCCCTTGTGCTAAATTTTCAGAGTAAACACCTTGCAGCTGTTTGTTAAAATGGAACAAAAAACCTTGGAAGCAAACCAAACCACAGGCGTGTTTCCTGTCTCCAGCCACCATGCTGTAGAATATATTTGATCTACAGAGAATATTGTCCTTTTGACTGTGTGGAAATTACTTAAGTGCAGCTTGTTTTTAGTTAAGCTGCCAAGCTTCCATCCTGAAATGTGTAAGGATTATTTTTAACGATCCATTTTACCCTACAGCCATGTGATATTTGACTTAATCATTTACTGATTTTTGGAAGAATACAGAAAAATAATACAGCTACGTGCCTCGACACCTGGAACATTTAGTGTAAACCACATTATTCATCATAATAATTTTTATTACTTTTAATAAGATTGTAACATCATGCAAAGATAATTTTAGATACCTACAAAACAATTTTTAGAATCCTAGAATAATTTAAGCTGAAATATTTTCTCAGTGTGTTTTGAATTAAAACGTGTACCTTGAATTTTAGAAGCAGAGGAGTGGTACCTGATTTCCTAAAAAAAAGTGGCAGCCCTGGTTTCTGCCCTAAAATGTAAATTTATCTATTTCCCTGGGCAAAAGTTGCTCCCAGTCCCTGTTGATTTTCATCTTCCTCCCGTTGTCCAGGCTTGTGCTTGCCCTGCCTGTGCTGGGGCGGGGGGGTGCAGTGCATTTTGATCTGTGACCCTGTTGGGACTCCTTCCTTCACCTTGGGTGCAGTGTTTTCTCCTGCAGCTTGCTGAGGTCCAGCCACTTGCACGGGTTGGGTGAGAACAGCCCTGTGCTGGAGGCTGAGCTGGGGCTGGCTCCTGCTCCAGGGCAGAGGGCTTTCTGCAAGATCCACAGGCACTGTCCGTAAGGGAAGTGCAGGCACGAGAGGTGACTGCCTTGGATTTGTTCAAATACGTTACTCGTAAAGGAGTTGCAATCAGTAAAGCACACTTACAAAGCAGGAGCAGGCATTTTAATACTTAGTAACTAATGCTCTTTGGAAAACCAAGCAGATCTCACTTGTTTAATTGTGCAAAAGCTACTGTAGGCGATGGTGATGGCCTGGAGGACTTTAACCGAGTGCTGCAGAAAATAGACTTGCTATTTCTGGAATGCTGCGCTGTTTTCACAAAGTGCTGCTTCAACTGTATAAGATTTACCATAGATAACAGCAAGCAAACATGCCCAGCGTGCTCAGAAAGAAGCTCCCTCAGCATAGCAAGCAGTTGACAGCAGTCAGAAATGTGCTGGCAGCCCAAGCTATTAAGAGAGTTTTATGCTTGTCTATCCAAGTCCCTTCTATAAATAGTCAGTGCAAGATTACAACAGCATACTTACTCTGTGTTGGCCTGTATCTTACCTATCACCTTCCTGGAAAACACCCCTGCCCTCCAGGCTGATGCTTTTTGTACTTACTTTCACCCTCTAGGTGTAATTATTATTTATTAGAATAAAGTGCAGCATGAAATCAGATGAAATGTGTATTCTGGCTGATGAGGAGTTGAAGTGCTGGGGCCTGAGTTGTGGGCCCTGAGTTGGAGTTGACTTGTAGATGAGTCACAACCTAGCAGAACGTTTTGGTTTTCTTACTGGCTTCATGTTCCAGAGGCAGAACCTGGCCCACCTGTGGCTCTGCCCTCACCCAGGTGGTCATGGTTGGGGTGGTGGGTGAGGCCAGGATTATATCAACCAGGAGCTGATCAGTTGGAGGTGCTGCCTGTTGGGTGTGGCTTCTGTTGGGGCTGGTTGTATCTTGCTGAGCTCTCTTTTGGTGGTGTCCTTCCATGTGAAGGGCCCCTGAGGAGCCATCTCTGTCTGTTGTGTCCAGCAGGCGATGCTGGCACCACAGTGGGCAGCAAAGGAGCTGGGCCCACAGGAACCTATGGAAGAACTGTCTGAAAGAAGACATGAGAGGGGCTGTTGCTGAGTTCAGCGTTGGCCTGTGTGATCAGGCAGCTCATGGCAGCATCAAATGATGATGGCTGAACCAGCACAACAGGAGTTGAAGTGGGAAGATCCTGAGCACGAGTGGCTTGCTGAGGCTGGAAGGCAATGGCAGTAGGGAGTAGTTAGCACCTTTAAAAATGCAGAGAATTTATATATATTTATATATTCTGCCTGTCTAAATAGGGCTCTGAGCTGCAAATTTTTCCATGTGGGTGAGCCTTGTCTCGTTCATGGCAAAATGACCTGCAAGTGATTGGTCCTGAAGAAAGCAGGTCTTTCCATGGCCATGCTGAACAGATTGTGGAGATGGGGCAGGCTGGGCTGAGCAAGTCATGGGAACCGGACATGGCTGTCGGCATCCCTGTTTTCAGCTCCTTACTCATCTGTAAGTGGTTTGTGAGTTTGTGCCAAGGCAGAAGCCATGTCATGAGGACATCTCTACCTAGATAGCATTAATGTGCAGAACAATGTAGCATCTCCCAGTTTCTGTCCCTTTCCATCTACAGCTGGTTTGAGCAAATGAGCAAGTACTTCAACTGGGCTTTGCTCATTCTACAACCGTTCTTCAAAGACAAGTCCCTTGCAGATGAATTTCGGAAGTAGATCCGCTGTGTGTAAAGTGAATCTACTTGCTCTCACCAACCTTTCTAGCCTGGGGTGTGACTCTTCAAGCCATGTGCTTTAAGAGCTGCCAGCATGCTAGAGGCTAAATTCATCAGGAGCGTGAACAGGACCATCTCCATTTTGTGTTGAGTCCCAACCATGAGCATTTGGTTTCAGTGTACATGAAAAGCTCTTCTTTCACTTTGTTTTTCACTCTTCTCTTTTTGCATACAGAACGTAGTGATCTGTTATGATTTTATCAAGGTAGCTAGGAGGTGCTACAAGTCACATCCAAACTATCACTTATGATGAAATTAGATATATGTTGAAGTCCTGAAATGTTAATATTGCACTTGAGGGCACTATAAGCAGCCCTGCAAGGCAGGTCTGTACTCACTGTGTTACAGGTTTGGGGTTTTTTCCCACCTCATCTCAGAGGAGACAAGGAGCTTTTGCACAGCAAATTGGAGCTTTTGGTTGGTTAAAGAATTGTTCTTAATACCTTAAGTTAATAATCTTGAATGCAAAGTACCTTCTAGCCGCACGATATGGGTAATATGTCTTATGTGTTAAAGGATTTCCAGCAGTAAACCATCTTGGCTTCCAAGCTTCAGTTAGCAGAGCCTGCCTCATTAGCAAAAAAATGAAGCCAGCATCTGTTAAGCTGCTATTGAAGTTCCTTCTCACAGGGATTTTTGGGAGCTTAAGGGTCTGAGTAGGAGGCACAGGAAAAAAAAAGTGCAAATATTGTTACCTGATTTCCAATATAAGCTCTATTAAGAAAATGAAACAACTTGACTTCTAGATCGGGCTCGCTTTTGGGGGTCTCTCTGCTGGTCACAAATCACATGCAATCCCTGACTGATAAATTCATTTTGGCAAAAATCCCTAATGTGGGCTGGACTGTAGGCATTTCTTACTGTGCAGATAGCTGCTGTTTTCACTAGCCTTGAAAGGATGTGAATAGCTCCTGCTTCTCTCAGTGGGTTGCTCCAGCCCTTTGCTATGACTCAGTGATGGTAAAGTAAATGCTTTACTGAGGGACACTGAAGTTTAGAATTCATTGGCTTTATTTTTCCTAAACAATAAATTGCTGGTTCTGTAAAGCCATCCAAAACTGACTTTTCAGATATACAAAATAAGTCTGTTGTCTCTGAACACCATGAGGAGGGTTGGCAGGTGCTCTGTTTGGTGGCCTCTCTAGCCTGTAGCCAAAACAAGGTTTATGCTGCAAACTCTACATGTGTAGGTACAAAACTGGAAAGAGCTTCTGGTCCTTACCTGGGCTTCAGCACTGGCACATGCATGCAGTATTTTTGCCTATGGTACCTATGTGTAAAACGAGTTTAGGCTAGAGCGGCTCTGTTTAGCCTGGAGAAGACAGAGAGGAGATCTTATCAAGGCTTATAACTGTCCAGTGGACTGGCGTCAAGTGGATGGGGCCAGTCTCTTTTCAGTGGTGCCTGGTGGTAGGACAAGCAGCAATGGACACAAACTGGAAGACAAGTTCCACCTAAACATAAAGAGAAACGTCTTTACTGTGAGGGTGAGGGAGCACTGGAACAGGCTGCCCGGAGAGGTTGTGGAGCCTCTTTCTCTGGAGACTGTCACAGAATCATAGTATCATTAAGGTTGGAAAAGATCTCCAAGATCATCAAGTCCAGCTGTCAACGCTACACTACCATGACCACCAGACCATGTCCTTAAGTGCCGAGTTTTTTGAACACCTCCAGGGATGGTGACTGCACCACTTCCCTGGGCAGCCTGGTCCAATGCTTGATCACTCTTTCAGTAAAGAAATTTCACCTAATATTCAATCTAAACCTCCCCCTAGTGCAACTTCAGGCCGTTCCCTCTCGCCCTTTCAAAACCTTCCTGGACACATTCTGTGCAGCCTGCTCTAGGTGAACCTGCTTTAGCAGGGGTCGTTGGACTATATAATTCCCAGAAGTCCTTTCCAACCCCTACCATTCTGTGTGATTTGGAAAGGTATTGTGTATGTGTGTTTGACAGACTAAGTGCAGCCTCTCACATGGCTGGGCCGACTCAAATTTAATCTTTTTGAATAGCTGCCATATTACTACTCTGCTCATAAAAAGGTGAATTCCTCACCTACCTTTTGTGAAGGACTTCAGAGGTTAAAGAGCAAAGTGATATTTTATTTCAATAGGTACCAGTCATGCGGAGAGCATTGGTGCTGCATCCGAAGAAGAAATCTACTGTGGCTGCAGAGGTATCATCAGTGGAGAGAAGTTCTGGCAGAGAACAATAACAGAAACAGTGGAGTGAGATTTAGGATGGAGCGTGAGGAGTCAGTGAGAGGGATGTCATCTAGCTGAGACACCTGCAATAGCTCATTCCATCTTAGCTACCTTGGAACAGATTGTTTCCCTGAGGCATCTTACATCTTAATCTAAATCATAGACAGGCTGAAGTCATCATCAACTGAAATCAAGGGGAAGCTTCCCATTGGCATAAATGGATTTAGATCATGGATTTAGTAACCACTTAACATACGGATCGTGGATTTAGTAACCACTTAACATCGACTGTTAAACTCTACTTTGGAAAGTGTAATTTCTTTCATTGTTGTCACTACAGATAGAGAATAAAGCTGAGATCTCCATTACACCAAGAATAAACATTTAGGGGGTCATACCACTCAGGTATCAGTTTTACTGAGAAATCCCAAGGAAGCTCTTTGGAGGAAAGAAGTAACATTTTTTTGTGCTTTTGTGGTTCCTGGTAAACACAGGCTTGATAAAGAGAGCGGTGATGTGTTTGCTTTCACACTGAATGCAACGGGGATGTATTTTTCGGTGTTTGGCTGACTACTTGGAATTTCAACGTCATATATTACACCTACAAAATTGAAGAGTTCTTTTAAATCATTGCGTCTTTCAAATAAGCTCAAAATGCCTATTTTGATCAATTTGAAAAAAAATAGGTGTAAAACTGTAGGTTCTGGAAGTGCTAGGAGAAAAATCTTCAATTATCTTCCTACTAATTTCAGCCACTGCAGACATTTTAGTCTTTTTCTGAATAACTAAAGAATAGCTCTGTAGATATCCTCAAATTACATAATTTACTCCTGGTTTAAAATCACACATGGAGACTTCAGACCCCCGAAATAGTATTTTTAGGAAGAAATGGCCACTTGAGACTAGAGCGTTACAAGGGCGATGCCGTCGTACTGATGTTTACATCAGTATCAGCCTTGCTTCTACACCAAGTGGAACACGGCTGATTGCTGACTCTGCAGGATATCCCCACCTTTCAGGAATCAGTTCACAGTTCCTTCTTGAAATCGGATGATGGTTGCTTTTTCTGAATGTTCCTTTGTGGGTTTTTTACGTGTGTTAACCATAGAATGGCTTTTGGGGGAACACAGAGAAGACCTTATTGCACTGACTTATACACTTTGAATTATATCAGGAATCACACTGACTTAAGTAGTGAGTTTTGCGTAATTCTATTAAAGGGAATTTTCAAAGAATCACTATTCGAGTGCTTAGCACTTTTTCAAAATTACACTCCCTTAATGGCCAGAAAAATAACTGAGCTGTTAAAAACTGAACTCCAAAAATATCTCTCTTATATAAATCCCTGTGCCCGAGGGTATAGCTGAGCTGCATTTCTTCAATGTAACAAAAAATTGTGTTTCATTCATCTCTTGTAACAATGGAACATTAATTGAGAGGATCAAAAGCATGCTTTCCAAAAGACGTTTTTGTCTCTGCTGGTGAAATTCCTCTGTGCTCCTTCATCCTGGGGCTTTAGGTGGTTCTGGATGAATTAATGGCTTTGATTTTTTTCCGCTTTCTTTCAATGGAAGTAAATATTTTCACTTTTTTTTTTTAATAAGGCTTATCAGGTAAACTATTAAAGTATATGAGAGCGCTTATTTGAGTTCAGATGATAGATATGCTTGAAAGGCACTGGGTGAAAAGGGAGTTTTCATTAAAATAACTGATTTATGTTATTGCATTTTCCTGTCCTAAAACCAAATTCAATTTGCTTGACCCTGCTGGCATTAATGAACCTACTGTACCTTCATTTGCTTACCTGCATGACAAAGATTTTGCTTAGTTTAATTTGGGAGGTTCCTGGGCTTACAAATCAGGATGTAGAAAAGGTACAAACAGGAATAATCAAATAAGATTGCCTATATGGAAACTTAAGAGCCTGGTGCTACAGGAATGTCAGTAGGAGCAGGCACTTCAGTATGATTTTATGAATGTTTCAGCTGATTTGGTTACAGCAGTGTGTCTTTTTCTAACTGTTGTTGTTCCTGGGTTCGAACACGAGTGAGTATTTCCCTGACTTAACTTTGAGGTAAAGGCCACGCATGGCTTTCACACAGGTAGACTTGGCATCGTTCCTAATTTCTGCTTATGTTTCTGCACCAAGTGCTGCCCAGGAATTTGTGAAATTGAGTCCCAGCAACCTATTAGTTACTGATGAACTGGTGAATTGGTGCATTCCCAGTCCCACAGAAGTGGCAGGTTAGGCAGGATGCTTGCTGTTCCCCCGATTTCTGTTGCTGGCCACACAGCATCACTGCTGTATTGGACCAAAAGTCCTCTCTCTGCTTTAACTCCACACTCCTGGGCGCCCTTTCTGCATAAGAATGATCTAATAACTTAGGCTTGCATTATTCATTCTGAAAGTCGTTCCTCTTCTTTTTCTCTTCCCTGAACAGGTAGGTGATGTAGATATGATTAAGACACAGTTTAAGAGAAATTAGGTTGAGAAATTCTTTCAAAAACTCAAGCTCTCAGCCAGAAAGGGGAATCCAAGGCCAAACAAAGCTCTCCCCAGCAGGCAGAGATCCTCAGCAGCTCCTTACAGATCAGTGAAAGTGTGTCCTGCTAATGTAGGCCAATCTCAGAGCTTATCCTTTCTCTCCCAGCTGTCAGGATTTCCTAAATAATTTCCTGAGTAATCCAGTCACAAGCATCAAGGAGAGGAGGGTCGGGAATCATCCAGGCTCTAAGAGAGGTACAAGAAGGTCATAAACCTTGAAATTTTTCTCTGCTCACTCTTGTTTTCTTTCATATCTCTCCCATTTGTTCTGTGACTTTCACTGTAGAAGGTCCATTTCTTCTCTCAGCAAAGCCATTAGGTATTTGTCATGCATTCCAGTGGGACCAGGAATAAACTATAATTGCAAAGCTGCTCACTTCAGCCTTTCCTTGCCAAGCTGATCTTGCCAAGTGTTAGTTTAATTTTTCTCTTTTTTTAACAAGGAAAAATAAGTAAATCCATTTGAATAAAAATTGAACTGATTCATTCAGCCAAAGGGAAATGGTTCGTTTGGAGGCACCTCTAGGGAAGGCAAATAATTGAAAAGTTGCATTTAAAAATCATGAGTAGAGATGCTGATGGGTCCTGGTTTTAATCCAGAAATACAGGGTGTAGGAGACCCAAGTTCAGTTCTCTTGGCTTTCCAAGGGAGACACTGACCTGCAGCCACATTCTAGAGTGCCCTGGGGGGGAGTGTCCTCCCCTCAGATCTTCACATTCATTCAGTTTGGCTCAGTATAAATAGGCATTTGTTAGGGCAAGGCTCAGAAACTAGAGCTATCCTGTCTGGGTGAGTGAGCTGACCCTCATGCTAGAGAAACTCTCATTTCTGTTTCAGTGACTATTCAGCTACTTTATGTAGAGCAGTTAGATCAGGAGGGGTTGAGGGAATCGTGTCTCCACCATCAGTAACCTTGGATTGCAGCCTCCTTAGAGAAGATCAGTGTCTTCCAGGAGGGAGCCTGAGCTTCCCCCATGGACCTGGATTTGCATTATCCTGCAGCCCCTACAGAGCACAGCCATGGACAAGCACAACTGTGCTCATCTCACAACCAAACCCTGCAGCAGGAGCTTCCTTCAGTGCTCATGGGTCATGTGGTGGGAGAGAGAGGCTGAGCAGCCTCTTCTCATGTTGTGTCTAGTCTCTACCAAGGTTCAGTCACACCTTTTGTTTGTCCTTGGTTCTGAATAATTTCTATGAATTGCTTTTAACCCTGAATACGAGTCCTCTTCTCACCAAGGTGGGTGTGCAGTTAGACATTCATCATGTATGTGTCTCCTTTCTCTTTATGGAGAGCCTACAGAAGGTGCAGTATTTTCTCTAAGACTTCAATACAAAGGGAGACAAATACAAAGAGACAAAATGGTGAGGTCTGTATTTAAATTACTGTCCTTTGCTAAATGCTATCCATGTGCTTGGGCTACAAAAGGCTCAGCGAGGACAGCGCTTGACAGATTTTTTTTGTTAGACTCAGACTGCTGAGATATCTTCATTGTTCCGCTCACTTGTCACTGAAATGTGGTCAAATAAATTGGCTTTTGGCGGTGGGAATGGGAAGTTGCTGCCTTGTTCTCACTCGCAGGCAATCAGCTGATTTGCTTTCCTTTATTCCCTTTATTTCCTTTTGCAGGGAAGGTTGCTTCTCCCCCATCAGCCCAGAGGCATGTCCCCTTGTGCAGTCCTTCATGTGCCACAACCGAACGTTCATCCTGGATGGCCACGTGCAGCTGAAGACAGGTCTGCAAACCCAGGAGCGACACCTTTTCCTCTTCACAGACCTTCTGGTTGTTGCCAAGTCCAAGTGAGTATGCCACTTCAGGCACTGCCCCTACAGAGCAGCCCTTCTTCTCAGTGGAGCAGATCATGGATTTCCACAATGCTTTTTTTAATAGCAAATCTTACCCTAAGTCATAGGGATGTTTTTTGTTTGGTCAGTGGAAGTCAGGTGCCTGACCTCTCCAGGCACCTTTGAAAATCTCCTGGCCATGGACGAATTCTAGGACACAATATTTTAAAGAAGTATCACATGTTCTTGAGTATATTGATTGCCTTGTGTCATCTCCCTTGCTTTGGGAGCGCAGTGTCATAGAAAAGACTCTGGTACTTCACTGCGTCCATTGCGCTGCCTTCAACTGATGTGTTTTAGACAGGTCATCTTCAGTCCTGTGGGGTGTAGCTAACACCGGTGGCAGTGTTGCAGAAGGGTTAGAGGTCTTAAGGCTTACCTGAAAGCTGTTTTGACAGGCACCAGTGATAAGCAGCTGTATAAAAATAGAGATTGCAGGCGGCATCGCAGTGTCCATCTCTGTAGGTTGTGCTGTGGCAGAAGGAGCATGGGGAAGGGGAAGGGAAGCGATGCTGAGCAGTCTGGGTCGTGTTCATGTGTAATCAGGCTTGCTGCTGAGCTCTGATTACTCACTCTACCATTCACAATTAAATCAGATTTACAAGCTGTGTCTAGCATGCCAGATTCATGCAGCATTTGTGGTTTAAGGCAATTTTAGAGGGTGCTTTCACTTGTTGTTATGGGTTATGGAGAAATAATAATGAAAAATCCTGATGCACCTTCATTCTCTGTTAGGCGCTGTGTTTGTGGTTTCACAGGGTGGATAAGCTCGATGTGAATCCCAGGCTTTTGCAATGTGTCTTTTCACTTAAGCAATTGTTTCAGAGACTTCTGAGAAAAGTCAGAATAAATCTGTGTTTTCTGGAGAAATCTGAGCTGCGTCCATTTGAATCACAAATGGTAAATGTAACCCCCCCGCAGCTGAACTCTCTCACTTGATGCAGTGTGACAACACAGAGGATATTTTACCCAAAACACGTTGTGCTACGGCTGGGTGGTGAACATAAAGATATTTAGAGGAAATCTCGTTATTCTACCAGCAGTAGCAGTAGTAGCATTGTTAATGTCTTTATCTTTGTGTCTTGCTTAGGGTGGGATTCACTTCACCTGATTTAAGCTTTAAAATGTTAAATATTTGCAACATACCTAAGCTTCTAGGCTCCTCTTATAGTCACTGAGAGAAAACCAACACCTTCCTACAGCGAGCTCACCTGGCCCTGAAAGAGTGTCGATGGCAGGTGAGGGGCATCATGCTCTTGGGATTCTCTCACTCGCTCCACTAGCTACTCAGTGAATGTGGTCCACTAGCTTAGCTCCTGAGCTGTGGAAGATTAAAATCAGGAGAGATTAATCCCTCCCTCCCTGGTCAGTGTACTGAGCAGGACCAACGTTCCTACCCCAGGCTGAGCTGCGTGGTACTGCAGGTTTGGCTGGGTCCCAATGGGGCTATTTGCATAGGAAAGCACTACTTGGTGTAGCTACTCCAAAATCTGGTCTCCAGGGAGTAATAACAGCTCTTACAGCATTTGATTTAATGTGATTAAGAGTACGCAATGTTTGAAGAAGGTGGAAGAGAACAAATTGTGCTTCTGCATGTGAGAAAGAGGGAGGGGGGACAAGTCTTTGCTAGAAGTGGTAAAAACAGTATTTTGAGTGATATTACTTCATGTTTTTTAAAGAACTAACTGGGGTGTTCTCTCTAAGCTGCCCTGTCAGCAGTTAAAGCATCAGAGCTGTTACTAATGAATGCTGCTTAAAATCAGCATTTTTAAAGCTATCTTACACAAAGGTACCATTGCTGATTCCTAGAGGGAGAACCTGAGTGGCTGTGGCTGAGCCATGTGGCTGTGAGTATTGATTGTTATTGGCTTTTAGCTGATGCAGAGTCAAGGCAGCAGGTCACCAGGACAGAGTTAATGATACAGCTGAATCTGACTTACCTTCAAGATTATTCCTTGTGAAAGTGCTAAAAATTTGTAATACCCGTCCGGATGCGTTCCTGTGTGACCTGCCCTAGATTCTCTGGTCCTGCTTGGCAGGGGAGTTGGACCTGATGATCTCCAGAGGTCCCTTCCAACCCCTCACATTCTGTGATTCTATGATTCTTTTGTGTTGAAGAGTTTTTCAGTTCGGGGGCATACGAACACCTAAGACACCTCAGTACCATACTGGCGTCAGCTCAGCTGCTGGTAGCCAGTCACTGTGCAAAGGGAGCTCAGGTATAATTAGACCTTGTATCATCAGCAAACAGGTACAAGTTTTTCCTAAAGAGAGCAACAAGTATTTTGTGTCCTCTGAGCTTACTAGGTAAATTCCTAACTGAGCTCCTGCTTAAAGGCAGCGAATTGGCATTGCTCTCATGGAAATTTGTGGAGGTTACATCCTCTACACAACCATCTATGAATGACCTTGGACAAAGTGCCTGTAGGGTCATTTTCTGCTGATTTCTAATAATTTTTGAAATTAGATGGTTATGTTCTCAGCTCATGCATCAGCCCAGCTTTTAAAAAATAATACTCACATGCTGTGCTTCTCTTTTTGATGGCCTGTCCTTCAGTGCCTTCATGTGACGATTAAGTTGTAAATTAATTTATTGAAAGAGTTTTTCTCACTACACCAATGTTAAGTATGCAAAGTACTATACTGTTTTCTATATGTTGATTAGATTTCTCACAGAGGACGTGTGTTTTTAATTGGCAGAGTAAGTATTTTAAGGATCTGTCAGTTCAATGGTCAAGGTTTCTCACATAATTTTCTGTGTGGGAGTCAGAGAGAAATGGCTTCCTCTTTCTCCTTTTAATACATACGTGCATATACGCACAGGCATTTTAAGGTTATTTTTCCTACGTGGCTGGACGTCGAAATTAGTGGTTGAGTGCACACGTGGAATTACGGTAGCGGTCTCACAATAGATCTATTAATGCTTTTGTCAGAGGGTCCTATTAAGGAGATTAGCAAATCTAGTGAGAAGTTAATCGTCCATCTGTTAGTGGCTGCGAGGTATCCAATTGCCACATACAGAAAGCAAAAGGAACTGCGTTTACTCTGCAGAGGTGGCACGATTTGGGGTGCATCAATACCCCCACCATTGATGTTCATGATTTTCCTGTTGATTTTAGTGGACTCTGGATCCGCGTGATATTTACACTGTAACACTTGCAAGGGGACCTCCTTCCTTAAAACAAAAAATCTTCTTTAGATTGTTACTCTTCCCATTTTTCAAATGTTCAGTTATGCTGCTTCCTTAGTGATGATATATTCATTTCCAGAGGTACTGCTTTGGTACTTAAATAGAAGACCCGCATTTCACAAATGCTGGGAACCCATGGACTGCATAAAGGACAGAGATAGAGATGAAATTATACTTCAGGCTCTTTAGATGTTAATGGAGGCTACTGTTTCAGTGCCTCTGGAAACCAAGCCGCTTGAATAGTGATAATAGCTGAGAGCTGTGAGTATGCGTGGCAAACCGGGGTAAGAATATACATCAAACATGATTGGAGAACATCTTTGTGCTTCTGCCAACACCGTGCTGACACCCACTACTGGCACCGTAGGGGTCTGGCTTTATGAACTGTAAATGTTAAAAAAGTGAAACAGCGTGTAGAGAGTTCACTGTACTGGCTAATGGGAAAAAGAAATTGAGGGGAAAGGGAGAGTCAACAGATGGATTTGGTGGAGTCAGACCAGGTGTCCCTGTATTAACATCTATATTAAAATTCACGGGTGCATTTTTTGGTAAATCTACATTATCGCAGTTCGTTCTGTGGTCAGCCAGTTAGTTACAGTTATTTCTCTGTTGTTGACAGCTCTTACTTGGTGCATCACAAACTGGTTTGTTGACAAGCATCTTGAGATGTTCTCCTGTACTTTAAGTTTCTCTTTGATGGGTTAGTTTAGCTGGCCATAATGTTTAGCTTTTAGTTTAAAAAATACATGAACTTGAGATGATGTTTTAGAGTATTTTATGGCGATCTAATTGAAGTGCCCCTTTTTGCCAGGTGGGATATGCACTGATGGCCCTTTCTTGCTCACCACTGTAAATGCTGCTGGGTGATTAGTGGTGCACTACCCCACTTCACCTGCTAACACAATGTCAACTGGAAACCTCAGACCAGTCAGGGCACTGCAATTTCATCTATGTCCTCTTTAAAGCCGTAAGGTTCGAGTACTTTTGTGTTTCAGACTGCAGTAGTTCAGTCTGTCCTAAATCGAATAACTTGTAAATGAGACTAAGCTCAGAGAAGGTAGTCTATGCGTATCAAAGCTCTAAGAAACTGCTTACCTGGCATCTTTATTTATAGAGCATCAATCAGCATGGTGCCTGGCACTGTCCCCGTCCACAGTCGCAACACGGTGATGAGCTGACATGCTCTTGTTTGCAGTCTTTGGATTAGAAGGGCCAAACATTTCCAGGGAGGGGACACTTTTCCTCCAGCCTTTCCCTGCTGGCCCAGGAGAACCATAGCTCAGGTAATACAGGCTGCAAGGCCTCTAGTGCAAATCTGCCTTGAAGTGAGTGGCTGTTGCGTTGCCTCAAAGCTGGACTAACTTTGCGAGATTTTACTTGTTTCTCACATAGCACTGGTGCCCACCAATCCTACAAAAGAAGGAGACTTATCATGAGAAACTAAGTGGAAGAAAAGAGTGGAAATTAAAATGTTACATTCTGTAAATTTGACCTTTACTGTACTCTATTGTTAAGTAGGATAAAATACAGGAAGGGCCAAATTTTAAAGACTTGGGGAAATTATGTATCTTCCTTGTAGATGAGTGAATATTTTGAGAATGGACAAATTCCTGGCTCGTTCTCCAAGTGGTGTGGGCCTAACACTACAAAGCAGCTAGTTTGTGGAGATTGTATGTGACCGGTGCTGTAGTTAACACAAATCACACTTTCCTGCTTGTTCTTTCTTCAGGATTGCTTCATTTGCTCTGGTTTACTTGTCACTACTTAAACTCACCATACTTGTTGACCTGGGCCTAAGCAATCTAACCCCTCAATGGCATTAAAGTCGCTGAAAGGAGAGTCCAACACAAGTGGCAATCTTTACCTCATGGAAAGATTTGGAGGGGAACTCTAGACACGGGCAGAAGTTTTCTCCCAAGAAGGTGGATGTCCAGGGATGCCACAAGTGACCTATTTATCACACATATGTCTATTGAACTCATTTAAACAAGAAATTGATATACCTTTATATGCAACCCAAAGAAAGCATTGTTTTCTTTAACTAAAACAGAAGTGCTTCTTCCATCAGCTCCAATACAGGCTTCACACATGCCTGATGGAAGAAGAAACTCAGTTGTTTATCCTGCCTTGCTTTGTTTTCACATGTGTGACGTACCTGTGAATTTCTGCCAGCAGGTCGCACTCTCATTTCAAACTGAAGTGCCAAGCTCGTCTCTGTGAAATGTGGACAGCATTTTGTACAGAAGAAGTCTGTGAAGGCAGCACAGACCCGGAGAGGTCCTTTGTTTTGGGCTGGCCCACCACAAATTGTGTGGCCAATTTCAGGTAAGAATTGAGATAAGTTTTATTTACCAAGTTACTTAAATGTTTTTAGGCTGACAGGTAATGAGACTATCAGGTATTCATTTCAGCACCAGTGAACATGGGAAGCACGAACCTGCTGATTATTACACCAATTTCTTCTACTGGTGTGAGCAAGTCACCCTCTATGCTTCATCTTCTGTCTCTGCAGATGGGACTGGGATACTTGCTTATCACTTAAATTGAGAAAATATGTGATTTGGCAAAGCACTATCTGTGCTGCAAACTTGCTCAGTGGAAATTCTGGGGGTTTTGGTATAACTTGTCAAACACCTTGTCTAATTAATAAGATGAACTACATATACTAAACAAGCAAGCTAATGAAAGGATCAAAGAGCCTCTCATAGGACACTTTAAACAGAAGAGCTTGTGTTGGAAGTAGCAGGAAACATGCAGTGAAATACTGACCTTGTCCTGTTTCTCTTTTTAATTTAATTGTGCCAGAGAAAAGGTTCAAAATTCCTCTTAAAGCAGAATCTCTGAATTTTAATAAAGAGAAAGATTTTTGGTCTGTCTTTGAAGCCTTCACTGTAGGACACATAAGGGCTGGAGAGGTAATTTCAGTGATTAGGCTAATTTTAGTCTCAGCAGGAGGGTTCTGTCGTCACTTTGGATAAGGGAGGGCACCATCCCCCTGAAATCGCAGCTGCTTAGCCACAGAAATTTGGCTGGATCTTGGAAAACGCATTTTCCTCTTTACCAACAGAGAGCAAAAGCTGACGCATGCAGCTTAATTTGTATGTCACATTGGCCGTATCCAAAGAGAATGCTGTGCACAAACTGCTCTCTGTTGAGCTGCTTGTGCTGTTTATGTTTTTTTCACTTCATAGTTCTTAAAGAAAACTGAAATTTTCTATTGATATTCAATTGAACTGTTGCCAATGATTATGAGCTTTGATCTAGAGACTTTATAGTTATCAGAAAGTAGTTGGATAGGGAAGAGTAGCTTCAATCAAAACAGAGACTAAGATTTTATAGCAGTTAAACTGTTTTATGTCTGGAGGTCCACAGAAAAATCTAAAATGCCATGCCTGAGTCCGTAGATGCATATCCAACAGAAGTGAAGCAGCCAAAGCAGAATCACATTTTAAATGTTTATAAAGTGCATTCCCCTCACAGCATCGTTCTGTAGATTTGTTGTTCCCTAAATGCTTGCTTTGAAAATTTGAAGAACTCGATTTGCAGAAGCAGCTGTGGGAATAGCAGTTACTCCATCTGGGGCAGGATTTAAATCAAGAAAGTAGAAGCAAAATTAGGTTAGATCCCTTGCACTATCCTATTATTAGCTACCCTTAACTGGACAGTCTTGCATCCTTGGAAGTGTTTAAATGAGATAAAAATAAATGAGATAAGCCTTGAAATGTCCGAAGTTAAACCCTACTAGTACAATGGGGCCATTTTTTTCATTTTGGCTTATGTGTACTTTGTGATGTGGTGATAAACCAAGTAATAAGTAATAAGAGAATTAGAATGGTAAAAGTGGAAAGAAGTCTATATACCTGAGGAAATACCTTTACACTTCTGAATTAAGATCTTGTTTTAAAGTGCCCTCCTCTTCCATTTGGACATTAGTTTAAGAACTCAAGCCATTTCCTACTGCCTTTGCTGATAAAGCTTTAACTTTTGTGATAAATACTGGTAACGGCAGCTTTTGATCTCCGTGGCATGCTTTTCAGTTGATTTTGGAGGAAAACAGATTTTTCATTCAAATCTGGAAAAAACTTGTTAGGTTTTTGTAGATATTTATGGAAATTGCAGCTAAGAGGTGGTTCATTCCATCATGGTTTGTACAAAGGCTCCTTTGGTATTAGAATGGTGGCTGATTTGTCCTTGTTTTTCTATAATTCTTGCAGGTCTGCAGAACAAAAGGAAACATGGCTGTCTTTTTTACAAAGGTACTTTATTATACAGTCTTTGAAGACACTGAAAAGAGTGCCAGTCGTCTAGACCAGTGATTCCCAAGCTGTGGTGCTTATGCCATCATGATAGATAAACTCTTTCAAAGTGATATTAAGAAAAAAAAAATAATCTCATGTCTTCTCCCTGCAGAAAATGGTATATGCCAGTCATGCAATGATCACTACACAAGGAGGAAAAAACTTCCCTGTGCCTGAACGTGGCTTAGCACAAAACTGGAGTGATTCTTATCACTCATGGTCTTTTCCCTATGCGGCCAGGGTAGACCAGCAACTCTGCCACCATCGCTCTAGTTGAGCCTCGGGCCCTTTCCATGGTGATGGCCTCTAAGCAAGCCAGCTCAGGAACCTCTGCTTTCACCTATCTGCTGCTCATGGCTGGCTGTACTTTTGTCTTACAAAATGTACCCCAAGCTAGAGAGTATGGTGGGAAGGTTTGTGTAAATAGAGCTGTCTCATTTCGATCGGTGTTTGAACAGAAAACTATTAGTGGTAGCTGTATCTTCTGGTCGCCTAGTTCTGCTGGTTGAGGTTTTTGCCCTTATCTGATTCTTCAGAGTTCGTGGGGTTGTTTAAGTCATCCTTGCTGGGGATGATTTAGAAATTGGTTTTCTCCTGTTCATTCCTTTGAACTGGTCTGTACAATGGGATGTAACTGCTTGCAGTAGGAGCCTGTAGTGCAGACTGAGGCATCACAAGGATGGGTAGTTTTAGCTTGATTTTAAAAATCCAGTTTCTCTGCTTCTTACTCTGATTTCTACAATGAACTTTAATACAACAGGGCATTACTGGGGGCCTCAGCATCCCTTCCAGATATTGCTGCTTTCTTGTCCTCCAAGAGCTTTCTACTGCAGTACATCTGCAAATAAACTGCTTCTATACTGCTTGATTGCTATTTAAATCTGTCTTGCTATATTTATATACGATATTAAAAATTTACTTGTTTTGTACTTGTTTTGTCAGTCGAATAAGAGAAGAGAAAGAAAAAGACTATCCTAAAAGCATTCCTCTGAAGATAATCGCAAAGGACGTGGGAACATGTGCATATGTAAGTGCTTTTGTCACCTGTAAAGTCTTTGGATGTTGGGAAGGTTCCTTTGCTTTGCAGCCTCCTTCAGGGACCCAGGCACTTTAAAAGACTTGGCATATACAGCTCTAAAACGTTTGTTTCCTGTGTTTAATATGTGAGTTCTGTTTTAAAGACAGTGTGCTCTGTAAGAAATACTGGTTCTGGCACACAAACTAAAGACCGTACAGTGTGAGGTTCCCGGAAGCACCTCTAGCGGAACTTACACGTAGGCATCTTCAGAAATGCCAGTACAATGTACCCTTTTTTCGCCCGTAAAACTGATCTAAACCCACAGCTGCCTTCATTCAATTCTGCAAAACTGTGATATGTTTTATTGTTCGTAAAGATTGTAAGTCAGCAAAGCTGCATATATGAACACTCTGAAATTGCCTTAGGCGTGTTTTTCATCAACTAACTGAGGCTGGTAAATGTGTAGGTGCAAAGTAAATTGGTGAAGAAAGGTCGTCCACAGGGTGATTTCCACCTTTTTTCACAAAGTCATTTTTAACCAATTTAAAAGAAATTATTGTTGCCAGTTCCCTAGGGATACCCTAGCATCCAGTGATAATCCATCCATTCTTCCCCTGCTTCTTATACGTTTGTCTTTTCTTTCCAACTGTGTGATAAGATTTGCATGTCATGCTCAGAAACCTAAAGAGCATTTACAAGGACATGAGAAATTTTCACAGACATTAAACTTCACTGGAAGTCTTTGCTCAACAGTGATTCTCCACTTAGAATTCTGTATTTGCATAGATGTAAGCATAAAGGAGTCTTCCTTTTTTTTTTTTCTTCCCAGAAAACTGTTATTAAGGTAAACAATAATAGTTAGAATTGCCAGGTTGACAAGACAGATGTTAAACAATAACTGTGATAGCTCAATTGCAGGACTGCAGATCAAGGTGTGCTCGAGTGTAATGTCCATAAATCATACATGCACTCTTGTACTAGGGTTTGTTCTATTTTTTTAAATGTCTTTTCTCCTTAGCTATAATTAGCTCATGTGCCAAATACGGTTTCCTGATCCTGACAGTCCTAGAAGCTAGATGTTGTAGTAGTAAAAAAACAGAGGAGGAGCAGATGGAAACTTTGTGATGTAAGTAAGTAGTTCTTGTAGCACTGTGGTCCCTGTGCTACAGCAGCTGGAGATGCCCAAGAATTGGTTCATTTTTGGAGGGTAAGGAAGGCTGAACAGAAGGCACAAACGATTTGATTATATTCTAGCCAAAAGCAAAACTTATGCAAATATGCTGACCTGCTCCTGACAGCCAGATGTCATTGCTTCAGGCAAATGTTAATTTTTTTATGGTGTGAGTGTCCTGAAGCAAGTTATACAGTATTCTCACTACTTATCTTTGATTGCCATGGCAGCTTGTTACCATCAGGGACTTACACAAATGTACAGCTCAGATCTCTTCTAAATGCAAGATGTCAGGGGATTGTTTCCCTGGAACATCCTATGGCCAGTAGAAATTGGGTACGCTACACTGGGTAGTAGTGTATAGCAAACAGTCTTGGGACTGGCAGCGAACATTTACATCCTGGCTCTGCCACCTTCCCTTCTTTGGGCCATTGGATATGCTTGGGTGGTTTGTTGGGCATGTGTTTGTTCTGCCAGGGCGCTAGGCTGGCCATGAACCAGCCACAATCCCAAAGCTGTGTAGTCTTGTTAGCAGAGCCAAACTAGCATGCCTCTGAAGAGGGCTTAGTAAGTTGTTCTTGATGTGTGGGAGCTGCTTGGAAGCCAGGCCAGCATGGGTGTGATGGTGCAAGTAAAAACCACTCTGGACACTCTTCCTACTTGCGTTTGCCCCTGCAAGGTGCTGCCACATCCCGGTGGGGCTGGGGACGGAGGCATTAATCCTGCTGTGTTCCAAATGCACTGCCCGGCGAAAAAGCAACCCGTGGTGTCGAGGTACAGAGCACTGCCCGGGGGTGTGGGAGTGATACTGGTGCCAGGCAGTAGGTGCTGAAATCTCTGGAAAGCCTGCTTTGTGGAAAGTTCCTCCAACTTGGAGCTTGGCGTTTCCTGGGGGTCACCGTAGCTATTTAGGAAGCAGTGTTTCTGCTGGTCCATGCTTTTCCATGCTCCTGATCAGCAGATTCGGGAAGATGCTGGAGAGGTAGCATTTTAACTGGATGAAAGATTACCAAGAGGAAGTACTGCTGGTACTAAGCCAAATATAGCCTTGAGAAACCTGTATAGAATGTGGCAAAGGATACAGAGATGAACAGCCTGTGTACAGTGTTTTCTGACCAGAGAGATCTTCAGTAGAAAAGGACAGAAATTATTTACAATTGATATAAGAACCTCTTATCTGACTGAAAAAACTCACCGAAATGTTTCATTTTTTCCAAAGAATACTTGCATGCTTTTAAAATGATCAAACCATTACATTTCTCTGATGGAGGCCTTGTCCCCAGTAGTCATGACCCTCTTCCTTCTGCAGGAGCTGTTGGGGAAGCAGGGAGTAAACGACATAGGACACAAACCTTGGTCTCAGGCAGCTGGATCTTTATCTGTGTAGCAGAACTTATTTATCAAGTAAAATTTTAACAGAATACGCTCTATTTTTCCAACAATGGATTATGCAGAGCTACTGCACTTCAGATACTCTTTGCAAATCCAAACTTTGAATGCCACTTTTCCCTTCTCTTTTTTTCTGTTCACAGTCAAAAACCCTAAATGTAACCAATGTTGATACAGCAAATGATGTAATTCTGATGGCCCTGCAGCAACTGGGAATTAATGTAAGTCCTTGCACCAGTTTTCATGAGTCTTTTTGTAGTCACTTTTAATAATCAAATCTTCTCTTGCACTGTTTTTGAAGTTTTAGGGTATGGTCATTAATTAAATCCTTTATCATAGCGTTTCAGTGTTGTTGAAATGAAAAGTGCCTTGTTAATACATAGACCTCCAGAGATCATCAAATGCCTTAAAAGTTTTGAATAAGTCTCTCGTCCCTGTAAGGCACCCATCGTGTTTGAAATTGCTTTTAGATCTGTTTTGCTGATGCCTAAGAGTAGGTATCTTGATACAAGAAGTGAGAGTTTGATACAGCTCCTTTTGAATACTTCAGCATGAACAGGAAACCTACCGACCTGCTTGTGAGTTGGTTTTAAAGTGTGCAAACATACATGGTCGGCTGTGTCCCCAGATTACAGGTACAAGAACTGCTCTCAGGTGTTCGAATCAGATACTCTAAATGTCCATGCACCACTAGCGTTACGTGAGATATGAATGTAACTGGGCGATTGCACAGAATCTGAATGCACCCAATTAAGGAACATCCTGAAACTGTTTTTAAAAAAGGCTTTTATAGGACTTCATGGAATAGCAGGCTGGAAGGGACCTCAAGAATCATCTGGTCCAACCTTTCTTGGCAAAAGCATGGTCTAGGCAAAATGGCCCAGCACCCCGCCCAGCTGAATCTTAAAAGTGTCCAATGTTGGGGACTCCACCACTTCCCTGGGGAGATTATTCCAATGCCTGATGGTTCTCACTGTGAAAATTTTACTCTTGTGTCCAGTCAGAGTCTTCCCAGGAGTAACTGGTACACATTACCCCTCATCTTTTCCATGTGACTTCTTGTAAAAAGGGAGTCATTTTCTTCTTCATAGCTGCCCTATAAGTACTGGAACATGGTGATAAGGTCTCCCCTAAGCCTTCTTTTCTTGAGACAGAACAAAACCCAGTTCTCTCAGACCTCTCCTCATATGGCAGGATTCCTAGTCCTTTGATCACTTTCGTGGTCCTTCTCTGGACGCTCTCCAGCCTGTCCACATCTTTTTTGTATGGCAGGGACCAAAAATGAGTGCAGTATTCCAGCAGTGACCTGACAAGCACTGCGTTGAGTGGGATAATTACTTTTATATCTCTGCTTGTGATGCCCTTGTTGGTGCAAGCCAGCATCCTGTTGGCTTGCTTTGCTGCTGTAGCACGCTCTTCCCTCATGCTGAGCTTGTCCTCCAGGACCCCGGGGTGCCTTTCCACAGTGCTGCTCTCCAGCCAGGTACCTGGGGTTCTCACCTAAGCTGAGGACCCAGCACTCTGTCCGATTAAGGTAGCTCTGGAGTTGATGGAGGGACTGCAAGGTGAAAGGGATAAGACACAAGTTTAAATTACGGTTTTAATTGCAGGTTGGCTCCCCTAGTCTGCACTAAGTATCAAGAGACTCTGCTGTATTACAACTGCGAGTCTCGATTACCATGTGCTTCATTTTTACCCATTTTATGGTTGTCATTTGCTTTTCATCATTTTGTGTACAAAAAAACCAGGAAAATGGTACTATTGGAAGAGAATATTTGGTCTGAGATGAGCCGAGGGAGGAGCTGATTAGGTTTCAGCTTTGTGTTCTTTGTATGTATCACAATCAACCCTTTCCTCCTCTTTACGTTTTTATTTTGAGTGGAAAAAGAATGAAAGCCATCCAAAAGATGTAAAATCTTGCCTGCAGAATTATTTGCCCAAGTAAATACTACGTTTTTTTTCACCGCATCTTCGTAGCATAAAACCTTTTTCATTAGAGGGATATCGTAAGATTAGCAATAAAATCAAACAAGCTAAATAAATTACACTGTAGCCTGTGTATCAAGCACCCAACCCCCTCATAGGATTGTTCTGACTGTGAGGAAGCTTTTCCTTATGTGCTGTCTCGAGGTTTTTTATTTATGCCCAGAGAGAACCACTTGAAAAGAGCTCTATGACTTCTCAATGGCAATTATAAAAACTACATTTCACATGTTGTGTGATTAATGAGGCTATTATTTTGGCTGAGTTCACTCTGGTTTAACACATCAGGGCTTTTCCCTCTGTGGTTTCTCTGGTAAAATGACAACTAGTTGGTGCAAAATGGCATTGATCATCTGTTCCAAATTATAAAGTGGGGCCGAAAGAAGGACTTTGGGTTTCCCAGATCCCTATGTACACTTGCTGATTTTTCTGGGGTAGTCGCATTTATACTGACAAATGGCCTCAAAAAGCCCATAAAGGACAATCAAGAGATGAGGAGTCTGCTTCCTGAAACTGCGCTTACTAGTTCTTCCCCTTCCGCTGCTTCCCCTTCACAGCAACAAACCCTTTCATATATATATTTAAAAGGAAAAGTAAATACCCTTTCTTGTGCTCCTCGGCTGTATTTATTTGCTCCTGGCTGCTTGCCCTGAGGCATCAGAGATGTCTCCAAAGCCTATTTATTTTCCTTCTGCCCCCTGCTAGCTAACTTAGCAGCAGTGCTAATATGGGCCAGAAAGCTCTGTCAGTCAGTGAGCAAACTGCGAGGGCTTTATTGGGTGTATCAGCATTACACTGGGTGCGTGCAGCGAGCAGAAAGAGTCTCAAGGGCTTTGGGGACACTGGGTGAAGGTCCAGACGGTGCAGGATAGTAGACAAATCTGTTTAAGAGGAGGTAGGATTTAAATTTAGAGGAAAATAAATGCTGTCATGAGGTATTTATCACCGTTTATAGCCAGAAAACTTTTAGATTTTAATTATCCTGGTTTAGCATTGTCACTGAAAAGGGATTAAAGGTATAATAGATCGCTTTTCGTGCAGGGTATTTATCCTCTTGCTATTACCTTTTGTCCTGAGAGTGGTTTATATTAAATGTCATTAGAATCACAGAATCATAGAATGTTAGGGAAGGGACCTCTGGAGATCGTCGAGTCCAACCCCCCTGCCAAGCAGGAGCAGAGTTCTTTTGGTTTTTATTGTCTCACCATCGTATCTGAAATAATGTACTGTTCTCCTTTTTCAATTAAGCTGAAACATTGTCTTGCGTATTTATGCTAAAGACAATATTTAGAATGTGCTTTCAAACCAGTGGTTTTACACAGCTTTTCCCAAAGATATTCACATTCTCCAGTCCTCTGGAAATTGTCTCCTTTGATGTCAATTTATCCTCTCCACTGTAAATTTTAAAAGAGGGCTCAGCAGTCGTAAAGCACCGTCCAGTGCTCCCAAGCCCTTCCACACAAAAGAGCTGCACAAAAGGGCCGATAGCAGCCCTAAGAGGGGACATTCGGGCAGTGTGGAGTGCCAGGAGCCCCTTGGGTGCCATCCTTGCCTTGGCATCATCAGTGTGGGTTCAGGTCTCAGGTGAAGGTGCTCCTGCCCTGCTCTCCAGTGCAGGGTGTGGGATGCTGTTGGCTGGCGAGCCTGAGCTCCTCCCACTTGCAGAGGGTGTAGAGGAGCTGGGGAGATGGTGGAACAGAGGTCTCAGGTATGAGTCTGGGGGTGCCTGTGTGCTAGAGCACATCCTGGAGGGTGCAATTGCGCTGGTACTCAGGATAGAGCTGAAGGGTCACCTTAGCTCACACAAACTGCCCGCTGTCTGCCACATGCTCCTCAGCAGGCCTCCCCTTCATGCTGCTTATCCGTAATCCCTCCACGGATCAGACCTGTCTCTCGCTGGGGCAGGTGCTGCTCAGCACCAACGGGGAGAAATGGGGCACAGAGGCGTTGGGGGCCTGGAGCAGCACCCGGGGCCAGAGGTCCTCTCCATGCTGAGGGCTGCCTCATTTCCAGCCTCCGGGGAGTGGGGAGGCATGTGGGTCAGGGACTGAATCCGCCACATGGCATGAGGGGCTGGCATGGCTAACGTCTTGGTTTGGCCTCAAAAGCAATCCTGAGTCCCAACAGGCTGTGACCTCCATTCCTCTGCTTCCAGCAGCAATGAAAGAACTGGGGCAAATCTCCCCCCTTTCCTTCAGAAAGGATGGACTCCAACCCCTCTCACTGCTCAGAGCTGGACCCTAGTCACATAAAACCACATTGCACGTGACGAATGCAATTCAGAAGTTTTGCTGGTGGCAAATTTGATCATTGCAAAAGTAAAGGGAGTTCCTTTGACCCCACTGGCAAGGTGCAGATTATTCTTGTATTGTGAGAAACCTAACGCAAACCTATACTTAGTGGCTGACAAACTTAATCTTAATTTTGGTTTCAAAGGGCTCTGAAAAAGACTACAAGTTGTGGGTGATTTCAGGAAGAGAAGATGCTCCTTACCCTCTTATTGGTAAGTTCTTGACATGGTTTTGTCTTTCAACACTCCCTCAATTTTTAGTGCTGAAGGAAGCAAGAAATACAGTGAAGACTGAAATGCAGTTTCCTCTTTTGTTTTGTTTTGCTTTTCCTATTTTTTCTCGTACTTCCCCATCACGCAAGTTCGCCCATTTGGGGAGCTAGATGCTGATGCTGATCAGGTGCTGATCCTTTGTTTTGAAGAGCAATTGTCTGTGTCACTAAGAAGTTGAAAAAGTTCATTTACTTCTGCCCCAATTTTGCTGCACAAGCCTCAGTCTGTACGGTCAGCCTCTCCGCTCATTCACCTCCTCTTCTGGAGCAGGTCCAGCTTTACCATATTTCTTCCTGCACTTCCATAGCATTGTTTCCTCCCCTCCTCAGCAAAACTCAGCAGAGTTTTGAGAAATGTGCTGTTCTTCCACAACTCAGGTTAACTGATTCACGAGGTCCTTTCCAATCCCGTATTTCTCTTGCTGGCTGACAGCTCCCCTCGGATTAAGAGCAAATTATTGCTTATTCGCTTTCTAAAATGCTTTTTGAAACATTTCACCTCCAGGAGTCAACCCAGTAATTGCAGTTAATTGGATGGAGTGTTTTGACTTTGGCCCATGATTCACTGAGAACAGATCCCTTCCTGTTATTAAGAACCTTTCCCCATAGAAGCCCGGCATCACTTGTGCTGTGTAAGAGTTCACAGATGATTAGAAAAAGAAAAATGGGTGGATTTTCTCTTTTCCTCCTGTAAATCTAACCCCAGTAAATCGTAACATTCCTGCTTAAAGCAGCCTTAGCTACAAATGCTTTGCTGGAGTCGGACAACATTAATATTTATAAAATGTCTAACTTGTGCACCTTATAGACGGTGAAAACTGTTTTGTCTTTGATACATGCCAGACTTTGTTTTTCTGTCCTTTCTGTAGCTTCTTCAGATAAAATCACAGCCATGTTTTTAAATAGAGAAACGGAGAATTCGGAACTGGGAAAGGCCTTTCTAATTGACGGACTCTTGCTGTAAATTCAGGTTACAGTCTTTTGGAAGGAAGAATCTGATATTAATCTTATGCTGGTTTTGATATTTATACAGAGACTGACCAGATAAGAACAGCTTTTATCATGGGTAGACATCAGGAAGCAGAATTCAACTATGCTTTGTCTTCACACTACCTATAATCTCAAAAAAAGTATCTTCCACTATCAGTGTTCAAGTCGAAGTGCAAATTAACTAAAACTTCTCAAGATTGTACCCATACTTAATATGTTTCAACTGCCAGGTCTTTAGACAAGTCCAAAAAATATCTTTCTGGTGGAATTTTCGAAATTCCAGAAATAAATTGCCCCTGTGTAGTCCCCAAAGGTGCTGGTTAATGCCGAGTGTAGCTCATTTGCATTAGCCCTGTGATTAATGTTTCCTTCCTGCTTCAGCCTCAGACAGGAACCGTAATTGTGTCTCACTTGACTGAGCTGATGGCTGTTGCATGGAGAAGGAGGGAAGATCATGTTCACAATGGATTTTTTAGTTTTGCATGCTTAGCAAAAATCTCATTTCTTGCCAGAACCACATGAGCAACCAGTACCTAACCTTTCAGTGTCACAAGTAAAGCTGTAGAAAGAATAAACACTGAATTCAGAAATAGTCACTTGTGTTTTTTCAGATGAGCACGACGCAGCTGTAAGAGATCTGATTTGACTTTTATGTCTGTGTAACTACACTGAACACAGTAACTCCCTAGCTGCTAGTCTGAGGCATATGCCAGTGCATATATGCAGAAAAGCATCGATTCTGAGATTACTGAGAGAGAAAGTGCTGCAGGCCAGCATGCAAAATCTACTTTTCCTCCAAGGCAGATGGAGTTTTGCAAGTCTCCAGTCAACCCAACACAGATTACTATGATTTCTCTTTGAGCAGGGCATGAGTATCCCTTCGGAATTAAAATGAGCCACATTCGCGACGCGATGCCCCACGGATCAAAGCACTGTGCCTGCCCCAGGCAGCTTCAGGGGTCCTTCCTGACAGAGCAGCTGCCCCAGGAGCTGCAGTGCCAGTTTGTGCTGAAGCCAAGCCGCCTGGCCGTGTGCCAGCAGCTGAACGGTACGTCACCCTGCTCGCCCCAGCATCCCTCACCCGCTGCCTCTGCCGTAGAAAGCAAACGCGCTGGGTTGGAGAGCGGGGTGGGAAGCAAGGAGGAGCGCGCAGATGTACCTTCCAGCTGCACGGGGGGTTTTGCAGTGTAGCCCTCCCTGATTTGAGTGTGCTGTTGTGTGTGTGTCGTCTTTGTAAGCTACATTTTGACAAGCTGCCTGTCAAATGATTGTTCTAAAACCGGCAAAAGAAAGACGAGATGGCTCCCCTGCAATTCTTTTGTGAGTTTATGAGCTGAGCTCCTCTCTGCAGCCCTTGCTACACTCTGTAGCAAGGCAGAGTGGTTTTGCAGTTCAGGAGTCAAGGCTGGACTTCGTCAGAGAATTCCCATGCAATATTTGGCAGCATCCTTTATCTCAACAAGGTACTTAGGGCTACGCACCTGCCCCACTGGGACCCTCACATGGCAAAGCAGCCCTGGTATGTTCTTGAATACCTAGATAAAGTGAGCAAACACAACTTCTTTATTTCAGTTCTCTTTGAGTAAAACGAAGACAGTAATATATTCTCCTGCCTTTGGCCTTGATGCTGCAAAAATATGAGCACTTGCTCTCTGTTTTGCACTCTGTTGTCAATGACACAATGACTGCTTACTGCTCCTGAGTAAAACAAACGAGATCTTTACAGGATTTGGGCGTTAGACTAAAACCTTTGTTGGGCAGGGATGCATCCCATGTGTTTTTATTGTGCTTAACACACTGGTGTACTCTGCTCAAGTAGGAACTCTGCCCTGCTTCACCAATAGTGACTGTATAATCAAAATAACATGCACACTGTTATCCTGTGCACTCCCCAATAGCTAAGATCTCCCACAATTTATGAGTCAGATCAATTTGTAATGTTTTTAGAAATTATAGTGAGGCTATACCAGTGTCTATTACAAATTATTCTGGAAATTCATTGCATTTTATATAAGCTAATTTCCTTTCCACATGCCTTCACCCCCCTCTTCCCAGTAATTTCTATCATATATTACTTCATGGCATATTTTAAGAATGAGGCAATCTAGCAAAGGGGTGTAATTAGGTTTACAGGCCCCACTTGGCAGCTGACGTTGACTGGCAAGAGAAAATAGAAATGCAAATCAGGCCGTAAAGTTCTAATGCAGATGTGTTGTCAGTGGTGCTGTGCAAGCTGCAGGAGGGGAGGCAAGGGTGACTTTGGGGCAGCAGAAGCCTGGGGCAGCCTGCAAGTCATGCACAGGGACTGTGCTCAGTGGGAGAAAGAGGCTTTCAGTCCTGCTTTCTTCAGACAAAATCTTTTACGGTGATGTGCAGGTCTGGCTGCTTCCAAACCAGGTTATCTTGCATACAGCGCCGTTCACTGTGGTCTTCTGAACCCCTTCTCACCTATTTTGGTTTTGGAAAATGGCAAATGGTACGTGTGTGCAAGCCAAGGCTATGATCTGGCTTTGGGCTCATCTTCAGATCAGCAAGCCAAAGCCTGTGTTGTTATTAGCTAACCACTAGGCACACCACCACACACAGGGCAAACTGACAGCGAGCAGAGGCTGTAACCCCACATTTCACTGCCACACATGCTGTGCTATCCTCCCTCCCATCACTTCCCCGCACCAACGCTGCTGTGCTGGACACGCTGTCCCTTCTGGAGGCTGCAGAGGACAGCTGCCCAGTTGTACCAGCACGCACCACGGTTAGGCAGGATTGTAGGTGCTGACAGGCAGACGTGACTGACAACTGGCCATCACATCAAATACGTAGCTGTGTGGACACCAGCTGTGGTGGTGTAGTTGCATTGGCTGTCACAGAATCACAGGATCATTGTGGTTGGAAAGGACCTCCAGGGTCATCAAGGCCAACCTTTCTCCTAGCATCTCGCTAACCACTACACCATATCCTCAAGCGCTGCATCTATTCGTTCTTTAAACACCTCCAGGGATGGTGACTCCACCACCTCCCTGGGCAGTCTATTCCAGTGCCTAACCACCCTCTCCGTGAAGAATTTCTTCCTAATATCCCATCTAAACCTCCCCTGACGCAACTTGAGGCCATTTCCCCTCATCCTATCATGACTAATTTGAGAGAAGAGACCAACACCAGCCTCGCTACAACCTCCTTTGAGGTAGTTGTAGAGGGCAATGAGGTCTCCTCTCAGTCTCCTCTTCTCCAGACTAAACAAGCCCAGTTCCCTCAGCCGCTCTTCACAGGCCATCCTCTCCAGCCCTTTCACCAGCTTCGTTGCCCTTCTCTGCACCCGCTCCAGCACCTCAATGTGCTGTCCTGGCAGGATGGTTAAAAAAAGGACAGAAGAATCTGCTGTGTGGAAGAACTGGGCTGTTTCCGTCACCTCTCCTGCAGCCTTTCAGCATGTAGCAGGAATGGTCACCTACCAGTTAAACATAGCCACTAAGTAATACTCATGAGCACATGTCTAAAAAGTATTGTAAATATGGATTTGCTTAAAGTCTAACTTGAAAGAACTGACTGCTGTCAGTGTCACATCTGTAGTCCAAATTGCTATTTAACTGCCCGTTGAAAAGAGAAAGCAAAATTTCAACAAGTTAGCCTCAATACAGAAAGGAGGTCTTTGAGAATTGTTTGACAGTTGGGGTTTGATCAGAAAGTATGTTACGTTCTTAAATAGATCTGATATTTTATTTAGAAGTTTCTGACGAGTTTGCAAGAAGAGGAAATGCCACTTGCATGGCTGGCACACTACCTATGGATAGAAATTCCCTGCATGTAAAATATGAGCAGACTACATGGCTGCTCTGAGCTCAGAGCAAGATCTGCAACCAAAGAAGTAGTGCTTTTTTACTGATCCTGGCCTAGAAGAATCCACCAGAGCACGGCCTTTATGTTTATGTATGAAAGTACTTCTGCAAAGCAATAATTGGTGTCTGTCATGGCTGAAAGGAGGCTGGGCTTCTCCCAGGGTTGTAACTTTGCACAGGTTCAAGAAAAGAAGGTGTACATCCTCCTTTTCTCATCTTACTGTCCCAGGAGAGAGGTAATTGCAGTTAATTGCAATTACCCCTTGCTCACGTGGTGAGCTTGAGCCATGGCTTTTAATAGTGGAGCAAACAGTAAGAGACTAAGAAAAGTTCCTGATTTTAAGACGTTTTTGGTTTTTTCACTTCTGCTATTCCTTGTTCTCCAAAACAGCATCTCTTCTTAGTTTTTACTTCCACTGAGATCCACAGGGTTGCCAGAAAAACCACAATATGTGTTTGCCGTTGTGTGATTAGAACTCCAGGTGAAACAAACCATATTCATGTGCTAATATCCAGCTCAGCTGAAAGAAAATTGTGGTTTTGAAAGTTATAAGTTAGTTATGTTTTCCCAAAACATAACATGTCGACTAAAGACTTAGACACTGCCAAGCTTATATTTCATGAAGCCTTGGACTGCTTAAAATGTATATCCTCATAATTATTTTTTATTAAAAGAATTTTTCATCAGGCTTTCACATTCATATGTTTACATTTTGAGTTAAACTGTAACTTTTCATCCTGTAAGCTGCTAATGAAAAGACTTCCACCCATTCCCAAAGGGAGCATGATTCCCTAGAATGGAATGACGTATTAAAAAAACAAGGGTAGTAAAGCATAGGGGAGAAAAATCTGGTAGTATACAACAAACCTTATTTCTGCAAGCCTTGCTTCTACCTTCTGCCCTCCGCAACAGCAGAAAGCAAAATGTTTGACTGTGTGGAAGAACCAGCTAATAGAAAGATGCATAGGGTAGGAAAGCAACTAAATCAAAGTTGACTGGCTTTGAAAACATCTCAAAAAGGGGAAATATGTCAGAATAAGTTTTGCCAGTTAGCACTCTCGTCATAAACAGTCTCAACCCACCCTGAGCAGTAGCCTGTGCTGTTAAGAAGACTTTACACTGGCTGATATTGAGAAAGGTCATATAAAAAAACCCCTTTTTGTATCCCAATACCAGTATTTTCTTCTCTATACGCTACAAATAAGAGCTTCAATTAGTGGTGCTCTTTAGATATCTCATGAAATACTTTTAAAATAAACAAAGACGACCAGAGCATGTCAGTGTGTTGGCAGCATGCTGAAATGCCATCTGGGAGGCGTTGATTAAAGGGTAGGCACAGTCCCTGGGCCATGGTCAGCAAATGCTTGGAGTGAGGACACTAATGATACACATGGTTTGTGGAGAAGACAGCAAAGGTGGCAGCTTTTCCTAGTCTGAAGACATCTCACCCCATTAGTCGATTCTCTGGGTGCTTTCCTGCATTGGTGAGGAGATGTCCCAATTTACCCTCAACCCTTCTCCCTTTGGGAGGTGGTCGGACCTCTGCGCACCCGACCGCGACACCAGGGAAACTGGGATGCCTCTGAAGAGCAAGCCAAGATGAGGGCAGTGGTGTTTATGGGTTGTTTTTTTCCAGAGGAGGTCTGTGGTTTTGCACCTGTGGGTGGGAAAGGAGTTATTTAGCACAGTTCAGCTCCACATGAAGTCAGTGGGCTGAGGTTTGCCATCCCACAGTTAGCGGTAAGTGCTGACACTGTGGTCCAGCAATGCAGTGCAGATCCTGCTGATCCTCTTAATAGCGTGGGTAGGGCAGCACATTCTCCACACACATGCACAGGTATGCGCATGGTGGATTAGCCTGAGCTGAATGCCAAGGAGTTTGTTGAGTTCATGACATGTTTTTTCCCTCAAAACCATAGCAACCACCACAAAACAAATACTGGAATTAAAATTGAAATGCGTTTCTTCTAATAAACACCTTTCTCTTTTCCCAGACTTAAGCCAAAAGTCATTTAAAAGGAGAAGATCTATCATAAACTGGGCTTTTTGGCGTGGCCCAGGCACTCGCTTGGACAATGCACCCCTCTCCTCAACATCTGCTGCTCCTGGGAAGCTCTTTGGCCTCTTGCTAACAGCCATCTGTGAGGATGACAACCTGCCCAAACCACTGTTGGTGAGTCCCAGGCTCAGGGCTAGCTTTTACAGTGACGGAATTTCTTTGTGTAGTGAATGAGAACATGGGGACACTTCATAAACAGGACACTGAAATCACCCAAGCAAAGAAACCAGAAGGAAACCTCAGTTGTGGTTCTCAGCAAGAACATTGGTTTTTAACATGTGCTGTGGTCTGGCCTGGTTAATAACAAACAGCTTGAGAAATGTATGTAATCGGTCTGCTGCTCTTGGCTGTTTCTTCTTTATAGCCCACGCTGTAAGGCTTGTTCCCTAATCCTCACTTATGCAGTGTAAATAAATGCCACGTTCACACACACTTTTTAAACCACTCCCAAGATCTCTATAAAATCCTCAACTCCATAAATGTGGCATCTACTGTCCCATATAGGCAGCCCACGCATGCATAAAAATGCTACCTGCCCTTAAGTAGACAGTTTCAGGACATTTCCTGAAGTCATCCCAAGAAAGGCAAGCACTCTGGGTCCTCATTTTATATCTGACAGCACCGCTGCAGAAATAGGTGGGAAAGCTGAGGCTGCAGAAGCATCTTTTCCTCCTGTCCCAAGGAAGCACTAGTGCTGTGGGTGCTCTCAAAACTGGTCCAGGAACATGAAAAAGGTTGTCCTGAAGCCTGTTCCTAAGCATAACTGAGGTAAATGTGTGTCATTTTGTGTCAGGACTGAGGGCTGCCCTGTTGGCACCGCAGCGATTGAAACGTTTGCAGAATGAGTGGGAGCCCCACAGGATTGGGCCCCTCATCCTTCAACAAGTCAAAATGCAAGGTCCTTCACCTGGGTCGGGCCAACCCTAGGCACAAATACAAACTGGGTACAGAGTGGGTTGAGAGTAGCCCTGAAGAGAAAGATTTGGGGGTGTTGATAGATGAGAAGCTCAACATGAGCCGGCAGTGCGCTGGTGCAGCCCAGAAGGCCAACCGCATCCTGGGATGTATCAAGAGAAGCGTGGCCAGCAGGTCAAGAGAGGTGATTCTCTGCTCTTGTGAGACCCCACCTCGAATACTGCGTCCAGTTCTGGTGTCCCCACCAGAAGAGAGACATAGATCTGTTGGAGCGTGTTCAGAAGAGGGCCACAAAGATGATCCAAGGGCTGGAGCACCTTTGCTACGAGGACAGGCTGCGGGAGCTGGGGTTGTTCAGTCTTGAAAAGAGAAGACTTCGGGGGGACCTAATAGCTGCCTTCCAATACCTGAAGGGAACCTACAGGAAGGCTGGGGAGGGACTTTTTACAAGAGCGCCCACTGATAGGACAAGGGGTAATGGGTTTAAGTTGAAGGAGAATAGATTTAGATTAGATCTTAGGAAGAAATTCTTCAGTACGAGGGTGGCAAGACTTTGGAATAGATTGCCCAGAGATGTTGTGGCTGCCCCCTCCCTGGAGGTGTTCAAGGCCAGGTTGGACAGAGCCTTGAGCAGCCTGATCTAGCTGAGAGGCGTCCTTGCCCATGACAGGGAGGTTGGATTAAATGATCTCTAAGGTCCCTTCCAACCTAGGCCGTTCTATGATTCTGTGATCCTAACAGCCTGACTTTTGGCTGAAACAACTTGCCAGAACCCCACCGAAATCAGTGGAGTTACACCAGTTTACAGGAAGAGATGGTTTGTCCCCTAAGCTTGTGCTTGATGTGCTACTTTATCACTGCCTGAATAGTGAATCACACCAGGACTTTGCAGGTCTTGTAGTAGTGTGGGTTTGTTATTTTCTTTTGAGGGAGAAGTGTGCATTTTTATCATTTATGTTATTTAAGCCCTCCAGGACTCTGTAAGAACCTGGTCCCTCCTTCTCTCTGTTTGAGACATGAGCCAATGCTGCATTTCACAAACTTCTCCAAAACATGAATATTAGTAAATTTTTATCTTAAAAAACCCTCAGAGTTACTAAGCATAGAATCACAGCTTGGTAGACTGTGCTTTGAACCTTAAACACCACGTTTAAGTGCCATAAAAGATAACTTCCTTTGATTTCACGCAGCATCTCTGGAGAATGGAATGCTGCATCTGAGGGACTGTGTGGGATTGACCTGCAAGAGAAGGAAAATATCAGGGATGAATGCTGCAGGCATGTTTGATATCTCTGCTTCAGAGCTTCAAACTTGCCTTCACAGCTGGAGGGCTCTCTTGTAGCCGTTGTCTTACACTGAATTGTCTTACACCATTAGCTTCATTTCTGTAATTTTGTCTGGGTTTACTACTTTAAAAAGGGCTTCCCAGGTCTATCTTGTGGGTATTTTATTCAAAATACATGTTCAAAGCATTTCTTCATGTGCTGAGGTCCTGTGCTGTAGGACTTGGCCTGTTTTGACAGCAGAGCTCTAAATCCCTGTGAAGAAAAGGGAAATGCTGAGACGAGTCCTGTTGCCATGAACGTGCTCCTCCAAAGTGTCTGCACTTACACAAGTGCTTGGCTTTCAACTTCTGCAAGAGCGAGAAAGCACCGTTAAAGAGGAGAAGTAAAAATAATAGTTTCCGTTAGACTTATTTTCACTGCTGTGTGTCAGGAGGACCTACTTCGCAGTCCAGGCAAGGAAAGTCGCTGAACCCCACTGCTTAGCCATTACTGTTACAGTAACTCAGTGTAATGATGACAGACTCTCCCCTAGTGTCCCTTTTCTTGCCATCTCTTTTGATAACTTGGTTCGCAGACCACTGTGTGCATGCATGTAATACCAGAGACTGTTTTCCCCTCAGAAGAGGAAAAACATGACAAATTCCGCATCACTTGGAGCAGGCCTGAGGTGAGGTGACCAGCATCTCTGAGATACGACCCACAGGAGACCACAGAGAATTAAGCAACCGCGAAATATGTACATATAACCTCAAGAGATGTCTCTAATTTCAGCATTTCCTTTCCTGCTCATTTTCCTCTCTTATTTAGCAGAAGAAATCAGGCCTTCCTGTTATTTTAAAAGCTAGGCAGGAATCTGCTTGTTTTCCCTTTCCTTTTAAATATCTCATGTAGTGAGCTGCCTACCTGCTTACTCCTTTGCAGCCTCATTAGCTTCAGAGGAGCCGTAAGCCAAGTTTTAGCCCCCTCTGGGGGGCTTAGCTCTGGGCTAAGCAGCCCTGAGCTGCTTGTGGAGTACGATACCGCTCATGAGAAGCAAAGGGCATAAAAATCTGACTCTGATCTCTGTTTGTCCTATGAAGACAGGCTGAGAGAGTTGGGGTTGTTCAGCCTGGAGAAGAGAATACTCTGGGGACACCTCATTACGGCCTTCCAGTATCTGAAGGGGACCTACAAGAAAGCTGGGAAAGGACTTTTTACGAGGGTTTGTAGTGGTAGGATGAGGGGTAATGGGTTTAAACTGGGGAAGAGGAGATATAGATTAGATGTAAGGAAGAAGTTCTTCACTCTGAGGGTGGTGAGACACTGGAACAGGTCACCCACGGAAGCTGTGGCTGCTCCATCCCTGGAAGTGTTCAAGGCCAGGTTGGATGGGGCTTTGATCAACCTGGTCTAATAGGAGATGTCTCTGCCCATGGCAGGGGGGTTGGAACTAGGTGATCTTTAAGGTCCCTTCCAACCCAAACCATTCTATGATTCTATGATCTACTGTAGAAGTACAGATAGTAACAAAGAAAGCACTTTGCAGCTTAGATAAAATCTCTTTTTTTTCTGACATTGGGCATGGAATAAGCCTTATCACTGGTCAGTGATGATATTGAACACCCTGATGAGTAGCGAGGGCTTCATTTCTTCCTGCTAAGTGGTGTCTGGCTGAGGCTGCTGTCAGATGCAGATCTTTGGATTAGGTAGACCACTGTCCTTTTCCCATACCATATTCTTTCTGTATTTAAATGACTCAGCGGATACTTGTACAGATCCTGGAAGATCATGCAGGAGATTAGTGCTTAGCAGTGGCAGCACAGTATTTCTGAGGGGATGTTTTCCAAAATGGGTGTCCCAGACCACAGCTTCACTGTGCAGTTTGGAATGGCTTGGAGGGTGAGCCTTGGCTTGTGTTTGATTTTTGAGCTTTTTAAGGACTCAGAGGTTTTCATCCGTGGCAAAAGTGGCAAAACTACATTTTAATGGCACTAGACAATAAAATATATTTCTGAGAAAGCCTCTCTGCCTTTTGATTTTGTTTAGGACATGCTTTCCCTCCTTTACCAAGAGGGCCCTTCCACCAAGGGTATTTTCAGACGCTCTGGAAGTGCGAAAACCTGCAAAGAGCTCAAGGAGAAGCTTGATTCAGGTGCTGAAGTGGACCTAGCCTGTGAATCCATATTTGTGACAGCATCGTTGTTTAAGGTACGTGAAGAATGTTCCTTTCCTCCCTTTTGGGTGAGAGCAGCACAGATCCTGGGCACAAACAAGTAGGACTTCTCCCCAGGGGCAGGCCCAAAGAGGACTTGGTGGGCTGAATTAAGAAGGATAGGCTGACACATTAACGTTGTGAGGGTCTCCAAAGGAGGCTACCACTGAGTTCGGATGGGGAAGAAGACTAGCCAGCTTGTTTTGCTGCCAGCTTTCCTGAGGCCTCAGCTACAGCCTGGTCCTGTTACTCTCTTTATCTCTGCCTAAAGTCAATGAAATACCAGAACAGCAGGTTTACAGACCTGTTTCCTTATTCATCAGTAACACCTTACACTACAGATCCCAGCGGGTGTGTAGTGTTGCCCAGAATATTTGGATTTTTTTTTATATGTAGGATTTGGGTTTCATCCCAAGTTGCAACAGTCTGCCGACCAGTGGTTGGGGTTTTAGGAACCAGGAGCAGCAAGACTGTCCATGACTAGTGTAAGCACTCCATTATCGAAAGGCATTGACCAGGGGAAGGAAGGTAGGCGTCCTTGGAGAGCCTATGATCTGGAGATACTTGAGCTTGTCAGCTAAGAAGAAGATACAGGGACTACAGATGAAGTTAAGGGATACCTAAAGACAGACATCCAAATAACCGGTCCCACTGCAGATTTTTTTAGTTCAGCAATAGCAGATGAAGCATCCAAATGTCTCTATTTTGACAGAAGAGGGTGAGAAAAGGGCAGAAAATTTTCACTGTAAGCATAATCCAAAGTACTTCTTTATCTCAGCTTATTTTCTTCTGGTTTTGGTTGCTGTGTGGAAGAAGATGCTTCTCAGCTAGTGCTGTCCCACTGAGACATCCTTTTGCATCTGCCGATTTTATTCCTACTCCCTCCCACACGCCGGAACAGCAGTTCACGTGTTTTGTTCTTTTCTCTTGATAAGGATTTTCTTCGCAACATCCCAGGCAGCATTTTGTCATCGCAGCTCTGTGATAAGTGGGTCTCTGTGATGGATCAAGGAAATAATGAAGAGAAGATAAAAAGCATCCAGAGGTACGGTGACTTATCTTCTCTATATTCTTTTCCTATAAATTTATATCCCAGAATGGAGAATCCAAAATATTGTACTTACAGCTTAGAATTAAAATTTGTTAAAATAGCTGCTAAAAATATCTTTGTGTATGACAGAGTGTTCAAACTTACTTAAGTATGGGGCATGCTTACTTAACTATGCCTGTATGGGACAATTTTCGGATTCTCTTTTGTCCTGCTTTTCTGTCTTTTGTGGGTACCAGTAAGTAAACGAAATATCCTTTCTTGAAAAAAAAAATATTTATAAATATGTTGTCCAAAACCTGGATTTCTGCTTGATTCCAAATCCCAAATCATCTGCAGGGAACCCTGAAGTCGTGGATGAAAGGGCAGCTGAAGTCAGTACCTTATATATTTCCCTTCATTCATCTCAAGTTTTAGTGACCATTTTGAAGACAGAATGGAATTGTGAAAAAAGTATTATTTGTGAATAATTTGTGAGTGCATATTTCTATACATACATACTTATGGCAACTAGATGTCATGGAGAGGCAACTGAACTGTTTGGTTAAGTGGACAGTGAATTATCAGGTACCTTAAATGAAATACAGTTTCATGTCATGCTTTGCACTTGGTTCATTAGTTTAACGGAACGTCATTTTAATTATGCGTTAGGGTTCAGAGATGTGGCACAGTGAGGGAAAGCAGCTGAGCAAGAACACCTCCTTGACACATCCCTGGTTTAATTAGCGGACCATTAGTTACCCTGTTTCTGTGTTTTCATTATCTTGCCTTGTGTGTATCTGTCCAGTCGCTAATGTGGGGAATTACATTTGTTTATGTTTTCAGGTTAATAGACCAGCTCCCCAGAGCTAATGTCGTTCTCTTACGTTACCTCTTTGGAGTACTGCATGGTATAGAAATGCGATCTGAAGAGAACCAGATGAATGCATTTAATCTGGCTATCTGCATTGCGCCTAGCCTGCTCTGGCCTCCTGTTTCCTCCACTCCTGATATAGAAAGTGAATTTACAAAAAAGGTAAGAAGCAGTGCAATGTAGTAAAAAACCAACCCACCCTTCATCCTATCCAGCTAGGCTGCTAGTTACAAACATGAAAACCGGCGACTTGTCGTCTTGTCAGGGCTCCAGAAACGTTCATCCATCTATTCTCAAAAGCTGCCTGGAAGAAGGGGAGGGAGATCATAAAGCAACACCCAATGTATTAGCAAAGTGCTTCTCTCATCAGAAAGATCAATGGTTGTGGTGACCTTGGAACAGGACAGAGTAGAAATGGAAAAGTATACCAGGATGTGTACTGGGACATTTTGGCTGTTTTCCTGAGGCCCAGGAGATGAGGAGAGGAGTTCCTGGCTGTCAGGAGGGCACGTAATGGATGGGCAGTGTGCTCCTGTTCCTCATCTGTATGGGGAGCTTGACCTGAGTGGAATAATGGAAGACTTAACAAGACATCTCTCTCCTGTTGCTTTGTTGCAGGTTTCTAGTCTGGTACAGTTCCTCACTGAGAATTGCTGCAGGATTTTTGGAGAGGAAATTACCTCCCTCTTTGGAGAAATACTAATAACGTGCAAGAGAGAGAACAGCTCAGGTAATACAGGTGATGTTTTGATCCTGTTAGGCAGCTAAAGTCAGCTGGGCAAAAGATCAGTGTATTCCATGGAGGAGTGCTGTTCCCTCTTCACATCGTGATCCCAGATATTGCTCTTGTCTTTCCTTTGCCCACAGTATTGGTGATAAGGACTGATTCAATCTACTGTAGGCCTGGACCATATCACAAATGCTCTCCCAAAGAATCCTAGTTGAGTCATCTGAGCCACTATGTTAAAAAAGGGGGCAGAGGAAACAAAGAAAACGAAAGAAATCTGGGGAAGGTTTCATCTGAAGTCCAGCATTTTTGCCACAGCCTATGTTGTCCCAGAATATCATGAATTCAGTGTTTAACAATGTTTGTAATAGAGCTGTCACACCATTGTATTAGGGTTGAAAGCATCTATTCTTCATTGTCAAAAGAAAGATCTCCAGAGTTTCAATGGAAGATCCAGCACAGAAAAATCATGGAACTGGTGACTGAAAATGTCTGACAGACTAGTTGGCAGAGCATTCCAGAATATCATTAATGCTCTTTTCTCGCCAACTCGGTGATAGTAACAATTTTGACTTGAGTTTTGGGTCTCTCCTTATAAAGCAGCATTTCTATAAAATAAATTTTGGCACAGCTGGCGTACGAAAGCAGCAATGGCACTTGCTCTGGCGTGCCAGACTGACTTGGCGTGGCTGTTCCAAAACCCTCACGCTCTGCCTCCAGTGAAATTTGGTGAAACCCAGTGAAATTTGGCCTGCCTCCTCCCCAGTAGTGGAAGCATATGGGGTCTGCTGTGCTGGGACTGAGAGCTCAGACCCGCCATAGGGGACGGCAGCTGAACAAGTTTTCAGGCACGCACTGAGGCATGGTGACTGCCCATGCGTGAACCCTGTCTGCTGCAAACGTGAGATAAGTCAGCTTAGCATAGCCCAGAGCGAAAGAGATTTAGTGTAATTCCAATTTTCACATGTATGGAATTGGGCCCAGGTGTGCACTGCCCAGTGGAAATGAGGTGACTGTTTAAAGTGAGACTGGAACTTTCTTCATAGTGTTGCTCTTAAAAATACTGTGTTTTCTGGAAGACCATAAAAGTATGAAGTATGCCCTGTTTTCTCCATTTGTCTAAAAGAAGGAGTGAAAGGTTAAATGTTGCTTTCAGGATTCAATAACCAGAAGAAAAAAATCAATAAATTACTGATTCAATATACCGTATGGAAATTAATGTTTACAGCTGGATTTCCTAATCCTAAAGCTCCCCACCTAAAAAAAGCAACGCACAAAACCCTCTAAATCCTTATTTGTGCCATTATCCTATTTCTTGACTGGCCTGCAACTTAGCACTCATTTCAGTTTTTCTGTTTGAAAATTAGACAGTAATTTCTTCTGAAATTATTGGCATTTCTGCGTGAAGAATCTTTAAAGGGCAAATGCTCCTGAAAGTAAAGGATACATGCCAAAGAAAACCCCAAACAATGCAGCTGCTTGGGTAGGGTGGTTCAGTCACTGGTGTGTTAACACTTGGTTTGTCCTCGCAGATGCTGCTTCTCTCCATCTGAATGACTCTTCCTATGACAGCCTGGAAAACGAGGCGAACGATGAAGCTGACTCTTCTTCTAGCGACTGGATTAAGAACCGAGATCAGGATAACAGGAGCAGGGAGTCTGTCTTTACTCTGAGCGATGGTGATTCGGAGCAGACCGAAGTGGACGAAATTCAGAGTAAAACCAAATCGAAACAGTTGTCAGTTTCTGCTGACGTACACCGTACGTTTTCATCGCAAGAAAACGCAGAGAATGAGTCTCTCCACTCCAGTGCACTGGGCTTCTCTTCAGCAGCTACCTCAGGCACTCTCAAAACTTTGAGGAGACACAGGCGCTCCTCAGAGCCCACCATTGGCCTCCTTGCCCCCAGCTTTGCCTGCCTTGGTGGTGGTCATGAGAAGGCAACACGCAAAACCAGCTGTGATGTTGTCCTGTCTCATGAAGATGAAGACTATCTCCATCAGCTTCGCTCATTGCAAATGGAAGGGCAAAAGCTTATCAATCAGAGCCTGATTATAGGGATTAATGTTGGTAAAAGTGACACAAGCCAAAACGTTGAAAAGAAAGACTTGTCCCACTGCCTCCTGCCTCCAATGCCAGAGGGATTCAATATTTGCTCAGGATTTAGCTCTTCTAGCCTGTCTTCTCCTGGGACATCTCCATCTGTGTCATCGATGAGCTCTCTGGACAGTGCTTTCTCTCAGTTTTCAGACCAATCTGTGTTTACCCCAACTGAAACCTCCTCCCCGTTCGATAGCACTTTCCAGTCACTAAAGAAACACGAAGACGCTGCCGCTGAAGCGGCTGATGACTATTTGGTTACACCCACCAGGGTGCCACCATCTCCACAACCTGCCGACGCTTTGGCTGAGGCGGGCTTGGTGGAGCCCAGCAGCAGGCGAGCGCCCCTGAAACCTACTGATGGAGTCGACGGCTGTTTGATTAAGCCTGACATTCAGCCATTACCTGTGAAAGTCACAGAAAGAGACAGACTTCACGATCCAAGATCAAAGAGGAGGTCTAGAAGAGCACTACAGCAATCCAAAGTTTGAAGAGACTGACCAAAGCTTTTTTGCAGAGGAAGCTTAACACTTAAAATAAACACCATAAAGAAAATGCCTTTGGTGTTAAATGTGTGTTCATTTTAAGTTTTAATATCCAGGCTGTTCAAATTTAATTGAGCAGTCCTCAGATTCACAGGTTTTCTTTTTTTTTTAGGAAACTATCTGAGCAATGTTCCCACGTAAAGCTTCGCAGGAACGGTGTAAGAATAATCCAAATTGCTAAAAACCGGGCAAAAAGAAACCTCCCGAAAATCTGGAAGGGTCCCAGGAGGTACCTAAGAGCAGCGCCCTGTTCTCTGAGCCTGCCGGGACAGTGGGGCGCCTGCTGGGCCTCTCCCCTCGACCACTCGTGTGTTGAGCCTTGCGGATGTGAGTCCCGGTCCTTTGTGGTGTTGATGTAGCGTGCAAAGTCAGCATAGATCCCATAACTGTGGTATTCCACTGCTGTTCTGAAACGGAAACTAGGTGTTACCTTCATTGTCCTCCGAGGAGTAAGCGTGTTGTTTGCTGTATGTTTATAAGGTATGTTCGATAGGTGTAGTTATTTCTTTCACGCTGCAGAAGGAAGACAAAAAATAAGCTCAAAAACGTGTAAAGAGAATCGCGGAAGCTCGTCGCTAACACCTCGCAACTCCGTGTGTTTCATTTGTTGTGCTTCGTCGGCTGTTCTGTTCGTGTTTAAGTTGTGAATAGTTTTTGGACATTGCTGTAAATGGCATTATGTGTTATTGCAAGCAGAACACATGTAATTTTATTCCGCAGCATCTAAAACGTCGTATAATATATTAAAAGTAATGCATTATCTAAATGCTTTGAGTTTGTATAATATATCCTGATAAATTTTGCTATTATATATGTTCTGGAAAAAAAAATGTGTATTTTTGTACTTGCGAAAAACCTGCTGCTAATTTTACGAGTTCTGTTTTGTTGTTACAGCACTGGTATTGATGTGTATGCATTCAATGCGGTATATTAAATATTATTTGTTACGTCATAAATTCAATCTATATTCCGTGCAAGTTTTTTTTCAGGTGTCAGCTCTACGAGCTGTTGCTGAAGCAAAAGTCCCAGGGGTGCCTCTGCAGATCCTGCGTGAGGAAGGACTGCAGCATTTCTCCTGTGCTTTGGGTGGCATCATTCCTGCTGTGTGTCACCATCCTGTTGGCTTTTGTAAATTTTAGTAACAGTCGAACAAGAACTCCTACCTTTCTGCTCTTCATCTAGAGAGATGAGGCTGTTTTCAGCTAACGGGATGTGGTTCACGGTGGGGAGGGGCAGAGATCTTTTTGGGTAATAGATATTAGAGTTGGAAAGGAGGGGAGCAAGACGCTGGATGAGACCAAGATTTGTTCTTTAGTATCACTGGGGTTATAAAGAAAGCAAGAAGGGACAACGTCGCGGTCGGAGCGCAGACGTCTGAACCACCTCCTAAAGGGAGAGGGATTGAGGGCACAGTGGGATATCTCCCCACCAGGCTCCTAGGCAATCACGGAGACCGAATGAGTATTTAACAAATTTATTACTAAATATATTTGAATGAAACCGTATTTACTCTATGGAAATATTACAGTATTAAAGAACACCACGCCCACCCACTCACTCCCCCTCTCACCCACCGAGAGATAAGGGCAAATAAGGACTTAATTATGTCAGAATACGACCTGTATGTGTGGATGGTGCGTGTGTGTGCGCACATGTGTTGTCATCTGCCCTTTCGGCGTTTGGCGATGGTCTCCATGGAATGGCGACGATGCCCGAACCGGCAGACCTGGGCGGTTTCCATGACGTCAGCAGCTTGGAGCTTTTTGGTGCAGTTTCTTCAGCGCGGCTTTTCTGCCGACGCTGCTTCCAGCGGCCTCTTGTCGCAATTTCTTCTTGCTGCAGCTTGCAGCTTTTTTTCTGGATTCTTTCAGTTTTGGCTCGTGGCGGCAGCGATTGCGCAACTCAGGGCACGCTTGGCAGGAGCGATGTGCTCCCTTTGTGCAGCAAACCAGAAAGAGAGAGTTTGTTTTCTTTTTTGATATTTATGTCCTGTGTTATCACACTTCCGGCTTCTGGAGGATCTCGCAATGATTTATGGGAGTCGTGGTCCTTTGCTCACTGTTTTAATAAGGCAGAAATTCTTAATATGTGGGTCGGTTCACCACAGTCCATTAACAAAGTTAGAAATATCCTTCCTTGAAAGTATAGATTCCGAGGGTTATTATTTTGGGCTCTAATCCTGCAAATGTTGTATCTGTAATCCGAGCTGCATTCGTGGGGACCCACGTAATGTAATAAACCAGCGTGCACTTAGAACTCTCTCAGCACGCCTAATTGTGCGCGGGCTCAAAGACCTCACCGCAATTTGTTCTTTTTCATCTTTTTCATATGCGGCGATTTTAATAAAAATGGTAATATGCGGAATCTGATCTGAAATAGTCACCTTCCAAAGGTAAAATCCTTTGTATCTATTTTGAGACCGGTCAGATCTGAGAGCACCTCAGGCACCTCCTTTAAAACAAGCGAACAAAGGCCCCCGCTATTTTGAAATAAAACAGCTACTCTGCGTTTCATTCTGAAACGGTAAGAAGCACGTTGCCCTGCTGCCAAGATTACATCGAGTAGCCGATGCTGATTCATTGCAACAATAATAGAGCTTTAGAAGAATCCCTAGTGCCTGCAATATGAATGTTCTGCCCTGCAAATGGATACCTTCCAGCAAGTCATTTATCTCTGTGAGGCTGATGTAAAAGTACATCCGAGAGTGCTTCGATGTGAAACAGATGGTGTGTCTGCTTCGGAGGTAACGCCGGGGCGCTTTCAGCTCTAAGCACATGGCCTGGGAGAAGGTGTTGGAGTAAGGGTGGCCACGAGGGCTGAGCCTCCTACTTCTGGCTTCAACTGGATGCCCCAAATGCTGGGATCCCTGGTGAGGTCCTACCCAGGTCCCAGTCACCACAGGACAACCGGTCTTCTACAGCTGCCTGCCTCCCTCCACTGGCAGTGGAGCGTGGTGGCTTTGGAGGAGCTGCCCAAGTTTTAGTGACAAACGGTAGGTGAGATGTTTCCAAAAGGTTTTCTTCTTTCCTGGAGTAGCAAAACCTCATGGAAAAATAATAGAATAAAAAGATAAAAGAAGCACACAGAATGGTACAAATGGAGATTAGCTAGTCCATCCCCCTTGCTACAGCAGGGTCACCTAGAGCAGGCTGCACAGGAACGTGTCCAGGTGGGTTTTGAGTATGTACAGAGAAGGAGACTCCACAGCCTCTCTGGGCAGCCTGCGCCAATGTTCTGTTACCCTCAAAGAAGTTTTTTCCTCATGTTCAGATGGAACTTCTGAGTTCCAGTTAGTTTCTGTTGCCCCTTGTCCTATCGCTGGGCACCACTGAAAAGAGACTGACACCCAACCTTTAGACATTTATAAGCATTGATAAGATCCTCTCTCAGCCTTCTCTTCTCCAGGCTAAACAGCCCCAGATCTCTCAGACTTTCCTCCTAAGAGAGATGCTCCTGTTCCCTAATCGTCTTTGTAGCCCTCCACTGGACTCTCTCCAGTAGTTCCCTGTCTCTCCTGAACTGGGGAGCCCAGACCTGGACACAATAATCTGAAGGTGGCCTCAACAGGGCAGAGTAGAAGGGAAGGAGAATGTCCCTCAACCTGCTGGTCACACTCTTCTTAATGCACCCCAGGATACCATTGGCCTTCTTGGCCACAAGAGCACACTGCTGGCTCATGGTTAACCCATGGCTCATGGTTAACTCGTTGTCCACTCCTCCCCAGGTGCAGGGCCGTACACTTGCCCTTGTTGAACTTCATGAGGTTCCCCTCTGCCCAGCTCTCCAGCCTGTCCAGGTCTCGCTGAATGGCAGCACAGCCTTCTGGTGTGTCAGCCACTCCTCCCAGCTTTGTATCATCAGCAAACTCGCTGAGGGTGCACTCCATCCCTTCAACCAGGTCACTGATGAGTATGTTGAACAAGACTGGACCCAGCACTGACCCCTGGGGAACACCACTAGCTATGGGCCTCCAACTGGACTCTGCACTCCTGATCACAACCCTCTGAGCTCTGTCATTCAGCCGGTTCTCCATCCATCTCACAGATGACTGACTTAGGGAGGGAACAGTGACAAAGATTCCTCATTCACTGCTGTCAAGCATACAAAATGAAGCCAGCCAACAAATTCCTTCTCTCACTTGGACTTTCTGTCCCACAGGAGTTCATGATCTCATCATTAATGAGCAGCTTGCCTCTGTTTCACAAGTGTTAACCATCATTCCTTTCAGGTAATTTCAGAGATTAGTATAATGTAAATTTAGAGCAATTTGTTCTCAACCTGCCTTGAAAACGTGTACTTTTTCTTTTAGCCCTGGTAGAAGGCTTTTGTGCTTGAAATCGTTTAGGGTTTTGTGGAGTTTTTCTGTGGGCTTTTCAATTTTTCATTTCTATTGCTTCTCTCCTGCAAGCTTTATCTCTCCAGCCCAGCCTATGTCCCATCTATTCTCTGCTTAAACTGGTTTGTAGAGTTTGAGGAAAATAGATTATAGGTCCTGGGGCTGAAGCATGACCTTTAAACTGAAGATGTCCCTCTATCCATGCTTCCAAATCTCCGGATTTCTGTTAATACCTGCTGGTCCAGCGCCTTTCTTGTTCTGGCGACATATGTGGCTCCAGGACCTGGTAGTCAACATCTCACTTCCAGACCTGCTCCTGGTCTACTGTGTGACATTTGGCGAAGTTACTCGCCTCCTCTGCTCCGTTTCACATCACTAGTCTTTTCTCTAGATGTCCTAGTTTGTTGGGACAGGCTGGTGTTCTCACAGCACCCAGCACAGGGTGGAGTGCTGCATGGGACATGCATTCCTGGACAACAGTGAACAAGAGCGAAACCCATTGACAACCCCGCGTTTCTTATGATGGTGGTGATCTCTGTGTTAGTTATGGAACTTGATAACCAAGTGGCTTGGTAACATGGAGCTGTTACTTAACTTTCCACCACGTCCCCCTCCCATGCCTATGCCTGGAGCAAGGAGGGAGGACAAGTTTCTGCTTGAGGATATTTCCTCCCATCTCAGACATAACTATTCAGCCATGCATAACCAGATGTGAGAGATCAGGAGCTGGCCAGTGCTACTGGGGACCACACACGCATGTGCACTCACATGTATGTGCACATGGTGAGGTGGCCATGACCCATGCAAACAGACTTTCTTCAGATGTCTTGCAGGCTGACCTGTGCATATACAGCACATCCAAGACAACCTCGGTGAGTCGGACTTATCAAGCTCCTCCTATTTTCATCTATAAAAACACATTGGCATGGGAAGGCTGGAAGGGGCCTCAGGAGGTCTCTGGTCCAACACGGTGACGTGAGCTTGCACACCCACGTAGCTTTGTGTCTGGAGGAGGGGTAGCAATACCCCAGCAATTCACCGCTGTTCATCACAGCTGGGGAAATTTAGCAGAAGGTAGCTGGCTCACAGCTGAATGAAGTCTTTTGGAACAGGTGATGAGGATTTTCTAAAGAACCCAGAATATCTCTAGGAAACCAGCAAAAGCTGTAGTCTAGCCTTACATCCAATCTTCACGTTATCCCAATAACCTCTTCTATGAGGAGCAGAGGCTATGATATATGTTTTCCCTCAGTATTTGACATCTCCCCATATCCTGGGCCCAGAGTGCCTGAATACGCATAAGGAGATCGCCTCAGTGACACCACTGGACAACCTCATGAACCAGTAGTGTTTTGAGGAATCATCTAGAGGAGGACTCAAGGCACTGACCACACTGGGGGGCTTTTTCCGCACCAAGTGCTGATGCTGGAAGAGGTTGAGCGAGCAGCCACGTTAAGCCTCGTCTTTGGAATTTGTGCAAGGCCACTTCCCTTCGGAAGAGTCTTTCGCTCCTGCCAAGTGTAAGAGGCGGTGGAGCGCAATGTCTTCTGGCTGAGGAGAGCCCTACATAAACACCAAGGGAAGCGAGCCATTTCTTTCATTCACAGAACTGCCTGTATGATTCTGCTTACTCTCAAGATTAGCCACCGATGTCTCTGCATTGAGGCCACCATCAAGCTAAACTAATTGACCCACTAGTGTCCAAAGGGGAAGACTCTTTGGTCAAAGGTGTTGAATATTTCTGTTAGGAGATGGCTGCCACGCAGGGCCTAAAGGTTTTGGGCATCGCTTGTGCTGTATAAATAATGTACTCTGTAATTATTTTTCGTGGATTCTAGGTTTGCTTCAGGCCTTATTTTGTCTGGGTTTCATAGTAGCTTCACTGCAAATGTCAGCAGTTCCTCAAGGGCAAGTACTCTGGTAGCTGCTGCCAGTTGCATTAAGTTAAATATTTCAGAATTTATCCGTTCTGTGACCCTACATGGGAGAGGTGTTTTCAGTACAGAAATTTTTTCTCTGCACTTGATCCTCTTGTCACAAACTATTTCCATCAACCTGGTACAAATCTGCTCTCAGATGCAGCAGTAATTCTGATGTAACCGTTGAAGGCAGGGCTGCCCTTCTCCTCCTTTGGGGTATGGAGAACTTCTGCAGGGTTTCCTGCTGCCCCAGGGGCTGGGACTGGCAGGGGGTCGTGGATGGTCTGACAGCTGCGGAGAGAAGGGACCGGACTACACTGCTGATGTGCAAAGCTGAAGCCACACAATTCCAGCAAAGTGTTTAGACAAAGACCCCCACAGTAAGGGCTGGTGATGGAAGAGTGACTTGGGGAGGGCACCCACTGCTGGTTAAAACCTGGACTCAAGAGGACTCCCCACGGGCAATGCTGGCAATACTGGATGCAAGATCCCTGTCCCCTCACCTGCACCAGGGGAGTCCCAGCCCTCTCCCTTGGACCATCAGAGTAGAGTGGTGAGCTCGTGGTCCCTGGGTGAATCCCACTGAGGAGCCAGTGGCACCACTCCTTCCCCAGACTGGCAGGGGTCTGACTCATGGGGTCTGCAGGGGAAAGGCATTTAGGAGGTTGGGCAGCTTCTTATGCAGTGTTTTAAGGGGTTGTGGGAATGTGCGACTTGTAATGGGAGGTTTAGGGGAAGAACCAAAGGCAGGGAAAGGGAGGGATCAAAGTGGGCTGGGGAGGAACCAGTGTGAGAAAAAAGAGGCAAAAGGGGATGAAAGGGGCCCTAGGTAGCAGCTGGCTGGTGAGTACACTTGTCTGACACAGCCCTGCACCTGATCGCCACAGCCAGCCCTACAGTCATACTGAGTATTCGTATGTAACGATGTAGTTAATTACTTGCTCCTACTAATAATTACTCTCACATTCTTTCCAGCCACCTCCTGTGTGGATACACCCTCTATTCTGAGCCCATGTGAGAGACCACCAGCAATCTTCAAGCCAGACTAGTGGACAGTAACATGAGAGTTGAGTGCTGACAACTGGAGCGGGACCATGAACCTCAGAGGCTGGAGGGTGCCGGTGCCAGCACCAGAGGAAACCAGGCATGAGTGTGGGGCAGACTGAGGAGCTCATGCAAGCTACCAGAGAGACCCATTTTCCATGTGTGGGTATGTCACTAGTGGACATTAATCCTGACCACACGGAGAGGACCAGGACCTGAGGTGACCAGGCAGCCAAGGAAGGTCATGCCCCAAAGTCAACTTCTGAAGCAGGACTTGGTCTCCATGGATGGTTGGCAAGACAAAATGGCAATGACAAGATGCGCTTCATTGCTCAGGCCCATCTGAATATTTTCATGGCGTTGCTACCCCTCTACTAAATAGCCAAATACTTGAAGAAAAGTGGAACATCTCAATGACGTTGTACTTTTCATGTAGAGATAGCATGAGGAGTCTGGAAGGTCAGCTTCATCAGAGTCCTTCGACTTAGCTTAAATAGTCTCAGAGAAGCCCAATATTGTTTATGTGCTTGAATTCCTAACTGGGCTGGAGCCCACACGCCTATTTTCTAAATAAATCAGAAACCATACCAGATGTTTCTGCATTGCTAGAAAAATTGATCCATATCATGTTTTCTTTTACAATTTTGAATTCCGTTACAGACATCTGTCTATTATTTTATAAAGTAGATATTTTGAAAATATTCTTTCATTGTGTAAGGAGTAAGAAAAAGTATTCAGTAGTTATGCATCCTGCCTAGATTTAAAAAAATAAATAAATCTGTCCAATAAAATGTTTGGCAAAGTTGAAGTCTGAATTTTTTTGCATTTTTTTACCTTGGAATATGAGCTTACAGTGCACTTGTCTGAGGTGTGTAAATTCAACAGCATTGCAATTGATTTATTACAAATCAATTGTAATAAAAATTGAAGAAACTGGAGGCTCCAACTTTGCCAAGAATTCTTACTATGTAAATTCTTCATTTTTCTCACCTTGACAAAGGCCATAAAAGCCACAGCTCTGCAAACGGGTCTCTGTGAAGAACATCTCAGCCCTGCCTTGTGGTCAGGAGACCCACACGATGTGGGTTCAGAGCAGGTCCCATTGTAAAGTGGGTTAATAATCCAGGCCTATCACTCCAAGGTATTTATAGACTTAATGTAGTCCCCATACTTAGCCTGCTGTAGGCTTTCATCCCATAAAGGGATGGATGCTCTCAAATCTGATTTTCTTCTGCGGCTGGTGGAGAATCAGGCTCTCAAATCTATTTATTTGGAAAAAAATTTATTTTATTTGGGTTTATTGTGATGAAGCGGAGAATCATAGAATCACAGAATAATTATGGTTGGAAAGGACCTCCAGGATCATCAAGTTCAACCTTCATCCTAACATCTCTCTAGCCACTGGACCATAGCCTCAAGTGCTACATCTATTTGTTCTTTAAACACCTCCAGGGATGGTGACTCCACCACCTCCCTGGGCAGTCTGCTCCAGTGCCCAACCACTCTCTCAGTAAAGAATTTCTTCCTAATATCTCATCTAAACCTCCCCTGATGCAACTTGAGGCCATTTCCTCTCTTTCTAACATTAGTAATTTGGGAGAAGAGACCAACATCAGCCTTCCTACAACCTCCTTTTAGGTTGGGAAGGTGGGATCAGCTGCCAAACTCCCAAATGCAGAGGACAACACCTTTCTGCTCTTCAAGTCTGTGTCCTCAGCTGGGCTGTGAAATACCTCCCAAGGAGGGACAGGAAAAGGACAGCTTTCCAGAACAGGCCAGGGATACCTGGAGCCTGGATCCAGGTCCAGAACAAACATGGGTCTGCTTCGCTGTCCTTGAAGCATCCCAGGAGAACTTTTGCTGCTTTGCAAGAGAAGCAGTTCAAAAGCATCTTCTTCTGAATTGTGGTCTGAAGAAAAGGAAATAATCTCACTGCAGACAGCAGTTCCTCCAGGCCAGAGCATCAGACTAGGAGCTGGCATATGGGTGGTCTGTGTCCACGGCTTGCTCTGACCCTGCTATATGACCCTGGGTGCTCGATTCCCTTCTCAGCAAGTTTGTAGATGATGCCAAGCTGAGTGGTGCAGTCAACACACCTGAGGGATGGGATGCCACCCAGGGGGACCTGGACAAGCTGGAGAAATGTGAATCCCATGAGGTTCAACAAGGCCAAGTGCAAGATCCTGCACCTGGGTCAGGGCGACTCTCGGTATGAATACAGGTTGGGGAATGAAGGGGTTAGAAGTAGCCATATGGAGAAGGACTTGTGGGTACTGGTGGATTAAAAGCTGGACATGAGCCAGAAATGTGTGCTCACAGACCAGAAGGCCAACCATATCCTGGGCTGCATCAAAAGAAGCATGGTCAGCAGGCCAAGGGAGGTGATTCAGCTCCTCTATTCTGCTCTGGTGGAACTCCACCTAGAGTTCTGTGTACAACCCTGGAGTCCTCAGCACAGGAAAGACATGGACCTGTTGGAGTGGGTCCAGAGGTGGGCCACAGAAATGATCAGAGGGCGGGAGCACCTCTCCTGTGAAGAAAGGCTGAGAGAGTCGGGGTTGTTCAGCCTGGAGAAGAGAAGGCTCCAGGAACACCTTATTGCAGCCTTGCAGTACTTAAAGGGGGCTTATGAGAAAGATGGGGACAATCTTCTTAGCAGGACCTGTTGTGGTAGGACTAGGGGTTTTAAACTATAAGAGGATAGATTCAAACTAGGTATAAGGAAGAAACTTTTTACCATGAGGGTGGTGAAACTTTGGAATAGGTTGCCCAGAGAGGTGGTAGATGCCCCCTCCCTGGAAGGATTCAAGGTCATGTTGGATGGGGCTCTGAGGAACATGATCTAGTTGAAGATGTCCATGTTCATTTCAAGGGGTTGAAGTAGATGACCTTTAAAGCTCCTTTCCAACTCATTCTATGATCTGTGCTGGTCTGTCCTTTCCACCTATACTTAGACACCTAAGTTCAGTAGTCACAGGCTCTCTCCAAGGATCTTTAAGGCCACTTTCTTCTCTCCATGCCTATAGGAGGAACGCAAGCACTACCTATGAGAGGACTGATTCATTAGTCTCCCATGCCCACAAATAAGTAATATGCCTGATTTGTGGGAGGGATTAGATCCTACCTTTGGATGGAGAACCCGTCTTTTGACATATGGACCATTTACCTCCTAACAAAGAGTCATCAGTCAACAGTGGTGTAAACCATCAGCCCCTGATGCTTTTTGTATTTCCAGTGACAAAGCGTCTCCATTATAACGCTTGTCACCTTCACTGGAAGAATTCATTGTCCTTTTGTTGTTGCAGGCACCCTGTAGGATTTGTCTCTGCCAGGATCTCATCCTTTGATCTCCTACCCAGGTGACAATGGAATAACACAAGTCCACAATGTGGCAACAGCAGGTTGCGGTTCAGTTCCAACAGGCAAGTCCATGGGGAGAGGAACAGCTGTTTTACCGTTAATTTCCATACATCTGCAAGTCAAAACGACAACGAAAACACATTTGTGTTTGTCTCACATCCTACAGGGGTGTACCGAAAAGGGACTTCAGGAAAGGAGCACCTTTAGGAGGCTCATTCCTGGGATGGAGGGACCTGGCTCCTGCTGTATCCTGAGCATTGTGTCCCTTCTGGACTCCAGCCAAGGTGTCTGAGTGCGTTTCTCACTCAGTGCTTGGAAGTATTGGGGTGAACACCCAACGAGCCCAAGATAACGCATCAGGTTTGAGGCAGGAGGCTGGATTACTTTTCATTTTCCTCTCAGCAAACGTGATTACGAAACAGGTCAGACCAATTGGTACGGATTCAGCCTGTTCCCTGGCTGATGCTCAATTTCAGCTTTTTATACGTGGGTGATATTCATTACAAGGAACTGACAAAAACACGCACCTAAGATTTCTTTTTCTGTCAGCTTAGCTATTTCCAATTTTAAAAAATGCATAGAATGACCTTTTTAAACAGAAAAACAAGCCTTTCTTACAAAGGTGACCTTATTCTTTAAAAGAAATAAACAGATGGGAAAGAAAAACAACCAAAACCCAGACCAAAAAAGCAAAACTTTCCTGTTAAAAGCTTGGAAATCCATCATCTCCAATCTCGCGTTCATTCACCATGCAACTTAAACTACAGATCTAGTAACACATTGACACATGCCCAGTGTTTTGGCTGTTGGCTGGGGAATATCCACGTCCAGTTCAGCTCTAACATCCTGGTGGCCACCAGATCTGGGTGGTTCATTGCTGATGAATGCACAGAAAGACATCCAATACTAATGAAACTGATGGCTTTGAGAAAAATGCCCAGAGCAGCAACTCATTCCAGAGATGGAAAGGTGAGGACAGGGCATGCTGTCCTGTGCTGCCCTCAGTGATGGGACCATCCATGAGGGAAGAGCCTCCTGCAGCTCTAGGGCTGGAGTGGGTGCTGGCTCTGCCTCCGTCCTCCATCCTCAGGGTCAGCCAGTGGGGATGTGGAGGAAGGGGACCCACAGCGGTGGCCTTTGCCTCCTTGCTTTGCCTGCGCATTGTTGTGTAGGGGAATTAGGCAAAAAGCTTTTTTGGGTCCACGTCAGCTTTTGGCATCTCAGACCTTCTGGTAGGGCGTTCACTGCTGAGCTCTGCCCACGTGAAAAAGGCATCCTGGGGCTTTGTTTCAAAACCGCCACTGCAACAAAGCACTGATGAAGGGCTGGATAAAATTGCAGTCAGTGTGTCCCCAGGCCCAGGGGATTTGAAAAGCCTTGAGATCCTGATGTGGACAGGTCTGAACCTGCCTACTGCAAGACCTTGTCCTCCTGAAGAGGTCCGGTCACAGGCAGCCTGCTGCATTTCCTGAGGCAATGGAGTTCATCCTTGCTTTGAGTAATTAAATCTCTCTGCCTTTGAATGCACAGCTTTTTACTGGTTGAGGGTGTAGAGAAGAGGTTTTTATTTGCCTGAACATCAGGAAGCGGCTGTGTTTTGTAGGTAAGACTGAGGCTTACTCCAAAATCAGCCCAGAAGGACGTCATCTGAATCTCTTATTTTTAGACTTACCACGTGCTGTTGTTCCTCACCGGAGTCTGGGCACTCTGTGACCACCAGCATGGGCATATGAAAAGCTCCATATAAGTATGCGTGTGTATCTACTCATCTATATGCACAGACGAGGAGCATGCTCGGCATTGCTTATTGCCTTCTCTCTCACCCAAAGGTTCTCTCAGACCATGAACAAGACCTGGAGGCTGTTGCCCTCCTCCTGCCACCCCTGACACGTGCACCTGCGATGAGCAAACCGCACAATGAGCTGTGTGCTGCGGGTCGGTTGCCCACGTCGCTGCAGAGACACTGCTGGCGATGGAAAACGGCATCAAAGAGAGCGGGCTGGGCTCGCACACAGCAGATAATTTATTTGCAATGAATAATTCAGCTGGTTTTTGCTGTGAAGCTGAATTAAACACAGAGCATTAGGCACACTGAGATCCTCAAATAAAGGGCTGCTATTCACTCCCAGCACAAAGGAATATTATTTACTATCGTTAATTAACTTCCACACAAAGCCACAGCCATTTCTTTAGGTCCTGAGAAGGAATAAGAGGAGAACATGAGCACAGAGCTGCTATAATTTCCCCTCGCTTTTCTCCCTCTCCGCGGACACACGCTGGCTGCAGGTCGAGCTCGGCTCACAACGGCATTTTTGGCAACGCCGTCCCCGTGCTGGAGCACAGGCAGGGAGCTCATTAGAGCAGGGAGGGGTGCACCGCTGACCCCTCAGCCCCCTCACCGCTCCTGTGCCAGGGGTCCTGCCCCAGCATCCGCAGCTCGGATGGTGACGGCCGTGGGGCAGCACCCAGACCTCCCAGTGCCGATGAAAAAGGTGGGAGATGGTATAAACGGCCGTTCCTGGGGCAGACACAGCTGAGAGGATTCTGCCCAAGGAGGCAGAGATGGGTTTGCCTTTGGGAAATGGGTTAATGAGCCTGGATGCTCCACCTACCTAGTGAGAGCATTTTTTAGCATTTAATGAGCCTGCGTGCTAATTAGTTCTCTGAATTCTCTCATCTGAAATACCAAGCTTTAGGATAACCAGAAATGCAAATTCTTGGCAATAATTATTGCTGCAGTAGTGACTAGAGAGCAGCTCTTTGCAAACAAAGGCTTGTGTTGGGTGGTTACATGGTGTTGTAGATCACAAAAAAACCCAGGTGGAGATTTTTGACCAAAATGTCTTTCTGTTAGAAGACAAGTGTTTAAGTTATATTGAAATATTTCACAGAATCACAGAATCATTGTGGTTGGAAAGGACCTCCAGGGTCATCAAGTCCAACCTTTCTCCTGGCATCTCTCTAACCACTACACCATCTCCTCAAGCGCCGCATCTATGCGTTCTTTAAACACCTCCAGGGATGGTGACTCCACCATGTCAATTTTGCTTAACTGATTCCCTTTAAAAAGTGCTGAAGCCCACTTCCTTTTATCTGTTAAAGTTCACATTTTCTTCTGATATTGTAGATGAAAAAAGCAAAATGAAACTCTACATCAGATCTTGCTCCAATTTATGGCATGCTTATGGAAAAGTCAGAAATGTAATATCTCAGGTTGAATCTAATGTTCCATTTTATTCCACATGACTTCCTTCAACTCCTCCGTTTGTTGAGAAACCTTCGAGGCTTTGCAGCCTGAGTGATCTGCTGGGAGGGGAAGATGGGGTGGCTGAGCAGGGAACAGAGCCCTCAGCAATCACACAGTGCTTCACCAGCCAGCCTGGCCTGAATCTGGAGACACACTCCTGACAAAAGGCAGGACAGCGGGATGTAAAGTGCTACTTTAATTGAAAAATTATCTGGCAGGTGTATAAATTGGAGAAAAAGGCCTGACTCTCCACCCTGAGTGCAAGGTGATCAGATAGTTCTCCTGTGCTGTGATCCAGACAGCTATCCCACCCTATATCCTAGAGACTCTCATGGCTCAACATCATCTTCCTGATGTCTTGTTATTGCCCCAGAGTCATCAGGCCCTTTCGAATGTAGATTTTCCTGTTGGGATTCACTCCAAGATTTAGACCCTTAGTTTCAGGTGTCTACACAGGTGCTGGGTGTTCCAGCTCCCACTGCAGTCAGTATGGTCAGTCAGTAGAGCATAGACAGCAATTTGGTCAACAACTAGTGGCATGGAAAGGGGTGTGGCAGGTGAGATACTCTGCCCAAACATCGGTTATTTAAAATGTCCTAGGACAGTGGATGCATCTGTACAGGCCAGGAGATGCCACACAGGATTTGCAGGGTCCCTGACCCCCTGGGACAGCACCTGGAGACCAAGCAGGGTCTGCAGTCTCCAGCATGGCACTAGACACCTACACTTTGACAGCCAGACCCTTTCCTGGTACTTCCTTTAGAGGAATGGAGTCACTCTCTGGACTCCACTGATCATATTGACTGGATCCTCAGCAGCTACTGTGGGAGCTGAGGACTTAGTTGACATGTGGACACCCATGTATACACCCCTAAACCTTGGTGGGCACCCAAAGAAACTGCATCCAGCCTGAATCCCAGCCTGTCATCCCTTTCACCTTAGCATTATCTGCAGAAACATCTTCTCATCTCCAGTCTCTAAATAGTCTTGAGGTGCAGAAGCAAGCAGGGGAGGACAGACCCCCTCCTGGAGCCCCCTCAAATGCAGACAGCCAAGGGGCCTCTCACCTGCTGGTGACCAGTTTCCAAATGCAGTTGTTTGTCCATGCCATATTTCCCCTGTTCCCTGTAAGCATGCCACGCTTCTTGGCATCAGAACTCAAGATACAGAATACCTACTGCCTCGTCCACCTCCTTTTATCCAAGTGCCTCTCAGAAATTAATGAGAAGGTGGAAGACACAGACAGGAAGCATTCTTTAAAATAGATTTTTCTGAATAAAATATTTTTTTCCCCCAAATTTCTGTGTTTGAATTGAGCAATGTTTGAGCAGGAGCGGGAAAGGCTCCTGGCCAGCACATGTGTGCTTGCAGGGCGGGAGAGCTCACCTAGGGTCAGATGGAGAGACCTGCTCTGCTCTCAAAACCATCATTACTCTCCCTCTCATGGACATTATGGGGAAGTTTTCACAAGAACAGTGGCTCGGGCTATATTAATTATTTCTGTCTAGTCAAATGAACTCTTCCTCCTTAATTAAGCCATTGAGGAAATGCTTCAACAGTGACCATTAGAGTACACCCTCAGCAGCCTGTGACACACCAAACAACATCTAATGGGACAAGAAGAGCAAGTATCTCTCTGTGCCAGAGAATTAGCTCAGACAAGGAGAGCAAAGCAAGCTGATCTCATGGTGCTTTAAAACATGAAAGTCAGAGCTCTCCATCCAGCAGCTTCCTTTAGGAATAATTATTGTAGGAGTCATTCTCATTAACCTTGAGGGACAGGTAACCACAGCCCAGCTTGGAGATAACCACTGCACTGGTGGTTATCCCTTGGGCAGGTCTTTAAGCCTCTCTGTTGTTCCTGTGACCCCACAGGCTTCCAGCAGGTTCCTGCTCCAGAGCAAGCAGCGTGATGAGCACCAGGTCCCACCTTCACCTTGTGTGCTGGGCTAGAAGCACAGCGCACCCATCCCAGCCACCCCATACAGCCCGCAGAGCTGTAGGCACTCTCAGGAACCATGTCCATGGCCCTGACTCACGAGTTGGCTCAGGGGAAAGCTATCTTGCAGCTGAAGGAGCTGCATGACTGGATCCAGCCCATGTTTTTCTCTAAAGCCACGTTTACTTTAAAGCAGTTTGTTACACAGCTTTGGACTGTGTCACAACAGGGACAATAGCGAGTACTTTGCTGTGCTGTGAGGTTGCACTCAGAAATTGGTAAAGGGCAACTGATGCTACCCTGTGGCAGAAACAGAGACATTGCCTTTTAATACTCCCTCCTGAGATGATGCACTGTTCTTCTATTTCAGAGCTCCTTTGCCTAGATGTTGAATGTCGTCAGGAAGGACGTGTCCATCATAAGCTGTACTCAACAGCTCCCCACACAGGATGAGGTGCTGTTTGGGGAAGGAGAAGGAGGAGGTTGGGAGAGCTGGTGCTGTAGCTGATGGGGTATGGGTGCCAGAGGAAACAGCCAGCAATGGAGGTACAGCAGCTTGCTCCTTTGCCTGCCAGTCTTTGTAACTGCCAAAAGTCTTGTTTTCTAAAAGAAAAAGCATCAAATGTTCCTATAACATGCCCTTAACTAACTGTATTGATCCAATTTTTTTACATTTCTCAGATCCTTCCCTCCAGAAAAAAACACGCTCGCTTCTGGCTGGAGAGTTAGCTGAGCAAATCTCTGACGCAGGCTAACAAAAAGTTGAGCTGCCATACATTCGGCTCATCCCCTTCATTAGGCCAAGAGAACATTTCCCCCACTTGGGGTGGCCGCAGGACTCTCTGTAGCCTGAACAATTTCTGTGCTCATTTACACCTGGGGAAGCAGCTCAGGGGTCCAGGGGCAGAGAGCGAGGAGCATGGTACCCCTGTCCCAGCTCTGCTGATTTTATGGGTGCTAGACCTTCTTAACCCCTTTCAATGTAAGCTTGGATTGATGCCAGTTGGCTGTTACTTGTAGGACAGAGGCGATGTTTATCCATGCAGTGGAGAGGTCTTTCATAACATGACTCATTATCTCTAGGGACTAGGCATTCACAAATGGGAAGAGACTTCACTGATGATGCTTGCATGTGTGACAAGAGAGTAACAGTAGGAGAACCCGGGGCTCAGTGCAAGATGTGTACAGTAATTGAGAGGATACAAACTATAACACAAACCAGCCAAAGCTGCTGAAGGTGCCATGCGTTGGAGACACAATGAGGACTGTGGGATAACATGTACATCTGTAATTTCCACATCTTTCAGCCCACCTAGTCATGGCCATCTCAGATTTTCTTCCAAGCCATCATGCTCCCTTTTCACTGAAAATGCTGCCTAAGGAAGTGCTGCAGACCAGGGGCCTGCCATCCATGACAGCCCCAGGAACCATAGTGCAGAGACAGGACGTTCATGATTACTCGGGAATGGGCCTTAACGATACAAGAGGCTCCTCAGTGATTACTCACAACTCCATAATGATTAATCATTTTGTTCAGGACAATCTCTCAGGCAGTCTCAATGCAGAGATAGTTACGGCCTTAATGTTTAATGAGTAAACATGCAAAAAACCCCTATTTTCTTTAGCTGTGCCTGCATCAGAGAAAAAAACCCAGGCTCATTGCAGGGAGTTTCCAAACACGGGTGTTGCTTTCTTCTCACTACTGAACCAGGTCATTTACACACAGACTAGGTGTCTACCTTATGCCTATTTGTGCCTGAATTTTAGACTCCTAACTGCAGAAGGGAATGACCCACTCTCCTAAAGCCTGGGTGAGATTTCAGCCACCCAAGAATTACTGTGAGATTGGTGCCGTGTTTCGTCTACAGCTGAAGGATCATTCAGAGGTGTCTCCTCCCATCTCAAGCTGTTCTTCATGGTGAAATAAGTGCTTCCTTCTCCAAACATCCAAAAGGAGTCTTGACCACTGATTTAGTGCCACCACTCGCCTTCCAGGTGGCTGGAGATACATTGGAAGGTACTTCCAAGTATAGCCAAGTGGTACCATGACACCAAGGCTCCCACGGAGTTGATGGGGACTCAGTTTCCAGAGTCTAATACAGAACTCATGAAGTTAAACCTCTTCTGTTCACCATACACTGAGCTCAGACACCTCCAGAGAGCAATTTAGACAAGCTACATTGGGTGCTACCCCTTCTCATTCACTATGCAGGGAACAAATAGCAAAGCACTTCTTTGGGAGTCACTCCTCCTATGCCTTAAAGAAAATAGCCGACTTCTGTTACAAAAGTGAAAAGCTTTTTCAGAGTTACAGGCAACCCGATGGACAGGAGCAAACTTAGGTGAGAGAGGACCATCCCTTTCTCCTCAAGCAAAGCATCCCCTCATTCACCCACTCCTGACTTTAGGCACAAGAAAACTGAAGTTCAATCAAGGAGACGTCTCCTGAAGTAGATGTCGTGCCACATAGGACTAGACAGGAGGCTAAGTGGTTCTCTAGGATTTAGGGGGAATCTAGGTTAAATCCTATTTTAGGTGGGATTACAAGGACCAGCTCTAGCCATGGCTACCTCTGTTTTACTGCCTGAAGCACACTGAAGGGCAGTCACAAACTCTCTACACATGACCTAAGTGTGGTGGGATGAAGTAGGAGGCGTTCATGCATCCCAGAGGCTGCCTAAAGCCAGAGGCACCTTTGGCAGAAGCAATGCAGCCCACTCATTGGCAGTGGCAACCACCATCAACCACGGAAACCCTGCTTTGAGCTACCACGGTGCCTACTTTGTGTGCAGGTGCCCTTTGAACTCCTCAAGCTGCCTAGGGGTGACCTTCTCTTGGTCTTGTAGAGGAAAGAGTAAGGTGTGGGTGGGTGAGGGGAATTTCACAGGGAGAAACCTGGCATGGAACAAGAGCCAGGTTTTCTCGTGTTTATCCTTTCTGGCCCCATACAAGAGCTCCATCTTTCCTCTGAGCTTCTGAGACAGGGAACAAGCTGTGATTTTTAAGACTAATTGCCTGCAGGACATATTAATTCTATTTTTATCCCTCCCTGTAACAAAAGCTTTCCAATAAAGTCCTCACCAGTCATTGGCATTACCAACTAAATACGTTTAAATAACACAATTACTGTATTACCCTTTTTTACTCCCTGCTTGCTGCTTGATATTTGGCCCAATAAATAAACGTCACATTTCTGTTTCCAACTCTACTGTGTTTATATGCCCTCAGAATGCCTTCCAAAGATAATTTCCCAAGACAGAAAGAGTCTCTGTTGTGAAGGGGACTGTCTCACCCCGGAAAACAAGAAAGCAGCAAACACACACTGACCTCACAAATAAATTTAAAATGCACACTATACAAAACAAGAGATTATGGGTCAGTTTAGGTGCAGCTTCAAATTCCATTTGAACAATAAAGATTAAGCAGAGAGGATATATTAAGGCGTAGTCCCTGATAAAGATGGGATTAGTAATTATTTTGAGCATGGAGATCCATCAAATATAAAATGTAGAATGACACCCAGGCACAGCAAAACCCCAGGGAGCAGAAAAATCTACCATGAAGTACTGGGCTGGACTGGAGCTGACTATCATCCTTTGTTAATGCCCCCACAAAAAATAAAGAAAAAACCCAACACCCACCAGAGATTAGGGGGAAAGAAATGAACAGTAAAGGCTCCTCAGATCACCCCTCATACCACATTGTCATTATGGATGTTGCCAGACAGAAGGTGTTGGAGGGACATATGTACCATAACTTACGTAGAAGCCTTGGTGGTCACAAGGCTGGCAGCGTAGCCTCACACCATCACTGAGCTGCAGGCTCCTGTGAAGGGCAGGATAAGGTAGGGCAGTGCAGGCAGGGAGGGGTTCCACAGCTCTGGGAGCAGAGGTGCACCATTTCAAGCTCTCTACATGCAGACAACTAAACCAGCCCAAGATTTGCAAATGGAGAGACTAAGAGTCAACCCTTCAGCAGTGGCAAATGGACCTAATTGCAGTGATGTGGCCACAGTCATGGGGTGTGAATCCTCTGAGGCCCAACAGAGAAGTTCCTTGCCCATGATGAAGATGAATCATGGAAAAAATCCTTGGATACAGAGCCAGGGGTGATTAAAAATGTCTCTAATCCTCCCACTCTAATTTTCTTAATTTCCCAATACAAATGATAGCATCTGAGTATTTACATACTTCATGTAGACTGACAAGAAAACAAAGAGACCCATCCTCCCACCCAAGATCATAAGTTTTCTCCTCCTGGGTATATATTGAAAAATGTTGGATAATTACAACCTGGCTGAAAGATTATACCTTGAAATAACTTTTCTTAGAACTACCTTTTTTACCTACAACCTCTCTGGCCTTCCAGGCACCTCCCACCCACTCGAATCTCATCACCAGAAGCAAGATACCTCTTATCTAACAAAACACCAAATGGAGATGGATCTTGCCAAAGCATATAAAAACAGGCTGGTACAGCTCTACAGTGTGTCCTTATGATAGAAACACCAAAAGCCATGGGTGATGGTCATGCTCAACCAAACTGCTTTTGTGGAAATTACTTGGGTGAAAACTAAATGACCACTAGTCACCAAAACTGACTAACTGGGAGAACTGATAAAGACCCAGAAGTATGCAGTTAACCACAAGAGATGTGTACTCGATTTCTGACTCAAGTAATACAACCACCTTCAAAAGGTAAAACTTGGAATAGAAATTCATAGTTACTTCAGACACTCAGTATCATGGACCCTATGAATATAGCTATTTTTCCAGCAGAGTGGTTCCCTAATAATTATTATTTCTCCTTCTCAGCCTTGACCTCTGAAAAGCTTTTTCAGATTTTTTTTCTTTCCCTAGGACAACACTTTTGCCTCCTACAAAAAAAAATAATCGGGTCCTGCACTTTGGTCACAACAACCCCCAGCAACGCTACAGGCATTCAATATTTTGTTACATCCTAGAGTTGATGAAGGGGTAGGAAGGTTCTGCAAAGGGATCTGGACTGGCTGGAGCGATGGCCTGAGGCCAGTTGTATGAGGTTTAACAAAGCCAAGTGCCGGGTCCTGCACTTGGGTCACAACAACCCCCAGCAATGCTCCAGGCTTGGGGAGGAGTGGCTGGAGAGCTGCCTGGTGGAAAAGGACCTGGGGGTGCTGGTGGACAGGCGGCTGAACATGAGCCAGCAGTGTGCCCAGGTGGCCAAGAAGGCCAACGGCATCCTGGCCTGGATCAGAAATGGTGTGACCAGCAGGAGTAGGGAGGTGATTGTGCCCCTGGACTCGGCACTCGTGAGACCGCACCTTGAGCACCGTGTCCAGTTCTGGGCACCACAGGACAAGAAGGACATTGAGGTGCTGGAGCGGGTGCAGAGAAGGGCAACGAAGCTGGTGAGGGCTCTGGAGAATATGTCGTATGAGGAGTGCCTGAGGGAACTGGGATTGTTTAGCTTGGAGAAGGGGAGGCTGAGAGGAGACCTCATTGCCCTCTACAACTACCTAAAAGGAGGTTGTAGCGAGGCTGGTGTTGTCTCTTCTCCCAGGTAACTAATGACAGGACAAGAAGTAATGGCCTCAAGTATTGCCAGGGGAGGTTTAGACTGGATATTAGGAAGAAGGTCTTTGCTGAGAGAGTGATTAGGCATTGGAACAAGCTGCCCAGGGAAGTGGTGGAGTCACCATCTCTCGGGGTGTTAAAAAAATGGGTAGAGACACGTGGTGCTTTGAGACATAGTCTAGGGGTCAGGGAAATGTTGGATGAAGGTTGGAATTGATGATCCTAGAGGTCTTTTCCAACCTAAAGGATTCTGTGACCACGTCCCCATGGCGGCCACTCAGCTCATTTCAAAGTAGGACACATTGAGTTCCCATATGTCACACCAGAAGCTCTACACTAAGAATGTTCCTTGAACTAACTCTTCAGCTGAACCCTTGCTCCTGGGAATTATATTTATAAAAAAAAAACAAAACAGAAAAAAAAAATTCATAGCCCAAGATCCTTCAAGTTAACCAAGCAGCTGATGCAAAATTACTGACTGTAGTGTAGGGTAAATTTTAGATTTATTGGCATTCTGACTTTTCAAGAGCAAACACCATTGAGAAGCAGCAATCTGATCCACTGATCTGTTGTCCCTTTTTATCTACAAGTTGCCTGAATGCCAATTGACTTTTGCTGGTAAACTTCAGACCAATAGCTCCTTCCTTTAAACAAATTATTAGAATCATAGAATCATAAAACAGTTGGGTTGGAAGGGACCTTAAAGGTTATCTAGTAGAGTTCTTACTGTTTTCATCTCTTAATACTTTTCACTGCTTAACTGCTCAAGTCATCTTGTATTCAGCCCTTCCAGTCTGTGGTTACCAACAAGTCCCCATGATGGCTCATGCCCTCAAGGGTGCTAGAGACACCATCCAACATGTTGCTAAATCTGTTATCCTACAGACAAGTCAAGGGTTGTCCAGTGGTCAGCTGCCATGGATGCACAACCACTCTTCCCTGGATCTCCAGCCCCAACAAGCCCTTGCCCAGGAAGACAGGATCCACACCTCAACTTCTTTTTTATTTGCTTGCCATACTTCTTGGGTTTTTAATGGAAAAAACATGCAATTTTATTCTCTATAGATCATGTTTAGAAAATGTCATGTGGGCAATACTCTTGATATCATACTCGATTAAAAACAAAGGTAATGATAACTGTTTTGTAATGTACCAGGAATTATTTAACAGACTGAAGTGCTGGGGCCTGAGTTGGAGTTGACCTGTGAATGACTCACAACCTAGCAGAATGTTTTGGTTTTTCCAATTGGCTTCATATTCCAGAGGCAGAACCTGGCCCACCTGTGTCTCTGTGGCTCTGCCCTCACCCAGGTGGTCGTGGTTGAGGTGGTGGGTGAGGCCACGGCTACATCAACCAGGAGCCGAGTAGTTGGAGGAGCTTTCTGTTGGGTGTGGCTTTTTGTTGGGGCTGGTCACACCTTGCTGAGCTCTCTCTTGGTGGTGTCCTTCCATGTGAAGGGCCACTGAGGAGCCATCTCTGTCCATTGTGTCCAGCAGGCGATGCTGGCACCACAGTGGGCAGTAGAGGAGCTCTGCTTCCAGGAAGCTATGGCAGGACTGT
>VZZY01002970.1:219-14464 GCA_013400335.1 Eurystomus gularis
GCCAGTTTATTTTATTATGCTAAGGCCAGTCCCACCCGTGCAATGATTAAATGGGTGTCAAAGATGTTGTACAACCTTAAAAATCCTAATTATGCTTAATAAATGCATAACATGTCTGATTCAAAATAAAACAAATCCATTTTCTCCACTCACATAGTAACATTCTGTGCTGTCTAAATCCCACAAAGTCTTCTAAACAGAAATAACTAGCTGCTTCTCTCATGTAAGAGGAAAATGTATATCATAATAGAAAACTTCGTGTCAAGCCTGTTCTATATACTATAAAGAAGCAAAAAAAGACACTGTTAAATTTTTACATGTATTATTCACTACTGCAGATATATTTTTCCCTCTGCTTTTATACCTGCACTTTTAACTGGAGGATAGATGGGAATATTCATAGGCATTAATTTTATCCAAAGAGCCCAGAGACAGTAAACAAGGAAAAGAAACTATCACTTTTCTGAACAGTTTACCTTAGACTCCTACTCTAAATCTTCTCTAACAATCTAGGGAAACTCAAGCTAGCCCTTCTGAGCACCTCCTTAGTGAATGAGAATGGTGAAGAGAACAAAACTGTTTTAAGGAGTGGCAGGTGTACTGCATACAGGTTTTTGCATGTGTGAACTATGTACGTCAACATATATGAATTCTGCTAAGATTAGTCAACTTTTATGAGGAGTTTCAATTACATAAATGAGCAGAAAGAGAGTTATTTCAAAGTTCAAATAATGGTGTTTTAATGAGCACATTTGCTTAGGCTTTTTGCCTCAGTACTTTATGAAAGTCATGTTAAAAGCATATTCAGATATTGTGAAGTGGATTGTAATAGACTACCTGGTATAATTTGGCTGCTATCTTTTTCTTTAACTGTGACATTTTTGTGGTTTTGTTAGGTACATATTGCAACTCTGCTAGTGCTTGCTTTGTTGCATCTGATGGCAAAAACCTGAGACTCTATCAAGCTGTTGTAGATGCACGAAAACTTCTAGATGAATTATCTGACCCTGAATCATCTGTAAGTTTTATAATAATGGATTGAAAATATTAAAATAAAATTTTTAGGTAACTTTTTTCCCTCTCCAGTCATTTGTCTTCACTCTGCTCTGTATAATTTTTGTGCCATTCCCCCTTACACATTAATACCTTGTATAATTACATGCTATCTGTAAACATTCACAGACAGAAATGCAGCTATTACTACTAAGAGTAGCTGAACTGAAACATAATTTCCCTGACGAGTATTCTAAGCAGTAGCAGGTGGGGAAAGGAAAAACAGGATTTCTCTCTTTATTCTCAAAAGAATGAGAGTCAAGAGGAAGTGGGAAGGTGAAGACAGAAGAACAAGACTTGGGTATATCCACCTAAGTTACATCTATATATGAGGAAGGGCAGAGACGGTGGGATAGAAGGTAATAGGTTATTGCTAAGGGTAATACTAAAGCTTACTTTTTCTGTACTAAATTTTAAAACTTTTTTTTATCTATAATTTCTGTGACTTTAGGCAAAGTAAAGTCTGACCATGCACTGTTACTGTATAAAAAAGCACATCTTTCCTTTTTTCCATTCTTCTGTTGTTGTATAAGTTACCCTGCAAGACAGAGCCTGTCAGTATCCAAATCAATCTGAGGAATCCGTTCCGGAGCAATGGTTGTGAACATTCCACCAAAAATCAATAGAGCCTTCAGTTTATATATAAGCTGTGATGATTATTTTATGTGTTGTGACAAAACTCAAAGCTTTAAACAAAATCAAAGCAGCATATTTGAGTTTCTCATGGCACAGATACTATGTTAAGAAAGGATAAATCTGTAAATAAAAACCATTCACTTTCCAAAAAACCTGGTGTACTATCCCCTTGAATAGCTGCAAACTCAAAGCAGTGCAAATGTCTTTTCATTATTCCTAAATGCCAAAATGGCAACAGGTTTATGCCAACAAGGAAAACTGAAGCATCAGAAATACACTAACTCTTCTTATTTTGCTCTGTTTCAGAAACTTATTGGGGAAGTGTTTAACATTGTGAGCCAACAATCTACTGCTCGACCTGGATGCATTATTGAACTCGATGCAATAACTAACAAAGTAAATAAATGGTTAACTCTGTAAGGGTATCATGTAAAGGTGTTTAATAGCTTTGTCTGTCAATTAATGTAAAGTGTTGAAAAGAAGTAAACAAGATAACATTTCTCTATGGTGATAATGACTGCCTTGAATTTTTGAAAACATTGAGATACCTTGATTATTTCAGTCAGACAACTTTATTTTAGCAGCTAGGAGCTCAAAGCCCATTGTTTAGATTGTGGCAATAAAATATGAAAAGAAAACTTAGCTAAAGACTAGACTGGTTTACAAACCATTATTATTTCCAGGAAAGAAAAAAAATGAACAGTCACCCCCCTCCAATACCCAGACAAACAAAAAGATGAATGACATTTAAAAAAGGAAAACAAACCTAAAAACTAGACCTAACTATTCAAAAATGTAGGAGTCATAGCCATGTACGTCTTCATTTTTTTTTCTGTCTTGTAAGATACTTTTAATCTGTTAACTAATACAGCTATACATTTCAAACAACAAGGAGGTAGGATTATTACACCTTGTTCTTATCACAGTTATTTTGATCATGCATGTTCCAGTGCTGTTTTCTGTTAGGAAGCAGCCTGTGAAAAAAAGTGTGTTTTACCATTTCTTAATTAAACACCTGCATGTTTTCAGCATATATAAAAGTATTTCTCTGTTTGTCAATAAATTTCCATGTCTTGTAAGTGTTAATCACCTAGGATCTTCAATTTTAAGTTCAGATTTATGAAGTATTTTTCTAGATGAATACAGGGAGTACTCTTTCTGTACAGAGAGTACTGTTTCTCTGAAAAAAAAGATGGTGTTTTGCAACATGTAAATTTTGCCATCACTGTCTTTGGGGGATGTATTTTTCCTTACCTGCAAGACAGGATTTCACCACCAGCAGTGTCCTTTGTAGAGAGGTGGAGGTAATGCAAAGAAATCTATTTGTCAGGAAGGACAGCTGTTGAGATATCAGAAAGAAGGAAAATCTGCAATTAATTCCCTTTTTTAGATTTCCCAAGCAATTTGATGCAGACATGTCTTCCCACTGAAAAGGGATAAAATTCTTTAAGAGTTTTTGCCACCCTCATTTGTTCAACACCTAAAGAAATAAAGACCAATCAGATACTAATTCATCTGTCAATAACTGTGGCAAAAATGTTATTACAGAATTTGTCTAGCGTGGTAGATGTCAAGGGAATTATTTGAATATACAAACAATAGGTTCTGGATTATGTTACTCTTCATATAAGAAGAAAATGTTTAGTTTCTCTGATGCATTAAAATAATTTTCAGTACTATAAAAGAAAGTAATCCTCATCGGTAGCTAGGTTGCACAAAATAATTGCATTAGTACAAAATGTTGCTATACTGTTCTGGAAGCATAACTACTGCTTAATGTTTCAGTGTGGCTCAAACACACAATTGCTTCATGTCTTTCAAGAAGACTTCATTTTGGGATACAAACCACATAAGGAAGATGTGGAAGGGAAGGAAACTGAGATATTTTTCCAGCCATCACAAGGTACAACATAAAAATAATTAAAATGAAGTAGTTACCAAAAATGTTCTTAAAGAATCCTGAAATGTAGCCAGCATGGGCTAGTTTCCTTTTTAATGGGAATGTAGAATTCAGAAATGGCTCTTTCATATGAATGATTGTTTACATGGTAAGGGTATTAAACAAAGGCATTCTCATTTGCTTAGAGGGAAACATTTTAACTTATGTGACGAAGTCCATTTTTCAAAAGGCTGTATATTATATATAAAATTTGTACAAAATAAAATAGAAGTGTATTTTCTGCTTAAATATGTAGTTTCTAGTGATTAGATGAATAGATCTGACTTCCAAGGTAATAGAAAATAACCGGAGAATTCAGTAGTATGCTTAAAACTTTGAAAGAAATAGGAAGAAAGCAGGCAGGTGAAAAAGAGTCTTTACAATCAAGCAAAATAGTTCAAACTGATTGGGAAGGCAAATATATGTAATAATTAGATTAATTCCTGCTTGTGAAACTCTTTTTAGGTACCCTACCACAGGTAGTGGTCTTGCATTCACTGCCTCCAATACTCAGGTTTTCTGTAAGGCAGTCTGTCTATTTTTGTAATCTTCTGTAGCTATAAGCAAACTAAATGTTGATTAAAAATGTTATTAACGGTACTGTTAGAATATTTTGTTTTATAATCAAGCAATTCCAAAGTGGAAAACAGGGTTTTTTAATATGAAGAATTTCTAGATAGTCTTCTGTTACTGAAAATTATTTATGTTGAACATAAACTTCCATGGTAGTGATAATATATGTAAATTACAGGGTATCGTCCACCACCTTTCTCAGAAAAGTTCTACCTGGTAGTAATTGAGAAAGATAGTAATGGCTGCTCTGTTCTTCAAATGTGGCATCTTCATCTCAAATCTGTGCAAGCCTGTTTAGGTGAGCAACTGTAATTTTCTTAGAGACTGACATTTATTTTGTATTATTTAAAATAAAAGTAAACACTTGGTGGTTTATTTTAAAACAAATTGTGTCACCTTTGTCAAGCAGAAGCCTCAAAAGTCAGGAATCTTCAGAAAAATTTATCAATGCAATAGAAGTAGTAAGATTCCTTACAAACATTGGTTGCATTCTGTACCAGTAGCAATATAGAAATTTGTTGATAGGGTGAGTAATGTACTTAAGGACTGGATTCTTCATTTTAAACTATCACTATTTCAGAATGTTATGGGTATCTTAAAATGAATAGTCACAGCATACACTAAAACTAATGCAGTCTGCACATACCATTTAATTCTTTTCTGCGTACCTTAAGCACTGCTAAAAAAAAAATTATGGGATATTCATACCTTATTCTTACTTACAATCTTTTCTTTTAACTGGCAAATTTTTGTTATATAGCAAAACCAACTGAAGCAATTTCGTCAGAGAAGAAGCTTAGCGTACCTGAGCAAAAGACTGCGGATTCTTCTCCAGATATATCCCCTGGCGTAAGTCCCATTCCACGATCTGCATCAATTGCTAATCTTCAGACTGCTAGTAAACTCATTCTGAGCTCCAGACTCGTGTATAGCCAACCTCTGGATCTTCCTGTTGGTGTAGAAGTAATAAGAGCAACTCCTTCAGCAGGTAAATTTAGCATTTTTTTTCCTACCCAGTTAGTCCACTGATTTACTTTCTAGTTTATAGGATTGTATCTCCTCAGCCTATCACATTCTCATTTACTGATACAGGAAACATGGTACTGAAAAGGCTCTCTTAAATCATTGTGTCCATGTCATGTTACCCTTTCATTGACATATCAGTCCCTACAGGAAAGCTATTCCTGAAACTTAGTGCTCTAATAGTTGAATATTTAACTTCTAGTCTTAATTTATTAATGAAAAAATTAAACCCAATGTATACCCTTGTCCATCTGCCAGCATTAATGTGTTGGGTATATAGTGCTTTTTTTTTTTGCCCGATGCACTGACACAGTCTTCTGTTTGTCTGTGGGGTTTTTTCCTCTTCCCTCTTATGTTTCATTTTGGTAGGCTGTATGAACCTAATCTTAAATTCCTTAATCTTGGCTGATTAATTCCAAACTAGAAAAATAATACCAGGTTGTAAAGTTTTCTATCAGTAGTTAGACAGTATTATGTCTGCCTTATTCATATGGGCATTCTACTTACTAAAAATAAATGTTTGATCTAACTTCAGGTCACCTGAGTTCTTCATCAATCTACCCAGTCTGCCTTGCACCTTATTTGATAGTGACATCATGTTCAGACAACAGAGTGCGGTTCTGGAGATGTACTGTAGACACAGACCTAAACAGCAAAAATGAAGAAAGGGAAACATATCATTGGAGAAAATGGCCTTTAATGAATGATGAAGGAGAAGACAACAGCAGTACAGTGAGCATAGTAGGAAGGCCAGTTGCCGTTAGCTGTTCCTACACAGGACGTCTTGCAGTAGCATACAAACAACCCATGCAGCATAATGGTTTTGTTTCCAAAGAATTTTCCATGCATGTGTGTATACTTGAATGTGAGTCTACAGGAGGATCGGAATGGGTTTTGGAACAGACAATTCATCTGGATGATTTAGTTAAGGTTGGAAGTGTACTTGATTCAAGGGTCAGTGTAGATAGTAATTTATTTGTTTACAGTAAATCAGATGCTTTTTTGAATAAAGACAAATACCTGGTGCCCAGTATCAAGCATTTGGTGCATTTGGACTGGGTATCAAAAGAAGACGGTTCACATATACTGACAGTTGGAGTTGGTGCCAACATCTTCATGTATGGAAGACTTTCAGGAATTGTAACAGATCAAACTAGCAGCAAAGAGGGAGTAGCTGTCATTACTTTACCACTAGGTGGTAGCATAAAACAAGGTATAAAGTCAAAGTGGGTGTTGCTTAGATCAATTGATTTGGTATCCTCTGTGGATGGCACTCCTTCACTGCCTGTTTCTCTGTCCTGGGTGAGAGATGGAATACTTGTAGTGGGAATGGACTGTGAAATGCATGTTTATGCCCAGTGGAAACACACTGTCAAGTTTGGTGATGGGGAAAGTGATGTTTTTACTACTGAAGACTCAACAGCACAAGATCCACTCAAAACAAGCTTGATGGCAAAGAAGACCAGTGTAATTGATGGTGCAGGTATTGTGGATGATGTTTTTGGCACTCCAACTGTAATTCAGGATGGTGGCCTTTTTGAAGCTGCTCATGTTCTTTCACCTACTTTACCCCAATATCATCCAACCCAGTTATTGGAACTGATGGATCTGGGTAAAGTCCGCCGGGCCAAAGCCATTTTATCACATTTAGTTAAATGTATTGCAGGAGAAGTTGCAATAGTTAAAGACACAGAAACTGGAGAAGGAACTGGTCCTAAACGCCATCTTTCTCGCACCATTAGTGTAAGTGGTAGTACTGCAAAGGATACCATTACAGCTGGAAAAGATGGTACTCGAGACTACACAGAGATAGACTCAATTCCCCCACTGCCATTATATGCGCTGCTTGCTGCAGATCAAGATGCCACTTATGTTTCTGAAGAAACTTCTAAAGTACCTCAGGGCTCTGAAGATCATACCAAGAGAAAAACAGAAGATCAGTACTCAGATCTATTCCAGATTCAGCCTGTTACAACTGAAGACTTTATTGATTTTGAGCCTGAAAAGAGGGAGAGTAAATCCAAAGTTATTAATCTATCACAGTACGGTCCAACTTACTTTGGCCGAGAACATGCTAGTGTCCTTTCAAGCCACCTGATGCACTCAAGCCTACCAGGCCTCACTCGACTGGAGCAGATGTTCCTTGTAGCTTTGGCAGACACTGTGGCAATGACAAGCACTGAACTAGATGAGAACAGAGATAAAAATTACTCAGGTTAGTAACTGACATCTTGAATTAATATTGTTGTTCTTCTCAGCAGAGGTAAACTTAGTCTTTGGGTATTTTGGGATAACAAGGCTGAAAGCATCAGTTATTTAGATTAGATACAGTAAGAAAGAAAAACATTTAAATATAAATCTCTACTTATATTTCATATATAATAAATAACTTGTAGTTCAAGTTCTCAGCAAGTTTAGAAACATACATTCCTCACACACTGCATGTGATAAGTTGTAGATATGCTTCTTGTAGTCACTTGTATGTTCAAAAGTCAGTATTTTACATTTTACAGGAAGAGATACCTTAGATGAATGTGGCTTACGATATTTGTTGGCTATGCGCTTGCACACCTGCCTTCTGACATCACTCCCACCTCTGTATCGAGTTCAGCTGCTTCACCAAGGTAATTCTTAGAGTGAAGTATTGCTTTCATTTGATCAACTTGAGCTGACAGGATCTGTTTATGTTTGATTTATAATATTGCAATATTTGTATTATCTGCATATTCATTTTTTATTATATCTATTCCATTAAAGCACTTATCTTACAAAAGCTTAGTATAGGCTTCTCTATATGCAGTGAGTAGCAAAAAACATAGCTCTAGAACAGAAGAAAAATTCTACCCCACTCAGTTTGAGGCATGAATAAGTTCCCCAGCCAGATAACATACAGATTTTATATATATTCATATATTTCATTGTTTCTGCTGGAGGAATGAAGATACTGCTTTACATTAGCATGGCTTTATCTTACCTTAAAGACTATTTTATCATTTTCATGACAGCAGGTTTTTTTTCCCTTGCTCAGTCCAAGGAAATGCAGTTGTGTACTACAGGAAAGAGAAGCAGTTACCACCTCAATGCAGACAGCAAGGCTTCTGGCCCAGAATGGTCTGCCTCTGCCATAACACAATATTTTTCCTTTCTTTCTGTTTCACCACAGAACTCCAGTAGTGAGCAAAATGGTATTTCTGCTGTTCCTTTAGCAGCTGTATTTCCTGTTGAGGGAAACAATCTCTGTTAACTCAACCAACTCTTGGGTTGGAAATCCCACTTCGAATCTCTGACATAGTCCATTTGCTTAGTAACAAGCCTTAATCTTCTGAATTGTATTATCTTATGTTATTGTTTAGGTCTGTCTACTTGCCATTTTGCATGGGCTTTTCATTCTGAGGCTGAGGAGGAGTTGATCAATATGATTCCTGCTATCCAGAAGGGAGACCCACAGTGGTCTGAATTAAGGGCTATGGGTATTGGTTGGTGGGTCAGGAATATTAACACACTCCGAAGGTGCATTGAGAAGGTACTTTTTATTGCTTACAAATTCTAGTTACATGCTCTTAGGTGTGCCTTAACAGATAGGCAGTGACTTGGATGTAGCAGATTCCTTTGTACTCCAGCCCAGCCAGGAGACTGCATAACTATTTCTTTTCTGTGCTAACTGATGTTGGCTTAACAATGTTGTTATTCAATACTAAGATACAGTACAATTGATCTAGGGAAAAGCCATTTCTGAAGCACCTAATTTCTCCCCCCCCCATATTCTACAGTATGTTAAAGATCACATTAAGTACTCTATTTTAAGACGAATCTTGTTTTCAGATATATGAGATAGTTTATATAAGTAGATTAAACAGGGAATTATGCTTTGAGTTCAGTAGAGGGTTTTATTTAAGAAATATATCTAAAACGTATTAGTCAATAAAAACTATATAAAGGATCTTTTTGCAAATTCTGTATTTTTTATAATGAGTACTATAGAACGTAAAAGAACTGCACTGCAATAGATGCAGGTTTTACTTTTCTGAAGAGTCACAAAATTACTGTTGTATAGAAATATGCACCTATATTAAGTAAAACCAAAATAACACCAAATCTCACTTGGATGCAGAGTTTTCTTATGTGAGGTCTAATAATGGATAAAATGCAATATATTTTTGAGGTAAGATCTAAAACTGTTTCCCATAGCTATCAATGACATTTAAATACTTTAATAAGTTTCAGCTGTCTTGAAACTTGAAGTTTGATGGATATGAATAATTATTAGCTTTTGCTTTGAATTACAACAAATAATGCAATCTCTGAAACATCTGTGGAACAGAAGCACTTACTACTTTACTAAATTTCCAAGTCATCAGTTGTAAAACTACATTTTTAAAAGTTACAGGATACTCAAAGAATCCAGGAGCAAAACTTAATTATTCTAATATGCCAACATAAATGCAGTTACATCCCTGAGTCCTATATAAAAACCAAACTGTCTATTCTAGAAATACTTGTATTAAGTATAGGTGAATAATGAATTGCAAGAGAATCTTCAACTAATAGTATGGCTTGCTGTAACACTTTTAAAGAGCAAATTTTTATTTGCACATTTGTAATGTGCCACTGTGGTTGAGAAGGGTTAATATCTGCAGTAGTGCTGGTTTTCTGACTCTTAAGAATATTTACAGTGTAATGAGGGCTGTAATGTATGAATAAAACATTCTGACAGAAATTACTGTTGCTTTTTAGAAATAACAGAGTCACCTAGACCATTCTCCCTGACAGAGAACATGTTATTTAGCAAAAAGCAGGCTTTATATTTTCAGTAATAATTGCAGGTTTTGTTTACAACAGGTTGCAAAAGCTTCATTCCAGAGGAACAATGATGCCTTAGATGCTGCACTTTTTTACCTTGCTATGAAGAAAAAGGCAGTGGTGTGGGGTCTGTTTCGGTGAGTTCTGCTAACTGTAAGTTTGATTTAAACCTTAATTGAACTAGGAATGCAAAGCAGAACTTATTCAAGATAAAAGTGACATTGTTCAAGTGATTGCATGCTAAGATATTATATAATAAGTAGTTGTACATGTTGCATTTCTTTATACAGGTCTCAGCATGATGAAAAGATGACTGCCTTTTTCAGCCACAACTTCAGCGAAGATAGATGGCGCAAAGCTGCTTTAAAAAATGCTTTTGCTTTGTTGGGAAAACAACGCTTTGAACAATCAGCTGCATTTTTCTTGCTAGCAGGTTCCTTGAAAGATGCTATAGAGGTATCCACTTTTGAGAAATTTTCCATTTCTGATTTGATCTATGCAACTGCATCCTTACAACCTGTTCCCTGCTGTTGTTTTCATGAATTGTGGCAGCACAGATGGCATGGTATGGCACACATGACCCCTTGTGCCCTGCAGACATACCATTTACCTCCATACTATTGTGAAAAGCAGCTTGGAAGCTGATCTGAAGGCCAGAATAATTGTTCAGATACATCAGTGGAAAAAGTCTTGGGAATACGAGTCATGACCCTTCTGGCAAAACTTCCTGTTTGATCAGCAATAGTTAACTTGTAGCACTGTTCAGCCTCCAGCTATTCTGCATGACCTGATGTTACAACATTAAGTAAAAAAAGAAGTCAGAGTCCTCTTCTGAAGCAGCCCTAGGATCCCTTTTTAGTGGAGCTGTGCTATTGCCTGTCACAAGGGAGGAAAGAGCTGTAAAAAGCATCATAACCTAAGCAGTACTTCTGAGGAGACAATGGGAATTAGAGAACCTTTAGTCATCCTGCCTATTTATATGCAGTATATTTGTCTTTACCTGAGAATATAAAGTATTTTCCTCAGAGATATAATTCTGCAGATGAAACAGTGTGAAGAATATGTATTAACATTAAAGTTGGAAGTTTAGTAGAATAAAAATAAACATCTTTACTTCTGCCATACTAATTTTTGACGTGCTGATGTACTGCTGTGCATATCATAATTCCTGAAATAGAAGGAAGTACACCTCTTTCCAAACAGAGAAGAAAATACGTTACTTAGATATATATATCACCTACCACATTTTTGACCCAAAGATGAATAGATACTTCAAAGAACAGATATGAGAAAAAAATTATCTGTCCCATAAACATATATTGCTATTTACTTCATTGTTATTTTAAAGAACTACCTTTTCCCCACTTCTTATCATAGGTGTGCCTTGAGAAAATGGAAGACATCCAGTTGGCTATGGTTATTGCTCGTTTATATGAATCAGAGTTTGAAACCTCTGTCACATACACCTCCATTCTTTATGAAAAGATTTTGGGTTGCCGTAAGGATGGAGGTGGGTTCAGCTGTACTAAATTGCACTCTGATCCATTTCTGAGAAGCATTGCATACTGGATAATGAAAGATTACACTAGAGCACTGGACACCTTACTGGAACAAACACCTAAAGATGAAGATGAAAACCCAGGTAAGGGAAAAACATTAGTCTGATGAGACAAACTTATTAAGACAAAGTGGAGAAGGAGAAATACTTTCTGTGTATGTATGCAGTCCCTTCACCTGAAATGCCATTATGCTGAAATCATTAATTGGCTTAGGTACTGGCTCACTCAATTTCTGCTTCTTAAAAAAAAAAAAAAAAAAGTTATTTTTCCCATTTCTTCCAAGGACTTGTTTCCAGCCCCCCACTACCAAACTTAGTTCTTCTGTCAGATAAGCACAGGAGAGCATCCTTTGTTTGGTATTTCCCTACAATCCCTCTCTGCTACTGAATTCCAGCTAATCTTTATTCCAGGGGACTTTAAATTTTCATTCGTGCTTCTAGGAATTAGCAATGTTCTAGTAGGATTTCCTATCCTGTCTCGTCTGACATCAATGCTAACTGGCAGGCAGCTACCATAGGTTTCTGTGGCATATTCCCTCCCTTGGGGAAATCTCTACCTGGTTGATCATCTCAGGTTGTTTTAGGCTTAGCTGAGAGGAACATAACAGCGAGGCAAATGAGAGATTTCAGTATGTTTCTACTCATCCATCTTATACCTTTAATCTTTTTGTGGGGAATAAGTAATTCTTTCATTCTGTTTTGGCAACCAGACCCAAAACTGCCTTTGGTTTTGTGTTTTGATGAGTCTCTGTAATGCAGAAAATACCACAAAACAGAAAAATACCATTAAAAAAGCCATTTTCAATAGATGTCATATCTGTTTAATTCCGTAGTTATTGTCAAGTCATGCAATCCTGTGGTATTCAGTTTTTACAATTATCTTCGGACCCACCCTTTGCTCATCCGAAGATACTTCAGCTCACCAGAAGGGACTCTGGCTACCTTAGGTCTAAAAACTGAGAAAAGCTTTGTTGATAAAATTAATCTCATAGAAAGGAAATTATTCTTTACTACTGCAAATGCTCATTTTAAAGTGGGCTGCCCTGTACTAGCTCTTGAAGTCCTTTCCAAAATTCCAAAAGTAAGAAAAAAGTCTACTGTAGCTGCAGAGAAAGATTCATCTAGTCCTCCAGTACAGGCTGATGTTTCAGATTCCAAAGCCTTAGGGGATGGTGCTGGAAGTGGTGATATAGACTGGTCAAAGCCAATTTCAACTGCCTTTGCTTTGGAGACTGCTGTTGAATCTTCAGCACAATTTGACTGGAGTCAGCCAGCAGTAAAATTTGATGATGAGCCCCTTACTCTTGATTGGGGTGAAGACAAAAGTGAGTCAGATGAAGAGGACAAGGATGTTGGTATAATGATGAAAAACTCAAAAGCTGATTCTAAGCATGGAGATGACGATGAGAGAACCTCAGACACCAACATCCCACAAACGCCACATGGGGAGACTTCTGATGCAGGAGACACTGAGGTTGATGTTATTGCTGAACAACTCAAGTTCAGAGCCTGTTTGAAGATCCTTATGACTGAACTGAGGACTTTGGCTACAGGTTATGAAGTAGATGGAGGAAAGCTCAGATTTCAGCTGTACAACTGGCTTGAAAAAGAAATTGCTGCTATGCATGAAATATGCAACCATGATGTAGAGGGCAAAGACTATTGTAAAACATACACCAAAGTAAATGGGGATCTACTTGACCACGATGATATTATGGATAAACCAGACATTGGTTCTTATGAGCGGCACCAGATAGAAAGACGTAGGTTACAAGCAAAACGAGAACACGCTGAAAGGCGAAAGTGGTGGCTGCAGAAGAACCAAGCTCTTCTAAGAGTTTTTCTCAGTTATTGTAGTCTTCATGGAGCACAAGGTGGTGGTTTAGCATCTGTAAGAATGGAGCTGAAGTTCTTGCTGCAAGAGTCACAGCAGGTAAAACAAATTCAAATAATTTCTATTCAGAATGAACAGTTCTGAACTGTCAGTTTTGTCAAATACGTTTGTATCTAGATAAATGCTTCTTATGTTTTGCATATCTAGAGGTCAAGATTATTTCAGTATTCTTGGTATTTAGCTGTGTTGCTTTTCCACATCCTGATTATTTGGTTCTTAAGAAACTGTTATATGAGTCTGAGGATTAAACTACCTCTAATTACAGAACATAATGCTGCTGTTGATATTCTAGCTGCAGCAGTATATGTGTGTTCAAATGAAAGTCATTGTGACCAAAATATTCTGGGTACCTGTATAATAAATTAAATTCATAGTTGCTGAAATGCAACAAAATGTCATTCCCTACACTTCTGCAAATCATGCAAGGGAGCTACACAGACTGGGATCTTAGCTGTAAGGCTCAACAAATAATACCAAGTCAGACAGCGTAGTGCTCCCTTTTACTCTTTTATGGCATTTCCTACACTTCATTAAAAAAAAGAGACATATTTTCCAGCAATTGTTAATGACTTACCTGAGCTACAGCAGATAATCTGATACCGGGCAAGTATTTCACTTCTAGATTTCTCACATTTCAAACAGGAGCAGTCAACAACTGCTCTGGTGGTATTAGGTTTAGCACATACTTTTAAGAATAAAAGGAAATATGTTTGCTTCTGCTCAGATTAGTGCAAATTTTACTTTTCTTATTAAACACAGACCAGTGAGC
>VZZY01002972.1:0-12717 GCA_013400335.1 Eurystomus gularis
AAGGAAAAAGGAAAAAGAAAAAGGTGGTTTGATACTGTACCTCCAAACATGCAATTGATACTTACAAGTTATCAAAAACAACTACTTATAATCTAAGGTGCATGTCTACATATGCATAGGTAAAACTAAAGATAAGCATGATGCTTTTTTCCTTTGTCTTTCTTCTTTGATGTGGTTCACCAAGTTGCTGAGTTGTACACAGTGTTTTGCTCTGCCTGCCTTAAGACATTTTAAAAGAAAATTGGAAATGGTAATTCATAACATTCTAGTGACTTAGCTCTTCTTGCAACAACACTGTAAGAGATGTCTCTACGTACAGCCTTCATGTATGAAGTATAACACACAGTGCGAAATTCACACTGTGACTTCATAGTATGAAATTTTCTTTTCAGTTTTCTTTGCTGTTCCTTGAGCAGCAATAGAAGGCAGGATAGGAGCTCCATGATGGAAAACATAAGACGGTGTTAGAAGAGTTAAATCCAGAAAAGACAGTCTAGAAACCTGAGAGATGGTAATGAAATGCCAAGAAACACTCAAAAAGGGCAGAAACAAGGACAAAGAATAGCACACTAGCAGATAATTACTTGGGCTTTCTGAACAACATGTTTTTTTCTCATAGAAATCCCGCAATTCCCATCCGCTAAGTGAAAGGCTCAAAATGCTTATCAGTTCACATATTCCAGAGAGGTTATCCTGAAGTTCAACAGCCCTGAAGGCTTGCAGTAAACTGGCAGAGAAGGCTAACGCAGATTTCCTAGTTCAGGACCAGTGCAACTGGACATTGCAGTCTCCATTGCTAAGCAATGTCCCAGACAAAAGAAATATGTGTGACATGTGAACCTCAGTCTCTAAGGTGGTAGTTCATAAATTCTTCTTTGACCAAGGAAACTAACACACAGGCAGAACAAAGCACCGGGTACAGTTCAGCAACTTGGTGAACCACATTAAAGAAGAAAGACAGAGGAAAAATTAATTTTAATTTCTAATCCAATTTACAAAACACTAACAGTAGAGGAGTCTTTGTAGAGGAGTGTGGTACTAAAACAAAATTGTTCAGAATGAGTGAAACAGAGCATCTAACTGCCTCATTTTCACCTGAACATGCCTGAACAACTGCATTCTTGTACTTCACTGAGCAAGAAATACAAGCTCACCTCATTACTCTAGAAGGGTCCTTGATCACTATCATTATTTTTAAAAATTTATATTCCAAATGGCTTTTACATGTCTTCCTTGAGCACCAAGTGAGGTGAATGACATGAAAGTCAGCCAGGATCCATTTTATTAATTGACGCAAAGAGATTAGGTTCTAGATATTAAGTTTCTACAACCAGGCTCTGTCTGTGTCCCAGAGAGTGTCTGAGAATACTTTACCTATGTGTACAATCTGGGCTGCAAATTGGAAACTTTGAACTCCTCACAGCATTGTTTGTGCCGCTGCCTTGAGTTAAAAGCAAAAGTAGAATTTCAATATCTAGCCCACTGAGAATGATTCTGTAAATATTAATGTGAAATATATGGGTAAACTTTTCCGGGACTCTAAAATGCATGTTACTAAGCTTTCTATTTTAAAGATAAGGTAAAAACTGATTTCTGTCTCTCCACTCAAGGAGCTTTAGAAATTGAGCCAACACTGCAGGCACATTCAGAAGAAACACTGCAGCTGAAGTTGGCAAATCCACTGAAATCACATATATCATTTCAGAATTATATTGGTGCTGCCTTTTTTTATAGCATTTAATAGCATCTAACCTTATTAATTCTCATTTTCATTATATATTCATTGACAATAACTGTCACAGCTTCCACTTAAGAACCAGAATTTTCACAAGATTTCTCTTCTGATCAACGAAATTTGGTAATTGAGAGGTTCGCCTAGCAGCTGTCAACTTTCAGTTTGATAATACAGAAGCAGAAACAGTGGACAGGAGTAGAAATAATGATTAAGCTTCGTAGCCCAGGAAGAAGTGCTCTTGCAAAATATGAACTTTCCTTAGCTACTGTCTTTCTGTAGCCATCATAAGAGTTCAAATGTGACTCATAAATATATGCTAGAGACCAGTCATATTAATCCTTAATTAGATATTAATAGAAATTTATTCAAATTCATACAGTTAAGAAAGCAATAGTACTGTCTGCATTACTGATAGAACACCCAGGTTTTCTGATATTCTATCCCTTTATGACAAATGACCCCTTCCAGACATTCTGTGTTTGTATTAGCCTATAATAAAAGAGTTGGGTTTTTTTTTCAGTAATTAATTTTTTTAACCCTGACCACATTACCTATATGATAAGGAAGACCCTAAAAGTAAATGCATGAAAATTGCAGGGAGGGTGGGGGAGGGTAGCAATTTGTGGTCTTTTGGGAATTCAAGTTGGTATCTGGGCCACAAATTCTCTTTGATTTTGTAGTGCTTTCAAAGCTATCATTAATAGGGCAAGAAGGAGGACCTTAGTAACTATAGATTGGTCAGCCTCACCTCCATCCCTGGAAAGGTGATGGAACAACTTATCCTTGGTGCTGTTTCTAGACATATCAAGGATAAGAGGGGCATTAGGAGCAGTCAACATGGTTTTACAAAGGGAAAGACATGTTTGACCAACCTGATAGCCTTTTATGAGGACATAACCAGGTGGATAGATGATGGTAGAGCAGTGGATGTGGTCTATCTTGATTTCAGTAAAGCATTTGACACAATCTCCCACAGCATCCTTGCAGCTAAACTGAGGAAGCGTGGTCTGGATGATTGGGTAGTGAGGTGAAGAGTGCACTGGTTGAAGGAAAGAAGTCAGAGAGTTCAGAACAATGGCGCAGAGTCTGGCTGGAGTCCTGTATGTAGTGGAGTCCCTCAAGGGCTGGCACTGGGACCAGTACTATTCAGTCCCCCTGGATGAGGGAATAGAGGACACTGCCAGCAAATCTGCTGGTTACGGAGTCTCCTTCTCTGGGGACATTCAAGACCTGCCTGGATGAGTTCCTGTGGGACCTAGTCTAGGTCATTCTCTGATCCTACTCTGGCAGGGGGGTTGGACCTGATGATCTTTCGAGGTCCCTTCCAACCCCTAACATTCTGTGATTCTGTGATCCTTTATTTCTCAAGCCAGGTAAGCCCAGGAGAGCTACACAGTACAATTAGCTCTACAAAAATGAGATTTCCTTGTGTCACTATTATAAAACACTGCAGCTGAGCTAAGCCAAGCTGTGAACCATATAGCTGCATTCACTGAAACGCAGCCCATTGTAAGGACTCCAAGACACAAACTGAAGGTGAAAGTCTTACAGTTATGGGTACGTATCGCTCTCTACAACTACCAGAAAGGGGGTTAAAGAGAGGTGGGGGTTGGCCTGTTCAACGAAGTAACAAGTGATAGGACAAGAGGAAACGGCCACAAGTTGTGTTGAGGAAAGTTTAGATTGGATATTAGGAAGAATTTCTTTACTGAAAGGGTTATCAGGCATTGGAACGGGTTGCCCAGGGCAGTGGCAGAGTCCCCATCCCTGGAGGTATCTAAAAGATGTACAGACGTAGTGATTAGGGATATGGTTTAGTTGAGGACTTGGCGGTGTTAGGTTAAAGATTGGACTCAATGATCTTAAAGGTCTTTTCCAGTCTGATTCTGTGAGAAATCTCACAGGTACCCATCTAGGGATCCATTTTGCTATGTCCAAATCTTGTCATTCTTGGATTGATAGTTCATAGGGTCAAACTTACTAACTATTTCAGGATAGCAGGATTTCTTGTATAGGCCTGTCTATTCATCATCATCTGTAGGCCTCTTTTTACCCCTCTGGGGTCACATGGTCAAATTGCTATTTAGCATGACTCAAAAAGGGAAGAAACCCTCTTCTTCAAAAGAGAAAACCTGCATGAAAATCAAGAGTCCTTACTAGTATTTAGCATTTACAAACAAGGACATAGCAGAGCATGACAGAATAAAGCAAAAAGGACCTATATTTCCATTTCTTACAAAACATTCTAGAAAAAAGTTAAGGCAACTGTCATTATTCTTATTAAGTGATGGAAACTGTCTATTTTTAATCTCTCCCTCTGTGTTTTTCTGTTGTAAGTTGTCAAGGTCTTTCTCCCCAGAGTAATGGGGAGTAATTCCTTTGCCCATTGTGGCAAGCTGTGGACAGGCTTAACTTTTTCAGCCCAGTAAGAGCACTTGGTAAGAGCATTCGCTTGTTTACAGCTTCTTACAGTGAACAAAGAACAATTCCTTCATCTTTCCCTGTGTTTTCTTTCCTGATTTTTGGAAAGGAAAGGGAAGGGGAGGGAAGGGAAGAGAAGAGAAGGAAAAAGAACATCATCCTTATCCACTGTGACAGAACTGTATTTTACCACTGGGCTTCTGAGTATGATGGCTCCTTCCAGATGTGAAAATAACACATAAAGTGGAGGCTCTATCAGTTGGTAGATATTTCTGTACTCAAAGGTCATCGGCAAGCCTTCATTGTCTTTCAGATCCTACTCCTGCTCATGATCCTTCCTTAATGATAAGGTTTTAACTAAACCTGTAAGTATCCATCTCTATCTAGACCAATAGTTCTTCTGTTTTGTTTTGTTTTGTTTTGTTTTGTTTTCTTTTATTCTTGGTTCCAGGGTAGAACATACTAGTATCACTGTGGCCTGTTGTGATCACTATTTGTTGTAGCTGACATTTTATATTTTACCTGTTTGTATAGCATTTGTATGGGTTTGGGATTGAAGGACTCTAAGTAAAATTTGAGTTGATGTCATTTTTTCTCTTCTGCAACTTGAAGAATAATAACCAGTACCTGAGAGAGATAGGTTTAGACTCTTGTGAAACATCCTGACTGTTCTGCAAGAAGCAGCTCTTGGAAAGCCATCATACTCGGTTGCTCAGTGCCTGTGCTCAAAGTCTGCTTGAATGCATACCAGTGTGACCACTGCTCCCCACCTAGGGGGCTGGAAATCACAGACCATTCTGAACTATGAAGTTCAGAGAGAAGGTATGAACTGCAGGTAGAGAAGGTATTATTTTCCCAAGTATTAGAACACTAGAAATACCAGTTTGACACCAAAGGAAATAAAAATTTGAAAGGTGAAAAAGTCTATTGACTTCAGTTTTGTAAGCATATATGGAAATCTGACAAAATTGTTTTCCATTCCAATCAATGAAAGCAGCTCAAGACCAGAGTAAGGCTGAACAGCCAACAAAGCAAATCCAGTTTACAAGAATATTACCAAAACGAATTATCCAGTTTCAAAACACATGTTGTCCAGTCACTCAGGCAACATAGAGAAGTAGTACAAGTGACAGTTATTCAGAAGACTTTTTGAAAAGGTAGCTCATAAGTTCTGAATTAAGTAATTCTTTACTCTTTCTCACTTGCAGTCTATTAGATAAAAAAAAATGCAGTGTTAATTAAGAACTGGTGGTACTTTTGACCTGCAATCTAATACTATCATTTCTGCTTAAAAACTTCATACTTTTCAGCTAATAACAGAAAAACTAGTAAAAAAACTAGAACACTGAAATAATAGCATAAATGTTGCTGGCATCATATTGTTGGGTTTTGTTGCTATTCTTGTTTTACTAGTATTACCACAAATAAGCATTTATTGTGAGACACTAGATGGCCTCTAGACTTTTAGGTAAAAATTGGTCTTTGGGACATACTTGAAGGAGTGGAGAAAAAAGACTGAAATTATATTTGAATCTTTAAACATTCTTTTAGTCATATTTTTAAATAAAGTTTCTCCAAGAGAGACAACATGCCAGTCTCATGTGTGTACTGGTTGAGTGAACATGCATGGTATCATCCTCTGCCACTGAAGCCAACTGAATAAAATAGCCTTTGTACATATTGTTACTCTCTTTTGCCCTCCAAAAGAGAGCAGTTACCTTCACGCTGCCCAGCAGGGATGGTCCCGGCCCTGTGCTAACCCCCCAGCCTGTATTTCAGCAATCAAAGCTAGGTGGCAAGGACCAAATTCCTGCCAGGAACCACTGTAAGGATTTAACAGTAGAAAAGATTGTCGTTTTGAGCTCCTGTAATAGTCCCTTGGAGCGTTCAATTCAGTAAGAATATAGAAACGGCTATATAGAGATTGCCTCTACTACTTCTGAATATGAAAGCAGACTGCTTTTCCCAGTCCTCCATTATCTGCGTCTTCTCCTCAACCAGCTCGGACTTTTGAATTCATGATGCAGGATGAATACTGTGATAGGACAGAGACGGCTGACTTTTGAAACACATGGGATTATAAATTCCCATATTCCATGACATTTTTAATATTTACAGGATTGCCAGAGAGAATATGATTGTGTTAAAGCAGTAATTTCACATCCACAACTTTTTCAAGAAAGCAACTTAAAGTTTAGATGTGTGTAAGCAGCTGATATTCCCATGCTATTTTTCAGAAGTAAGATAATACATAGGCCAGACGATGACTGCTCGATATATCAGTCATGGAGTGGAACATGCAGAGAGGAGGAGTATCTGTCCAGTGCATGCAGCTGCTAACCCAACACCTCTTGGACAAGGTGGTGCTCTTTTCTTTCCTGAAGCATTTGAGAATGTAAGTGAGCCAAAACCCCCAAACTGAATTGGGGATGGGGGAAAAGTTTGCCTTCAGCCAGAAGCAGCAACATGTATCTTTGTGTCTTTCCACATTAATTCAAATTTTCATTCATTTCTAATAATAATAATAAAAATTGAGTTGTGGTATAAGCATTAATAACTCAGCACCATGCAGAAACAAATCCTAGCATATGAAATACAAATACTGAACCCATGATATCTACACTGCTAAACTTGAAAAATTAGACTATTTCTCATTCTGCTTTTTAATTACCTGGAGAAAACACGCAATATTTTATAAATCATATAAATAGCATAAATTACAAAAATATTACTATTTTATGAAGTTACATTTTTTCAATTTAATACATTTTGCTGATGATCTTTACAAATAAATTTTCACAAAGTTCAGAATTCCTTCAATTAGAAAATAACAAGCCTACACCCCTTGCTGGTAGACAAAACTTTTCTCTGATGAAAGTCTGAAAGACTCATCAGCAAAACAACACTACAAGCACCAGCAGAACATGACAGAAAGATTTGTACCATAAATAAGAAAGAGGTTTTATGAAACTCAAAGGAATTTACCTTGACAAGAAGTCTGCGAAAGAGAGACGTATTGGATATCCATGTCGTATGATTTTGACCATGTCTAGGACACCAATATACTGCAGTTGAGCAGACACATAAAAATTGTCAAAAGTATCTGGCAACTTGGAGTTATTAGGCTTTATACAATGAACAGAATGTGGTGTGCAGTTCTGCAGCTTCCCAATAATATCTGTGAGTGATTTCTGTGGGACAAAAAAATCAGTTATCAATAATTCTTTTGCAGCAAGGCAACTGCTCAACACATATATTCCTAACTTTTTGACATCATTTTCACAAAACGCTTGACTGGGCCATGCAAGTGGCTTTCTCAAGCATATGATTTCAATTCTATTGCAATCTGCAGAGACTAATCCTTTAAAATGTTTGGTTTGGTTTTTTGCAAATTTCTGTCCAGAAGATGTTCACTAACCCTGAGCTGTATTGCCACAGTTGTTGGGCCTCCTCGTTCCAGTCTCTGAAGAAATGAGGATGTTCCTTTCTTTTTCAACAGCTGTGGGCAGAAAAGCACACACACAATACCTTTAGCTCAGGATGGATAGTAAACCTTCATTTTTATTGCTATACAATTTACCAACAAAGGCAAACATTTATAGAAAAACTGTCATAGACAATTATTTGAGTTTCAGAAATAATTGGGAAAGTGGATAAATGTCCTCAAGTATCTGAAGAGTCACAACTAGCAAGAAAGTTCTTACTTCAAAAGCAGACATATACCATTGGAAAGATACAATACCTTTTCCAAATAACTGGGCAAGAACATGTGAGCTAGAACTTTACTGCAGAAGCAGGACTTACAGAGTTAGTATTCCATACAGTCTGACTATAAGTAGCATAATTCTGTAAATCCCTGAAAAGGTTCCTTATGTTTTTGTCAGATGCTTAAATGAGTAAATGTAAGCACAGATCATTAAAAAAAAAACCTTGAAGGCAAAACAATAATATTAATACGCCCTTCTCTTTGATTGCTGCACATGTGAATGCAGATAACAGAATCACAGAATCACGGAATTGCTATGGTCGAAAGGACCTTTAAGATCATCGAGTCCAATCATTAGCTATCTCTACCAGGCCCACTTCTACACTGTATCCTTGAGCACCCTATCTAGACAGCTTTTAAATCCAGGGATGGTGATTCAACCACTTCCCCAGGCATTCTGTTCCAGCCCTTGACAACCCTTTTGGTGTAGAAGTTTTTCCTAATGTCTAACCTAAACCTCCCCTGGCGTAACTTAACACCATTTCNTAAACCTCCCCTGGCGTAACTTAACACCATTTCCTCTTGTCCTGTCAGTTGCTGCTTGTGAGAAGATGTCAACACCCGCCTCCCTACAACCTCCTTTCAGGTACTTGTAGAGAGCAACAAGGTCACCTCTCACTCTCCTGTTCTTCAGACTAAACAACCCCAGTTCCCTCAGCCGCTCCTCATAAGACTTATCCTTGAGACCCTTCACCAGCTTTGTTGCCCTTCTCTGCGCCCTCTCCAGAACCTCTATCTCTTTTGTACTGTGGCATCCAAAACTAAACACAGTACTCAAGATGCGGCCTCACCAGGGCCGAGTATGGTGGGACAATCACTTCTCTAGTCCTGCTGACTACACTATTCCTAATACAGGCCAGGATGCTATTGGTCTTCTTAGCCACCTGGACGCACTGCTGGCTCAAGTTCAGCCGGCTGTCAGTTAACACATTCAGGTCCCTTTCTGCCAGGCAGCTTTCCAGCCACACTTCCCCAAGTCTATAGCTTTGCATGAAGTTGTTGCGGCCTAAGTGTAGGACTTGGCACTCGGCCATGTAAAAGCTCATACAATTGACCATGGCCCATCAGTCCAGCCTGGACCATAACCTTTGGTCCATAACCTTTTCTTCTTTTCTTTTCTAACCATTTTCACCCATTATAGACATTAATTATAAATAACTTTGTATCTCATTAGAATCAATGTTGTCCTATACATTAGTGTTGGGAGTGGGGAACAAATTTATTTTTTATTGTTCTACTTCCTATCTTTGAGACTAAAATGTCAATAATCATCCTAAGTGGTCCCAGAAATTAGGGAGTTTTCTTAAACTTTCTACAGGAAGGCTGGCAAAATTATTATATCCCAGGATTTGGCCAAGCTCTTAGATTCAAACCTCTGTATCAATGACAGCCTCTTCACCTCTGACTTTTCCACTGCCTTTCTCCAGTTCACTTACCCCATAGAACTCCCTTTCTATCAAGTCAGCATTTCTGGGCTACTCCTGTCTTTTTCCAGTTGCATCAAAAAAGTGTACATTTCCTCAGCATGGCCCACTAAAGCCAAGCTCCATTAAAAATACTGCAGTGCAAGTAATTCCCTACTCACTAAGCTAAACTTTGGAGCTCTTTTTCAAGCTAAACTTTGGAGCACTTTCTTATTTCAAATCTCACTTACAAGATTTTAAAGGCAAATTCATCCCCAACTTCAAAACTGAAAAGTAAAAGAAATCTGCTTGCTCCAGGTCTCATAAAACACTCACTAGCATGCCAATGACACTTCTGAATTAAAGCTGACAATATGATTGAGGAATATAACTAAAACAGAGTTTTCTCCACTTGACAGATAATGCACTCACCCCCTCCTCCCAACAGATTAAGTCACTAGTTCATGACCATTTCCTGAGTTAGTGGAAGAACCAGGAACAACACTTTGGATGCTAAAGTTCCTGCCTGCTGTCCTGTGTTGCATACTTCTTCCCATGGGAAAGAAGTGTTTGGGCATCCCCAAATTCCTACGGCTCCTAATGTGCTCCAAAACTCTGGAGCTATTAGATATGTTCACGTCTATCTTAGGATGCATGCACTGTTCTCTTGTACTCTGCTACAAATAGAGTGGTGAGTTCAAAGAAGTAGCCCATCCTTACCTGTGGCAGAATGCTCAAAATCAAGGAAAATGTCATTTATGGAAAGGTAAACAGGTTGATACATAGCATACACAGAGAAATCTATAATTATATAACCTAGTAAGTAGCTAGGACTGCAGATGACAAGCTGAAAGTGAAGGGGAACCACAAGAAACTCCTATCTGAGCTCTGAAAGTATCCACTTCTCTTCCCTGGATATAGTGGAGTCTAGATGACTACCCATACACACCAACATGAATATCTTCCATTTTGTGTTTCTCACTGCCTAACATACATCATACTGTATGTTACAACTCAAATTTCAGATATAAAAAGAATGCCAGCCTCTGGCTGATAATTCTTGCCTTAATACCCTCTTTTTCCCCCTCCCCATTTTTTTTTCTCTGTTGCCTTTACCCTCAGGATAAACTCCAATTAAAAGGCAGTGGTTATGACTTTCCATCATATAGTCATTTTAATTCTAAACTGTTAAGAAAATGCCCCTTATATTGCATTTCCAATTACAAGGAAAAGCCAACAAAACCAACATTATTGCAGCCCATCACAGTGGATCTTCAAGGCTATACTGGAAAAGAGAAGAACTATTTGGGACAGCACAGTTACAGATGTGGTGTCAATCCACAAAAGAATTTAAGCACTTACCTACTTCCAGCTAATGCATCAGATGCCTGTTCCAAAATAACAAGTGTCTCTTTTTTTGCCACTGGAACAGCTTAGAGACCTAAATTTCTGCTTCCATACTGCAGCTTGCTCAAATTATGCCAGCTTAGTCTTTACAAACTAAGTGGTGGTCTGTCTCACCTGCACAGCTTTTCTCAAAGTCCACCACTGAGAAGACAAGCCATCCTTGTCTCTGTGGGCAGATGAAGAATGAAGTTCTTCCCACCTTCCCTCTAATAGCTAAAAGTTTAGAGCATTCTCACTGAATCTGGAATTTCTGACTTAATTTATCATGCTTCCCAAAGGAATTTGACTATGTCTTCTATCTCTCAAGAGAGTAACTCCAGGTTGAAAGCTATTCTAGACTGGTTAAAAACCGAATCGCTTCAGAGATCCCCCTGGCTTGATTAGGCTTCTAAGTTAGACGTGCTTTTCATACTTCCTTCCATGTATGGGACTAGGATCTTTTTCACAGCATTAGGAAGCTTCCTCTAGGAAGCTGTTACTCTAGTGGAAAGACACCTAAAGGCACCTTGCAATGCCTCAGCTGTTTGCTAAATATAGCCTTTACCCAACACCATTCACTGCAACTTAAGTTTTTCCACTGAGATTACTGACAAGAACAGTAGACAGGAATTATGCTACTATCAGCAGGGGGGCTATAAGGAAAATCCCATTGCTATTCTATGGATGTACTTGTATAAAGCCTTCCACAATGACACATGAGTGGAGGCTCCTTAATCCCATGACAGAATCAATTTTATGCAGCTGTAAGCCAAAAATAGACTCGTAAGATTCAAGAAGCCTGGCAAGGCAGCTGATGTATTGTGAGAACTGCCTGCTTCTTTTCTAGAAGAGGGAGGAATTCCAAAGCTCTGTTAAGAATGGACTGAGAAATCATGTAATTTCTTCTCAAAGAGAGATGTTACATGTGACATTAACAATTAATTTTCCGATAGCCTCCCAAGTTTCTCCCCTCCTTTTGGTTGTTTTTGTTTGTTTGTTTGGTTTGTTGTTGTTTTGTTTTTTTAACATTTTTTGATGACTTAGCTAGCAGAAAAAGAGACAAGTTCAGAAATGAGGAGAGTTTGATTTAATTTTAAATCAGCTGGGAAAATTTACATGCCAGTGACCATTCAAAATAACAACGTTTGCCAAAATGTACAGGGTTTATCTTCATACATACATACATACATACATATATATCTTTTGCAAACCAGAAACCTCCCCAGGTTAACACAATAAAGACATTAAGGTTTTCTTTTTGCACTTCCTATGTCATAATTTCCTTAAATATTTGTCATAAAGCCAGCCAAGGTGACAAAACAAAGGATTGTTCCTATACCACCAAAAATCAGCAATATTGCATCCGCTACTAAGCCTTGAAACTGCAAAATCATGGATTCATTCAAGATTGAAGGGACCTCATCATCTTGCCCAGTGTTCTGCTCAGAGAGTCCAAGAAAGAGGTTCTTGAACCAGCATTGTTAGTGTTAGTAAATTATAAACTGTCAGTTCTCACTATTGCTTTGCTGTTGATATTAAGTACTAAATCACTTTAATAGTTTGATGACTACAGAGAAAGAAGCAGAGAACAAGGAGCTTTCAGAAATTACAAAGTCACTGAGAAAAAAATTCGATGAGCAAGTACCAGAAAAGAGTCCAAAATTCTTACCTTGCTGAGCTCAATATATTTCTTTGCTTCTCCACTTGCACAGGCTACTGATGTTTTTTTGCTCAGCAAAGCCGCTTTACACCCTTTGATTTTAAGGGAATGGTATGGAGGAACAAGTGATCCAGTTTGTGTCAGCTTGGACTGGAACATTTGATTGATGACTAGATTTTCACTGGCTGGGAAACAAAGAAGAAATTAATGTGTGAAGATATAATACAAGTTAGAAAATTATATATATTGCATTTGGAAGTAAGAAGACATACAGTAGGAGATAGAATTAAATAAGCAAACTTACAGCAAGTGGTCTAACCAATAGACATATTATATTATATTAATT
>VZZY01002999.1:0-12755 GCA_013400335.1 Eurystomus gularis
AGGAGAGCATTAAGGTCCCCATCACAGCCTGCCTCCCAACCTTTCCACTCCTTGGTGCTGGTGGACTGCTCTGAGAGCTTGTGGAGGTGGAGCTATTTCACAGCAACAACACAGAGGGCTTTTACATATTGGAGACAAGACCCTGACCAGGAACCCCCATTCAGCAGGCAGACAGTATGGACAGTGGAGGGTTTCTGCATGGGGACATGGGTAATTTCACTCTTTCTTTGGTTGCTGGGACATTGCAAATGAGTTTCTAGATGCATCCAGCCTTCAGTAGCTTCTAGACTGGTCTTCATTGCTTATACCTGGGGCGAAGTGTGAGGGGCTGGGTCGAACTTTCAAGCCAGAAGCAGATCAGTAGGAGAAACTTGTCCATTTTCTGACTGTTGCACAATCACCGTTTAGAGGCTTAATTGCACTGAAGGTTCAAATGAAACCCCAAACCCAAGGACTGAACGTAGAAGCTCTGTGGGAATATATTAACGCCAGGAAGCTCTTCAAACCCCATTTTTCCTCTGTACCAGCATCATTTGCAACACGCCAAGGCCTGAGAGTCTCACCACTGCTACTGAAGACAGGAAAGCCAAGAGATCGTTATTTATATCAGACTTTTTTTGAAGATTGCTTTCCAGCCCCTACTGTCTTCTCAGCTGTCCCTACAGCTCCAACCAGATGCTCCATAATGAGCGAGGAGGCTTTGAGTCTGGAAGATTAGCTCAGCAGAAAGTCCGCCCGACTGTCTTTTGTTCCCATAAAAAACTGACGGGGAAAAAAAAAGTGAGGGACTTTAATTTTCATTTCGTTTCTTGCTTCTGAATTTTATCAGAGGAATTGTTTGGAAAAACCACGTGTGAGCCCACGGATCAGACGTGTTGTTCTCTGGGTTTTTTTCTTTTTCTTTGGGTGGTTGAAAAGAAGATGACAAATACAAGTTTCAGCCCATTTCTTTTGATCTCAGGCAGCTGAGAAAAAAAAACAAACAAAGACATGAGCCATCTTAAAAAAAAATCTCCCTCATAAAGAACAAGCCTGGCACGGAAATTTCTGTTTTTGCACTACAGGCTTTTGTATGAATAATAGGACCTTTTGAAGTATTGGAGACATGGGGTACCTTGTCTTGGCTTCTTCACAAGTTTCCTTCCCATGGAGGAACAAAATATCAGGGGCTGGTGCTGGTCCTGGCCCCTCTGGCCATGTCCTGGCCAACTGTGAGAACTTCTCCAAGCTGGGTGCCTGCCCAGGTCTCTGGGACTTCATGTGGATGCTGGGAGGGAATATGGAAAGTTTGTCCTGAAAGGTTATCCCAAAAGGTTGTCCCAAGGAAGGACCATGTGTAGATCGTGGAGATGTGGTGCTGAGGGACGTGGTTTAGTGGTGATCTGGCAATGCCGGGTTAATGGTTGGACACAATGAGCTTAAAGGTCTCTTCCAATCAAAACAATTCTCCGATTCTGAGAAGCAGACACCAATCAGCAATGGAAACCTTTAGGCGGGAGAGGAAGAGAAGGGTCTGAGCTTTCAGAGAAGTGAAGATCTGCAACATTTGCCTAGTGAGGAGGGGTTCACAGGTGGAATTTGAGATATTTGCTCAAGGGTTCACAGGACTCATCACAAATGACATTTATTCCTATGGAAAAGGAGAACAATAAGTTGTCTTAGCCTGACACCTCTCCTATGAGGAAAGGCTGAGGGAGTTGGGCTTGTGCAGCCTGGAGAAGAGAAGGCTCCAGGGAGACCTTCTTGGGGCTTTTCAGTGCTTCAAGGGGCCTGTCGGAAAGATGGGGACAGACTTTTGAGCAGAGTCTGTTGGGACAGGACAAGGGATGATGGTTTTAAACTAAAAGAGGGAGATTTAGATTATTAGGAGGAAATTATTGCTGCTGAGGGTGGTGAGAGCCTGGCGCAGGTTGCCCAGAGAGGTGGTGGCTGCCCCATCCCTGGCACCATTGCAGGTGAGGTTGGCCGGGGCTCTGAGCAACCTGCTCTGGTTGCAGATGTCCCTGCTCCCTGCAGGGGGGTTGGACCAGATGACCTTGAAAGGTCCCTTCCCACCCAAACCATTCCATGATTCTGTGACACACTGGGAACAGTAACTAGCAATTAATATGGAGCTGATTCACGGCAAAGAGCCTGGGGCCAGGTACAGAAGATTAATAGCTGCGTTCATTAAGATTATTTCCACTGATGTTAATTAAAATGACAGAAGCGGAACGAGAACTTCAGCTACGTGGTTAGGTCAGCCTCTCTTCGGCAGACAAGATCTTGAGTACAGGGCAGGCTTTTAATTGTTGAAGATGTCTAAGGGTGCCTGATAAGCTCTGTGGGGATTTACAAGAAATTAATTTCAAAGGAAGGATTCTGCGGTTTGATCTGTGTTGGTCGAATTCTGCCACTACATTGTATAAATAATAAATAGAGATTAAGTCCACCTCCTCCTGCCAAAGCTTTCAGCAGGATGAAGAGCGGCTAAAACTTCTGAGTCCATATGGTCTGGTGGGAGGTGTCCCTGCCATGGCAGGGGGGTTTGGAACTAGATGATCTTTGAGGTCCCTTCCAACCCAAACCATTCTATGACTCTAGAAAGCCCAGAAGAAATAATTAGGAGAACATTCACTCCAAAATCCTGTTCTCCCCCCACAAAAGCCACCATCACACAGACTTCTGTAGCCATCTCACCATGCTCTCAATTCAATTGGCCACACGAAAATACAATTTTCAAGTGACTCTAAGAAAAATTCGAGGGCACTTGAAATTTTCTTTATATAGTGCTTTATACCTTTAAAAAATGACATGACACTCCTGCAGAGCACTTTACCCTTGTCCAACATGTTCTCACTGAAGGTCATTTTTAATGCACTCCCATCGATTTGACAGGAATCTCAGTGTCACCACCCCACTTAAGAAGGGTTATCGAAAAGGCTGATGGGGAGAGCGCAGGGGTTGCTTGGAACTAGTCATTAAAGTCAGGTAGGAAAAAATAGGAAACAAATAAAGTGGACCCAGCTGGCAGGAGGAGCAGGTCTTGGTTTCATTCCACGTGAGGAAACTGGAGATATTCCAACTTTGTTCCCTCCCCAGGCTTCTCATGGATTTTCTTCCCCTCTTCTGCACCTCAGGACATCTTCCATGACCTTCTCCTGCCCTGGGACAGGAGAGGGCAAGGAGAGAGGAAGAAGATCTGCATCTTGCTCTACCTTTTAGCCATCTGGACTCGATGATCTTAAAGGTCTTTCTCAACCTAAGTGGTTCTGATGCTATGAATGTCACTTTGGCATGTGTGGGTCACCTACCAGTGCTGGGGCCAGACATGCTCAGGAAGGACCTGGAGAGCAGAACCATCCCTTCCATTGGGTAGTGGAAAGTTTACCTATTTTGTGGCCAATGTGCCAGCACCTCTTGTCATATAACACGTAAAACCATACGTGGTGGGGTCAAGAAACGCTGAATGTTGGTCACGCCATGGCCCCATGTCATGATAGAACCACAGAATCATAGAAACGCTTGGATTGGAAAAGACCTTTAAGCTCATCAAGCCCAAACATTCCTCCAGCACTGCCAGGTCACCGCTAACGCATGTCCCTCAGCACCACATCTCCACAGCTTAGAAACCCTTCCTGTCATTTTAGGCAGATCACACAGATTCTTAAAGTGAGACCTAACCTGCACCAGATCTGGGCTGTAAAGTGTCCAAGAGCTTCTCAAGTGGATGCAAAAGACGTCTCAAGGGGAAATACAGATCTCAGACAAGCCTTTCCCCCTCCTCTTCCCATTAATTGCAGGTTTGCAAGGTTGGAGTCCCCCCTACTGTGTTGTCCCTCATGCCTGAAGATGTGTAAGGTGGATCCAGGCCTTGTTTTGCCAAATACTCTTGGCTTCCATCAGTGGAAACTCAATTAAAGCAGGAGAAAGGGATTACATAGGCTTCAGTTTAATTAAAACCTCTTCGTGCAGCACACTACCTTCTCCTAAGGAAAGCTGTGCAAGATTTTTGGAGGAAAAAAAACCAACGGGACAACTTGTAGGTGTGTAACTTACAACCACTTATCTCAGCGGGTGAGGTGATGTCTCTGGAGAGCCTCACAGACAAATTAGCTCAAGCCTTGCTGCTGAAAAGCTGGCCTTTAAAGACTTCAAAGGGCTGGCTCCTGGCTGGGTAGCTCCGCAGGGATGTTTAGGGCTTGGAAAGTGAGGACAGGCCGTTCAATGGAACTCCCCGTTAGCATCAACCAACCCTCCGTGGCTCTGCTGCTGGCTCGGCAGGCACGAGGCAGAGCCAGTGGGAACCACGCTTCCTCGCTTGCGTGGCCAACTGTGGTCAAAAGAGAGCCAGAGCAAGATAAATTGTCTCATTGAAATGCCTTCAGTGGCATCTCAGAGGCCCAGCTTGAGGTCCAAGTCAAGCTGACAGCTCCAGCTGGAGACCAGGAGCTGCTCTAGACAAAGCAGAGAGAGGTGGAGCCACCACCACGGGCAGCAGGGAAGGTGGGGAGATGCTGAGGCTCATAGCTGGCAGAGTATGGTCCAGTCCTGCCCTGAATACAAACCAGTAGGCACAAGAGCTGGATCAGACCCTCTGGGCATCCTCTGCAGGAGGCTACTGAGCTCTCCACTGACAATGAAGGAGAGCTGCGTGTGAGGAGCTCGTGGTGGTCATGACTCTGAGCAGAACAACACGCAGGCTAATGAGCATTGGGGGATGCCACTTGGAGGGCAGGGAGAGAAGCCTCTAAAAGTGCCTGGTACCATCTGAGAGGTCTGAGGATAGCTGTGGTTGGATTAGATGACCTAAAGAGGTCCTTTTCCATCTAAATTATTCTCCAATTCTATCCCACCTGGCTTCCAAGAACCATCCAGAGGTGAAGGGGCATCCAGAGGCCCTGGATCCTGTATCACCACACAGTCTGGAAGTCTCATATGCCTCTCAAGCATCTCAAAAGGCACTGAGTGTCTATATGTGTGGGCATCTGAGTCATGTCCCACATCTCTGGCTCCAATTTGTGTTGTATACTTGGGCCACAGGGAGCTGAAGACAATTCTGCAGGAGTGGCTGGCAGGTATGACACAGAACCTACAGGAGACCTACACCTTTCTGGAGCAGCAGCTGCTGTCCCTCACCACAACTGTCTCAAGCCTTGGGGCACTTCTCAAGGGACTCCCTCCATCATCGAACACGTGCCAGTGAGAGCAGGAAATCCAGGATACCCTCGGGTTTGGTAGGCACGGAGCAGAAAGAAAGACCTGATAGACATAAGGAGGTGATGATGGAGAAGACTGGAGCAGTGAGGAGGATTTGGTGGCTTGGAAGAAGAAGTTCCAGCCACAGCTTTATTAGGGTGACAATGGCAGGAAGGGAGACGTGAGTGGAAAAATAACAGACTTCCTTGAGGAGAGAGCTAACTAGACCTCCAGAATATTGGAGAGGGTTTTGCTAGAGTCTGGGTGCAGCCTGAGTACACCCCACTATTTTGGCCGAAAAAGCAAATCACAGAGAAGCCATCACTTCTAAAAATGTTACAACAGATGGGAGATGGACATCAGATGAGGACTCAGGTGGTCCAGCTTGATTTCTGCCAGTGGCACTTAACATCTCCATGAACATCAGGACTTTGTTCTTAACCAAGACCTCCCACCTACTAAACATCATCCTTTAGGAGGGAAAAGTAGTCCCCTGCTCTCCTGGTGAAGTTCTTAGAAAGCTTTGGGTTTGATTATGCAGGAAAGCATTTGGGATCGATTGAGCTGGAGTAGCAGAGGACAACTCTGCAGATGAGCAGCTACAACATTCAGTTGGCAGCAGGAAGACCTGAAAACTCAACTTGTCCTTAAATTACTGTGAGAGAAAAGCTGCAGTAATTTGGGGGCGTGGAGACCTCCCAAAGGTAGCAGCTGGTTGACCAAAAGGGATGATGAAACACTGAAGCTGACCTTGCTCTTCTACAGAGGGATGCCCACAGCCACATGTCACCAGGAGCAAGGCAGGGCAGAGTGACAGCATCTCCTATTGGGAGTGGCTTCACCTGAGCGATGCAGAAGACCTTAACACCAGGGACAGAACGGAGCATCAAAGGCAAGAACATTTCCAGATCCAGGTCAGCCATGTAGAATGAGGGTCCCCATGATGAGGGAATGGGGCTGCTCAGGCTGAGAAATGCCACTGGGAGGGTCCCATTCCTCGTTAGAAGTCATTAAGGAAGGGCCAAGGTCTGGCAGGACCCAGGCAGTGCTGTAGGCTACCAGTGACCTGGAGCTTGTCTTGCAAAGCTGGAGATCAAGCGTATTCCACCCATGTCCTCACTTCAGACATTTCAGCATGTCAGTAGACCTGTACACCAGTGCTTGGGATCACTAGCTGGCACCCAGGCCAAGACTCTATCCATTGAATCATCAAATCATGGAATGGTTTGGATTGGAAGGGACCTTTAAAGGCCATCTAGTCCAAACTCCCTGCAAAGAGCCAGGACATCTTCAACTAGAGCAGGTTGCTCAGCACCCTTTCATTCTGCACCACCCCTGAGACTTCACAAGGATGGCAATGAAGATGCTACCTCCTTCCCACCTCACCCCCAGCGATCCTCCAAGCTACACCTCCAAGCCCAGCAGGTTCCCTCAACTCTTCCCACCACACACTTGTCCTGCAAACCAGCGCCTTCCTGTTGCAACATCCTGGCCCCGAAGGTGAGTGATGGGATCAGAAGCACAGAGGGAGATTATTTTGGCATGGAAAAGAAGAGGACTCCATACTTTGTGCTTGCATTGCACCCAGGACCAAGGTGGCACAGGACTTGCTCCAGGTCTTCCCCAGCTCTCACCTTCTCGTTGAGCAAAGGTTAAGCCACACCAAAGAGCTGAGCACGTCTCTCAGGAGCCACATCCCACGCTGCCTTGCAGCTCTCTGGAGAACCCAAGCGTAAAGTCTCTGTCCATCGCAACGCAGCCAGCTCTGGAATCTTCTGCTCTTCCAGGATACACAAAACGACTGTGGGGAGGAGGGAAATTAGGCTGAAATAAATAAATGGGAGCCAGCAGGAGGGGCTGGACATGCTGCTTGAATTAGTGTGGAGGGTAATTGTAAACAACCGGGGAAATGTGCCTTAAATTAAGTTTTAGGACCTAATGGGGTTTTGCTTGGACTGCAGTCAAGAATGAAAAGCCTGCGATGGCAAAACAAGGCACTTTGCATAAATTAGCAATTATGACATTAGCGGAGCTGGCTCTTTTTGGCCGGCGAGGGAGAGCATGTGCGCGCCTGCCTGGAGGACTTGGGATTTGGTTGACTCGTTATCTAGAGCTCGTTTAAAGAAGTTAGAAGAGGAAGGGGAGAATCTTGACGCAGGCACTTAAAAGCCACGACTCCTGGGCTCTGTCTGGGATGCCATGGAGGGAGAAAGAAGGACAAGTCACGAACCTCTTTGTACTGTCGCGTGTTGAAATTTTTCTTCTGGAGAGAGGTGTGATGGGAAATGTGGCTCCTCGGGAGAGAATGGCTTCTCTGGAAGAAGGGATGAGGTGTTTCGGGAAGTGAAATGATCTGAAATGACAGCCATGGGGCCTGAGAGAACAATGAGTATCATCTTCAGACTTAGTCTTTAGCCAGAGACCATAAAAAGCTCAACCCTGGAAAACACCGAGATTGTCTGTAACATCTATTGCAAGCAGCAGCCTGGAGCCAAAACCACAGAACCATAGAATCTTTGAACAGTTTGGGTTGGAAGGGACCTTTCAAGGCCATCCAGTCCAAACCCTTGCAGGGAGCAGGGACATCTGCAACTAGAGCAGGTTGCTCAGAGCCCCGGCCAACCTCACCTGCAATGGTGCCAGGGATGGGGCAGCCACCACCTCTCTGGGCAGCCTGCGCCAGGCTCTCACCACCCTCAACACCAACAATTTCCTCCTAATAATCTAAATCTCCCTCTTTTAGTTTAAAACCATCATCCCTTGTCCTCTCCCAACAGGCCCTGCTCAAAATCTGCACCCATGGTGGACAAACAAACCCAAATCTGGTTTGCAGCTACTGCTTTGTGGCTCCAGCGGCACTGAAGGTCACACACCCCATATCTGAGGTCCATCTGCAACACTGCTGATGGTTATGCTGTATGAAGGTCTGTCATATTTCAGTGCTTTAATTGCAGCATTGCAAAAGCATCAACATTTTTCAAATGCTGATTGCAAAAGAAGAGGGTTCTACGAGAAAGATGGGGAGAGACATTTTACAAGGGCTTGTAGTGACAGGATGAGGGGTGAGGGCTTCAAACNACATCCCACGCTGCCTTGCAGCTCTCTGGAGAACCCAAGCGTAAAGTCTCTGTCCATCGCAACGCAGCCAGCTCTGGAATCTTCTGCTCTTCCAGGATACACAAAACGACTGTGGGGAGGAGGGAAATTAGGCTGAAATAAATAAATGGGAGCCAGCAGGAGGGGCTGGACATGCTGCTTGAATTAGTGTGGAGGGTAATTGTAAACAACCGGGGAAATGTGCCTTAAATTAAGTTTTAGGACCTAATGGGGTTTTGCTTGGACTGCAGTCAAGAATGAAAAGCCTGCGATGGCAAAACAAGGCACTTTGCATAAATTAGCAATTATGACATTAGCGGAGCTGGCTCTTTTTGGCCGGCGAGGGAGAGCATGTGCGCGCCTGCCTAGAGGACTTGGGATTTGGTTGACTCGTTATCTAGAGCTCGTTTAAAGAAGTTAGAAGAGGAAGGGGAGAATCTTGACGCAGGCACTTAAAAGCCACGACTCCTGGGCTCTGTCTGGGATGCCATGGAGGGAGAAAGAAGGACAAGTCACGAACCTCTTTGTACTGTCGCGTGTTGAAATTTTTCTTCTGGAGAGAGGTGTGATGGGAAATGTGGCTCCTCGGGAGAGAATGGCTTCTCTGGAAGAAGGGATGAGGTGTTTCGGGAAGTGAAATGATCTGAAATGACAGCCATGGGGCCTGAGAGAACAATGAGTATCATCTTCAGACTTAGTCTTTAGCCAGAGACCATAAAAAGCTCAACCCTGGAAAACACCGAGATTGTCTGTAACATCTATTGCAAGCAGCAGCCTGGAGCCAAAACCACAGAACCATAGAATCTTTGAACAGTTTGGGTTGGAAGGGACCTTTCAAGGCCATCCAGTCCAAACCCTTGCAGGGAGCAGGGACATCTGCAACTAGAGCAGGTTGCTCAGAGCCCCGGCCAACCTCACCTGCAATGGTGCCAGGGATGGGGCAGCCACCACCTCTCTGGGCAGCCTGCGCCAGGCTCTCACCACCCTCAACACCAACAATTTCCTCCTAATAATCTAAATCTCCCTCTTTTAGTTTAAAACCATCATCCCTTGTCCTGTCCCAACAGGCCCTGCTCAAAATCTGCACCCATGGTGGACAAACAAACCCAAATCTGGTTTGCAGCTACTGCTTTGTGGCTCCAGCGGCACTGAAGGTCACACACCCCATATCTGAGGTCCATCTGCAACACTGCTGATGGTTATGCTGTATGAAGGTCTGTCATATTTCAGTGCTTTAATTGCAGCATTGCAAAAGCATCAACATTTTTCAAATGCTGATTGCAAAAGAAGAGGGTTCTACGAGAAAGATGGGGAGAGACATTTTACAAGGGCTTGTAGTGACAGGATGAGGGGTGAGGGCTTCAAACGGGAAGAGGGGAGATTTAGCTTAGACGTAAGGAAGAAATTCTTTACTCTGAGGGTGGTGAGACCCTGGCACACGTTGTCCAGGGGGCTGTGGATGCTCCATCCCTGGAGGTGTTCAAGGCCAGGTTGGATGGGGCCTTGAGCAACCTGCTCTAGTGGGAGGTGTCCCTGCCATGGCAGGGGGGTTGGAGCTAGATGATCTTTGAGGTCCCTTCCAACCCAAACCATTCTATGAGAAGAAAACTGGCTTTTCCTTGGGAAACTTAAATTTTCCACTACGTTCTTTTGCGATCATCATAACACCTTTACTCTGTAGGTTTTTTTCTCTCCTCTGCAAACCACAATGAGGTTCAAACCCCTGTTATTCTGTCTGCTGGATTAAAGGAAATCTGTACTTACTCTACCTAAGCCCAGCCATAGGCCACCAAGAAGGACTTCCCATGATCCCTTAGCTGTGACGCTGATTGATTTTGAAATGGTATTAAACAAAATCAAAGGTTTTGGTTTCGTTTTATATACTCACAGAAGTTGGAGGTGTGTCCACCGACCTAAGTGCCCACCATTTTTGGAGTGTTGGAGGCCTCATCTTTCTGAAAGCAGTTCTGGCTTGTGGTTTGGCGGACACCTATCCCCTGAGCAATTGTGGCATGGAAGCGCTACCAGGTCCCTCAGAATCTCAGCTTTCATTGATGATCCTTGAGGTTCCTTCCAACCCAGTAGTCTGTGATTTATCTGGGCCCAGAAAAAAAGTCCCCATGCGAAAAAACATCAAAACACCCCAAAGATTGAGACTAGATCATGAACAAGGGGCAATGGATGCAAGCGAGAGCACAGGAAGTTCCAACTCAACATGAGGAGGAACTTCTCTACTGTGAGGGTGGCAGAGCCCTGGAACAGGCTCCCCAGAGAGGTTGTGGAGTCTCCTTCTCTGGAGACTTTCAAGACCCATCTGGACGCGTTCCTGTGTAACCTGCCCTAGATTTTGTGGTCCTGCTTGGCAGGGGGGTTGGACTCGATCTCCAGAGGTCCCTTCCAACCCCTCACATTCTATGATTCTATGATTCTAACTTGGAGCTTGGCAAGGGATGGACTTCTGTTTTCTTATCAAGCAGAAGTTGCCCCAAACTTATGGCAGCTCACTTCTTAATATCTTTGAAAGTGCCTTTAAGAGGCCATTTTAATAGAGCCATGGGCTTCATCGTTCTCAAAGACCACACTCAGTCATAAACTAAATACCTGAAGAGTCCAAAAGCATCAGACTTCCGTAGCTGGAGTTTATGAAGGCTCCAGCAACTTCTATTTCTCCCCTTCTTGGCCGCTCAACCACGTTAGAAGGTGGCAACACTCATTTATTAAAAACAGAGCTTTCCCTTTACTCATTTCAGATTGATTAAGCTGTATTTTGAAGTCAGTCTGCTATTAGGCTAATTTACCTCCCACCCCAGCTCTCGCTCTGCTTGGAAATGGGATCTAGATGGACAACTCAAACTCATTAAAGTCCATGGAGGTCTTTTTTTTTTTCCCCACGAATTTCAAAAGGCTCCGGCTCTGGCCTCTTTATCACTTTGCAGCAAGATGTCTGGCTGCAGACTCCATCACCAAAATGCCAAGAGCAATTTAAAAAGCTGCGAGAAGGTTAATATTCCTTCAGCTTTTGTTATTCACAGAGAACAAAAACAGATTCCTGTCCTCACTGGAGGCAATAAAAGCCATCCACATTTGATCACTGGGGCATAGGAATGTCCAAATGCCACCTCCTGCCAAACTTGAAGGTCCCTCATCCGCCAATCGCCTACTGACTTTGGCGAGACTTGGCCAGCATACAAATAAAGGAGAGCAGCATCTTTGGGGGGTTTGAGCATGAAACCACCTTCCAGGATGACCTCCAGAGTATTCAGAGGAGCCATCCAGATTATTGGGCCTGACGCCCAAATAGCTGCCCCACTTCTGCTGGTTGTGAGCAGATGCAGCCCCAGATGTCCTGGGTTAGCGGCGAAAGAAAAGCTTTTAGTACTATTTCAGGCCTCCCTGAGACTTTCATGCACTTCCATTAATAAACTTTCTGGGCTGCCTTTGTGTTTGGCACGATCCAAGCACGGCTCCAATGGAGACCAACTGAAAAGTTTTTCTTTCTCTTAAACCCAAGTGTTGACAGGCCCGGGAAGACCCTTATCCTTACATCTCCAAACGTTCGCCAGAAGTTTCTTGGCGCTCCAGAGAGTTCTGCTTCACGCAGAGAGACGGACAGGTCCTTAAGAAATTGTGCACATTAGCTGCTCTTCAGTTTTCTGAAGGACAAAGTCCTCCCAGTAGCACCAATGCCTCAAGCGACCCTTTTGCAAAACATCAAGCCGCAGTAACTTCAGCCAAGCGCTCGCAGGACACGAACCACCCTCAGCTCTACAAACATGCCATCGTCCTCCATTAAATACAGCTGAACAGTAAGTCCTTCTGTCTTCTTCTTCTTCTTTGTCATTATTGCAGCGAACAATAGGTCAACAGCCTACAGCCAGGCAGCTGCAAAGAAAACTCTGGGGAGAAACCATGTCAGACCTTTCCCGGTGGTACCTGGGTGGGATGATCTCATCTGGCCTTTGGTTTTCCTCAGCCCTTCAGATACCCCAGAGGAAAGAAGTCATTAATAACAGCGTGGCTTTGCTATTATTAGGTGCATTTACAATATCCAAATGCCTGCAAGATGTTGTTTGATTTAACGCAGCTTCACCGACCGCCGATAGAGCCCGTGAAGGGCTGTGGTAGGTCAGGCTGTTGTTGAAAACTGCGTTTTGCCGGACGTGTTCTGCTCTCTAACAATCACGTAATAAATTCAGCGGGAGCTTTCTTAGAACACTTGGGGTATTTTTCTTTCAAATATTGTAATATGAAGGGGAAAAAGAAATCGTACGACGCTTGGAGCAATTCCTGGCTCTCTTGTTTTAACGCGGTTTTTGGAAGGCAGAGGCCTTCAGAGATGACAAGAAGCTGTTTAGGAACGGTCTGGCTGGGCCAAGTGGAATGGGTTTGGTAAAGTTGTAACTTCTGCTGGAGAAGGGTATTGAGGGAGGGGATCCTGCCCCTCTGCTGCGCTCTGGGAGACCCCCCTGCAGTGCTGGGGC
>VZZY01002999.1:13075-31624 GCA_013400335.1 Eurystomus gularis
GGACTCCACCACTGCCCTGCCCAGCCTGGCACAGCCCTTCACAGCCCTTCCTGGCAAGAAATTGTTCCTCATGTCCAGCCTCAACCTTCTCCAGCACAACTTGAGGCCATTTCCTCTTGTCCTACCACATGGGTAGAAGCAGGTGAGCTCCTGTTCCATGTGCTCTCTCTAGCCCTTAAGACTAGGTCAGCAGTTCCAGAGACAGCCAGGGAAACCATGGGCAGTTCCAGCAGGAGCTTCCTGTCTCCTAATCCTCAGCACAGTTGCCAGTCACCTCTTTAAGGGACTGAGCAATGACCCTACACCAGGTCTGTTGGTAATTTGGGCCACTGCATCACCCTGCAACTTAGATGTCTAAAGGTACAGGTTGCCAGGGCTGAAAGACAGCCCAAAATCTGGTGGTGCACTCTGAAATCCTTCTGGGGTGGAGAGCAGGCTGGCCACCTTCCCCAGCCATCATGAGGAGGTGCTGAGATCCCCTCAAACACATCATGTGGCCCGTTTTTCAAACTCACGAGTCCTTAACCAATATGCTCTGGTTTGTTTGGCTTGGTTTTTTTCTAAGCTTTTCATCCACTTTGGGGGTTTTGGAGACCTTCTGGGTTTGTATTTCTGAGTCTCTGAAGTCTCCACGAGGGCAGAGGCTTTTTGTGTGACTGCAGAAAGGGCAGCTTGGAGCAAACCTCCCTCTCATCCCTAACGAAAAGTCACGAGGGTTGGCGAGAGCAAGAACCAGCACTTGGAGATATTCTCTGTCCTCCTCTCTCCAGGTTGCACTATCCATGGAGAGGGGTGAGGTAGAGAAGGGGGGAGGAAAGATAATGCCAGCTGGACAAATAAAGCTCAGTTTTAGGTAATGCCCCTTAGTCCTGAGCTGTGACCTTCCCCATGCAGCCCCATCCTTGCACTCGCAGTGACTCCCAGCTCACAGAATCATAGGCTGTATTGGGTTGGAAGGGACCTCTAAAGGTCATCTAGACCAACCTCCCCTACAATAAACAGGGGCATCTCCAACTAGGTCAGGCTGCTCAGAGCCCCATCAAGCCTGACCTTGAACATCTCCAGGGATGGGGCCTCCACCACCTCTCTGGGCAGCCTGTTCCAGTGATCCACCACCCTCATATTAAAGAGCTTTTTCCTAATGTCCAACCTACCTCTGCCCTTTTCTAGCTTCAAACCATTCCCCCTCGTCCTGTCACTACAAACCCTTGAGAACAGATCTTCCCCAGCCTTCTTATAGGCCCCTTTCAGGTATTGGAAGGTCGCTATAAGGTCCCCCTGGAGCCTTCTCTTCTCCAGGCTGAAAAACCCCAAGTCTCTCAGCCTGATCCCAGCCACAGCTGTCCTTCAAAGCCCTCAGCTCCCACCGTGGTCCCATTGGGCTTGAAACACCTTCAACACATGGCTGGCACCTCGGTGAGGTGTGAGGGAAAGAAATCCAGCAGCTGCAGCCGGCCAACAGCCGCCAATGAACTTCCAGACTGGAAAATTATATTAGGGCTTTGCCGTCCGTGCTTTATTGTTTTTTTCTCCTGCCCCGTTCTCTTATTGTTCTCCTCTTCCAGCCAACATTGCAGGAATTGCCTTGGGAAGTCTTCACATGCCTGGGCCAGTAGGAAATGGAAAATTGTGGCGGTGGAGCATCGCGTTGCAGCCTTTGCTGCGCACAGCCCCCGGGATTTGCCCCAGCACCTGCTCCAAATTCCCAGACACGGCAACGAGCTCTGGGCAGGGGAGGACAGAGTCCTGCTGGGATCAGAGGCTGTAGCATCAAAAAGCAAGTCCTGGAGGCAAAGCTGCTTCCCGCTGACCATCAGCCCCCCCACAGCTCCTTCTCTGCCTCTGGTCACCCCAGTAAAGTCCCAGAGAAAGCCATTAGGTAGGGCTGGGGCAGCGGGGGCAGGTGTCCTCTTCTCTGCTCATGCCATGTCTATAACGAATGGTCAATGAGCGTGGGGCTCATGTCCCTCTAGACATTGTAAGGTCATAGAATCATAGGCTAGAATAGAAGCATGGTTTGGGTGGGAAGGGACCTTTCAAGGTCGAGTCCAACCCCCTGCAGGGAGCAGCGACATCTGCAACCAGAGCAGGTTGCTCAGAGCCCCGGCCAACCTCACCTGCAATGGTGCCAGGGATGGGGCAGCCACCACCTCTCTGGGCAGCCTGGGACAGGCTCTCACCACCCTCAGCACCAACAATTTCTTCCTAATAATCTAGTCTAAATCTCCATGTGTTAGTTTCAAACCACCACCCCTTGTCCTGTCCCAACAGGCCCTGCTCTAAAGTCTGTCCCCATGTTTCTGACAGGCCCCTTGAAGTCCTACAAGGCCACCAGAAGGTCTCCCTGGAGCCTTCTCTTCTCCAGGCTGCACAACCCCAACTCTCTTAGCGTGGCCTCCCAGCAGAGGGCTTCCAGCCCACTGACCATCTCCATGGCTCTTCTCTGGCCCCGCTCCAGCAGGTCCATGTCTCTGCTGTGCTGAGGACTCCAGAGCTGGCCTCAGCACTGCAGGGGGGCCTCCCCTTCTTTGACCTGCTGCCCACAGGATGGTGGGAACCAACCTCCAGCACCTCCTAGGACAAAGCCATCACACCACAGAGAGGTCATGATTTCAGAAGCAGCCAAGGAAATCTTCTAATTCCTGAATGTGCTTGTGCTAAGTCCTGATAAAAAAAAATACGAAATCAGACCAAAAGGTGCACGACCCTTGATGACTTTGGCCCCATTCCTCAAAGGCACCTGGGCACCTGAGCCCATTTCAGCACAACAGCATTAACATGGGCTGAAAGCAGTAGGACTTCCACATCCACGTTAATGTGGTCCAGCACCCATCCTTCCAACAAGGACAGTGCTGGTGGTTTTACAAAGGGCTGCAGCTCTGCTCACTGTTGATTATACCCACAGAAATGTGGCCAAAGGCCAAAAGTAGGTGCTGAAACTCTCCTAAAAACATGGGCTTTAAGCATTCTTGAAAACATCAACCCCAGCACTGTCCGCTCATCCTTTTTAAGGGTGCAAAAGAGTCAGAAGACCTCTCCCCAGGTCATTTCTACTGTAGGTACCAGGTGTAGACACCCAATCCAGTTGCCCACACCTAAGTATCCTGAGCCATACCAAATACCTTGTGGGATCCCTCAACACCTCGGGTCACCTGCCATTGTCACAGGTCTCCCAGAGGCCTCAGGCCCTTTCCGTAAGCCATGTCCTTAGTATCTCAGATGGCCTGAGGAAACAACCAAGTATTTCCTAAGCATCTCAGATGTTTAAGAACATCTGAGAGTCACCATCCCTGGAAGTGTTAAAAAAATGAGTAGATGTGGCACTTCAGGACATGGTGGACAAAGGTTGGACTTGATGATCCAAGAGTTCTTTTCCAACCTAAATGATTCTATGATTCTAAGAACCAAAATTCTGCGCTACGGTGTCTGCTCAGCTTTGTGAGATGATTTTGCAAAGGAAAATTTTGCAGAAACCTGCTTTGGAAGCTTGGAGACCTGTTGAGTCATGACGGCAGCTCAGAAGAGGGGTTTTTTTCCCTTCTTTACCAGAAGCAACAATGGTCCGAATTCTCCAGTGAGTTCAACTCGTGGGACAGGCAGTAGAAGCTCTTAACTTGGGAAAAATCTGGCCAGGGACATCACAAAAGGCTTTTTCAGCAGCTGACAAAAAATGGACATTTCCTTTCATGTTTCTGCAGCAGCCGGACACTTGAAAGCCTGACCTTGTCCATGGGTGTGGCCCACTGCAGAAACATGGCCTGAAGGGCTTGAGGATTTGGGACGAAGCCTCCTCTCCATCATCCCAGCAGGTAGGACCCTGGATTCTGCTGGCTTGAGAAGCCCACACCAGCGCAATGGCTCCGGCACACCAGGGTCACTCCTGCTTCGTGTCACGCCAGCCATCAAAGGCTCCTTCAAACCCTGGCCCACCCTGCTGCCTTTTATTCCACCCTGAGCGCGTGTTATGCCCAGCTCCTCTCAAAAGACGAACAGAGGGGTGTCAAGACAACTGTCTGCTGAGGCACTCTCCAACGCCGGAGAGCAAAGAGCACAGAAGGGAATCCAATTAGAAGATGCAGGAGGTGGCATTTCTAAGGAGAGGAGGGAGCAACGTCATCATTTTTTAAAAGGCCATTACATTGGCTGAGGATCAACCAGCTCAAGTGACCAGGAGAGTCCTGCGGGGATGTGTTTGACATCGTAGCCTATCAGAGCTTTCTACGCTTGCCGGTAAAAGACTGTCCTACAGACGCAAGTTCTTAACGAGAAAGGTTGGGAGAGCAGCAGCTACAGCAGATGGTGTTTGCAAAGAAGGAGCCAGACTCAGAATCCTAAAATCACAGAGTGGTTTGGGTGGGAAGGGACCTTTCAAGGTCTTCTGGTTCCAACCCCCCTGCAGGGAGCAGGGACATCTGCAACTAGAGCAAGTTGCTCAGAGCCCCGGCCAACCTCACCTGCAATGGTGCCAGGGATGGGGCAGTGACCACCTCTCTGGGCAGCCTGGGCCAGGCTCTCACCACCCTCAGTGGCAACAATTTCCTCCTTCTCTCTGGTCTAAATCTCCCTCTTTTAGTCTAAAACCATCCCCCCTTGTCCTGTCACAACAGGCCCTGCTCAAAAGTCTCTCCCCAGCTTTCTGACAGGCTCCTTGAAGTCCTGCAAGGCCACCAGAAGGTCTCTCTGGAGCCTTCTCTTCTCCAGGTTGAACAAGCCCAACTCTCTCAGCCTGGCCTCCCAGCAGAGGACCATCACTGACCATCTCCATGGCTGTCCTCTGGCCCCGCTCCAACAGGCCCATGTCCTGCTGCTCTCAGGGTGGTCCCACTCCAGCACAGCCTCTTTCAAGACACTCACAAGCCACCACAACCATTTTCTTTGACTATCCTCTAATCTCTGCAGCTTCCTGATCCCACCCCGCTTTGTACACCTTCAACCCTCCCCCACAACTCCCACCTCTGCCACTCCTCCCCACAAACCCAGGACTCGTATTTACAGGGCACATCCCACAAAGCCCCTGATTTCCATTTTTCAAGGCAGCGCCTGCAGATTTCCAGATGTCACAGGTCCATCCAACTGCACCAGCAGCCAGGAGAGCTTTCCCCACTTCTCCTGGGCCCCATCCCACCTTGCATGGAGACCCTCAGCTCTTCCCACTGAAATGGAGGAGCTCTTTGGTCCCGATGCTTGGCTCAACAAAGCAAAGTTGGGTAGAAACTCGACCTTAGGGACACCCATGCTCATGAGAGATGAGCGCAAATCAGCTCAAGGTGCTCATCAAAGCGATCCAGCATAAATCACACTGATCCCTGAACTCCTGCCCAGAAGTTCAAAGGGCTGGAATTTGATTTACAAAATTCATGTCTAAACTAAATTACCTTAAACCAAGCTCAGCCCTCCTTGATTCTGAGCGTCCCAGAGACACTGGGGAGGATTAATCTGCGTTAAGGTCCACAGCAGATTAGTTAAGCTGCATTAAAACCCTGGGAGGACATTCTTGTGTGGCTTAATTTGATTTTGCTAAATTTACTTCCAACGGGTGGTAGATCAAGGGGCACCTAATTACTCACCTTGGCTGGTGAGTGGCTCACTAGCGATGCTGTGGAGGTAAGCTGATGAGGTCCATCATCCAACCAAAGGTCGTTTCTCAGGTCTTCCAGGCAGTCAAAGTGGGAGATAAAATGATAGATAACTCCAGGTGCCTTCAACCCCAGCAAGATGCAATGTCCTCGGAGGGTTCTGCATGGCCTGGAGCTCAAGGACGTGAACCAAAGCAAGATGTCCCCAAATCGATCACAGAGAGGAGGCAGAGTGAATGCAGTAAATACCTCTGGATGTCGAAGAGCGGTCCTCCACCAAGCAGGCAGCTCGGTTGGGAGCATCCTCCTCCCACCAGGAACAGCAGCCCAACACCACTGGAGAGGGGCTCGATGGGTCTCTTCTGTCCTCCTGCTCCACTTGGGGAAAGTCCTGCAGCAGCTCCTTCTTCCCCAGAGGAGACCTCACTGCTGAGGTCCATCCTCAAGGTGGGCAGGGTACAATTGCCCCCCAGAAGGCCATGGGCTGGACGCTGGCTCCTTCATGCCATAGGGAAGACAGGGACAGCAGCTCCTTTGATGGTTCATCCTTGCTCAAGGCATCTGTCTCTTCGCACCCTGCGTACAATCCTGGGTTGGTCAAGGCGACTAACGCCAACCCTGGAATAAATCCTTGCTTCTCAAACACAGCCCTGGGCCAAGATAGTCTGCAAAGTGAGGAAGCCCCCAGTAGATGGGAAGGATGTTCTCCAGTGTCCTTCATATCAGAAGGTACAATGGTACAGGATTATCATCAGTTCAGTAGGCACCATGGGATCCCTGTCCTCTCCTTCATGACTCAGTCACCCTGGAATGCCTTTGAAATGCCTCGTTCCTCCCAGCCCCTGGGCACTGGGAACACAACCCGAGTTCAAACACGGCTTTCAAAGATGGACAAGTCCCCAAACGAAAGCAGAGAGCAAAGGGAGAGGAGTTTTTCTGTGAAAACAAAATGGGAAGAACTCAGACGGATGCACAAAGAAACCCTTTAATAAAGAACACAAGCGTCCGCAGGAGAAGCAGCAGGAGAAGGGACGCTGGTGGCCAACCAGAATGGTAGAACTTCCCTGATTCATAACCCCAGCCCCATTTTACCTCCAACATAGCCCAAGGGTGGGACCTGGACTTACCTCTGCATACGAGACATGGAGAATGGGACAGCACAGTCCATCAGCTGCTTCTTAGGATGTAGAGGAGCAAGAACTGAGTTGTCCCAGTCATAGGAAGGATCTTCAGCTCTTTCTGGAGTGATTTCCAGGTAAAGACTGTAACCTGGTGGGGAAAAAAGGAGATCCGTGGTACCTAGAAATTCATGACACAGTGAAACGGTCGAGAAGTGCTTAATTATTCAAGAAAAAACGCCTTGATGGGGAGAGTAACACTTGATAGAAAGGGAACTTCTAATCAGAGAGGTTCTGAGCTCCTCAGCGGTGGAAAAAACACAAATATGACTCCCAAGATAAATAAGGAGGCTTTGAAAAATGTTAATAAATTCTTTTCTGTCATTTCATGACCTGTAAAGATGAAAAGCCACCTCCAAGTGAAACAGAGCCCAAGCGACAAGGGCAGTGAGTTGGCCAGCACCAGGGGAGTGTTGATGTTCTTCTGCTAAAGTGACCCCACCCCTTAAAACAAGTACCAGGTTGTCAGGTGGTCTCCCCATCACCATGGACCAGACATTTCACAAGTCACTCAGCACCCAGGACCCCATCACCCTTCCTGGACATCACTGGGACAACACTGCGCATTGGTCCAGTGGACTGGATCTTGGTCAGCTGGTCCCTCTGGCGTGGTCACCCACCAGGGCTGGAGGACATGCAGCCATGTGTCTATCAGAAGAAGCAGCGGACCCCAGATTTGCAGGTCCTCAAACTGAAATGAAGTCTCCCTCAGCTCACTGCAGAAGCTGGTGGTCACTCAGGGCAAGCATCTGGCTGATGCCCCATGGACATCTTCCTCTAAGACAAGTTTCCCACCTTGCCTCAGGCCGGACACTGCAAAAGTAGAGTTCACACTTAAATCTCCTGTCATTGCGTCTCAGCTGCGTGAAGACTCTTGTTTGGATTGGACCTTCAGAAAAGGTCGTTACCTCAAGTTTCTAACCCATAATCCTTTCTTCTCCTTGACTGGGTCAGGGCAACCCCCGGTAATTACACAGGCTTTGGAAGAAGTGTTGAGAGCAGCCCTGCAGAGAAAGACCTGGGGGTGCTGGGGGGTGAGGAGCTGGAGCTGAGCCGGCCCCGTGGGGGTGGCCTCCCCACCGCATGATGAAAAAATCATGTTGGGCCAATCCAAATGCCATTTTGAAGCCATTTCTGTGCTACTAGAAGCATAGAATCAAGGAATGGTGACCTGCTGGAGCAGGGGGGTTGGAGGAGATGATCTCCAGAGGGCCCTTCCAGACCCCACCATGCTGGGATTCCATAACTCATGCCTGCAGACCCACCTGGGCCACCACTTTCTCTGTTTCAAAAAGCAGGGCATGAAAAGCATCCCTGACCAGAGGAGCTCATCGATGAGGTGCCTCCTCTGGTATCTGCTGGTGCGAATGAAGCATCTGTGACCTGGAGAAATCCAAGAGGCTCAGGGTAAATGTTCAGGCTTTGACTTCCCTCGATTATCTTGCCAGGTTATTTACCATTCTCCTCTGGCCTTTCTGACCTGCTTTGCTGATCCCTGTCCCATGGATGGACACCAGGCCCATGCTGGGATCCTCGTACCATGCTGGAACCCCTGTCCCATGGATGGAGACCAATCCCATACAGACATCCCCATCCGATACAGGGTCTCCAGTCTCGTTCCAGGACCTCCTGTCCCATACTGGGATCCCTGTCTCATGGATGGACATCAGTCCCATGCTGGGATCCCTGTCCAATGGATGGACCCCAGTCCTATGCAAGGATCCCTGTCCCATGCTGGGATTATTCATGTCCTGTGCAGGGTCCCCTGTTCCATTCCAGGACCTCCAGTCCCATGCTGAGATCCCTTTCCCTTGGCTGGACACCAGTTCCATGCTGAGATCCCTGTCCCTGCCAGGACATCAGTCCCATGCTGAGATCCCTGTCCCATGGATAGACACCAGACCCATGTTGGGACCCCTTGTCCTATGCAGGATCCCCAGTTTCATTCCAGGACCCCCAGTGCCATGTTGGAACCCCTGTCCCACGGATGGACACCACTCCCCTGCTAGGATTCCTGTCCCATTCCAGGATCTCTGTCCCATGCTGGGACCCACATCTCCTGATGGGCTCCCACTCCTGTGCCAGGATAAGCAACATTTTGCTGTGAGGTCCCACCGGAGAGGGAAACAAGCCTGATCCTGCTCTTCCTCCCCACCACCCCACTCCAGGAACCAGCCCAACCTCTCATGTCCTACCAGGACGGCTCTGCTCCAGGTGATGGCCCATGGGGAAGGGGACATCCACACTCAGTTTTGGAGACATGTCACTACTTACAGGAGTCCTGCGAGGCTGGGAAACGGTACTTTTGAGGTCTACAGAAAATAATGTAGATATTAGAGGGAGAAGAACCTGCCTCCTCAGCAAACCCAAGGAAATAAGACCCAGGGCAGGTATTTTCCAGCCAGAAGAGACCACGGTTGGGTCAGCATCTCCAAGCCGGCAGCACAGCCACAGGGATGCTCCCAAAGGTCACGATGATGGGAGGCTCCAGCAGCAAGTCCCAGCTCCCACACGCCCATTTGGGGTCTGTGGACCCCATCACACAGCTGGGAAGCAGGAGAAGTCCATTCCCAGCTGGGTCTCCAAGCTCAGGCTGATCCTGCCTTAACTTTAAGCTGGAATAAAAGCAGAGATCAGGTGAGAAAGGGAGAAGTCAGGATGTTTCATATGGGCTTGTCCGAAATGATAATGATTTGATTCTTCATCACCAAGACCTGGAAGAGTGAAAACAACTCTTGTGAGAACTTTCCATGAGGAAAAGTTTCTGGTTGTTCAAATCAAACACTGGAATGGCTCTGCCAGGGGGGCTGGTGAGAAGAAGGTGCTTCTGCTGGGAGGTGGACCATAGGTTAGATATGGGAAGAGCTGAACTTGCAACCAGAGGAGGATTGAAGGGAATTGATGTCCCTTCAAAGTCAACGAGGGGAGAATTCTTCTGCTTCCCATCATCACAGAGACCTGTCCCCTGCAAGGCATGTTCGTGTTGATACTTAACACTTGTTGCAAAGTGGAAGCCTTCAGTCCTGATCCCACCAGGGAGGGAAGAGGCGGTGTGGGTACCACAATCCATGGAGGAGCTTGGCAGCATCCCGGCCGGAGCGATGCAGAGCTCGGCTCTGTGCAGGGTCCAGCTGCTGGGACCAGCTGGAAGTGGTGTGGTTTTGTGCATGGAGGTTTGCTGACATCTACAGGGCGTTTCACAGAGACCAATCATAGGCTCAGAGAATGGTTGGGGTCGGAAGTGACCTTAAAGACCTTGAGCAGCTCATACATCAGAAGGTTGTGCTGCCATTCAGCAAGACCCGGACAGGCTGGAGAGTTGAGCAGAGGAACCTCATGAAGTTCAACAAGGGCAAGTGTAGGGTCCTGACCCTGGGGAGGAATAACCCCCTGCACCAGTACAGGTGAGGGGTGACCTGCTGGGAAGAAGGACCTGGGAATACTGGGGGACATTGGGTTGTCCTTGAGCCAGAAATGGGCTCTCACAGCCAAGAAGATCAATGGTCTCCTGGGGTGCATTCAGAAGAGTGTGGCTGGAAGATCGAGGGAGGTTCTCCTCCCCCTCTACTCTGCCCCAGGAGGCCACCTCTGGAGTGTTGGGGCCAGGTCTGGGTTCCCCAGTTCCAGAGAGACAAGGAGCTACTGGAGAGAGTCCAGCGGAGGCTGTGGAGATGCTGAGGGGCCTGGAGCATCTCTGTGCCCAGGAAAGGCTGAGAGCCCTGGGGCTGCTGAGCTGCACAAGAGAAGCCTCAGAGGGGAGCTGATCAATGCTGAGCAAGAGCTCAAGGGCCCATGGGGGGCAAGAGGCTGGGGCCAGACTCTTGTCAGTGGTGCCCAGCGCCAGGCCAAGGGCCAACGGGCACCAGCTGGAANCAACACCCACCATTCTGCAATCTAATTCCAGCCCCCCTGCCATGGGCAGGGACACCTTCCACTAGACCTGGTTGCTGAAAGCCAGGTCCAATCTGGCCTTGAAGCTCCTGTCAACCTGGCCAGTTCACGCTCACCAGTTCCTTCCCCAGTGAAGAAACACATGCTAAGGTTTGGGACAGCCCAAGTCCTCAATCACTAACCACAAATCCACCCGTGTGGTGGAGCGCTCACTGAACACCCACCTGATTGTTGGCAGCTCTGCTTTGATCGCGGAGAAGCCATCACTGTCACGTGTCAGAGGGTCTTTTTCATTTTTAAGCATTCTTGAAGCATCACCACAAGCTCTGCCCAGTGCCAAGGATGTCCCCCTACAGCAGATCCACCCCATTTTCCATGATGGACCCACAGGGCAAGGTTACCTGATGGTCAAGAGCACCCATGACAAGCAGCACCCACCCACCTGCCCCTGTGGCACAGGGTGCCTGGGTGGCACCTTCCTGCTGGTGATGGATCGTGGTTTTCTTGCCCAGAAACAATCTGCCCCAGGAGAAGGGTGAGGAGCTTGAGGCTGCCTCCTGCCCGGGGAAGAATAGCCCAAGGAAGATGGTTGGATTTTCATGCCAGGTGTTCTTCCACTAGAAAGCCTGGAAGTCCACAACCACACCCCAACATCAGAGCCTGGTGCTGGATCCTCACTGGCCCAGGTAGGTATGGGTTCATCCCTGGCTCCATGGGATGTCCATGTTCTCGTTGGCCCCGAGCATGTGGGAAAGGGCTCCTCCAAAGGGTGACAAACACCAGCCTGAGGGGAGGACGGAGCAGGGATGGCCACAAACACCACAAACAAGCGAGCCAAGGGAGAGGGGAGCACATGGAAGCTGGAGGACCGAGATGGTGTTCCAGCAGATCTTAGCTCCTAGCCCATCATCTGGAAGCAGGAATGCCCCGTGATGCCCTCACCACATACAACCACGGAGCGGTGGGCAGGAGCTGCAGATCCTGGCAGAGGGACAAGCGTCAATCAACCTGTATTTAGCATGACCTTGCCCTGGGTGGGGACCTGGTCTAGCTGACGACAATCTGAGGTGCCAGCTGCAGCAGGCACGAGAGCAGAAATGCCACCACCCTCCAAGGACCTCTGCCTGTCCCCCATCCCCGTCCACGGCACAGCTCCAGCCCAGGAGTTGTGCTTGACCTCCTGGGCCATCAAACTTAAATGAACTGAAACTCGCTGTGAAGCAAAGGGGACGGGGACCAGCCACGAGTGAAGTCCCCACGGATGTATGGGAGATGAGGTAAGAGGCCTCCACCCAGTCCTCTGCAGAACAAGCGACAACTTCTTCCGCCGCAGGACTGTTTTATTATGAAAAGACTTTTGTTCCCAACAAACTTTGACAACTATAAAACACGTGGAGGAGTGGCACGCGCTGCGCTGCCTGGAGGGTCAGCAAACTTCTGGGAGCAGAACGAACCCCACGTTAACTTCAACTGGACGCAGAGGGGCCAACAGGTCTCAAGTCACGCAGCTCCTTCCAGTAGAGTTGCTCTGCATGAGCTGGGTCTGATCATGGATGTTCTCAAATACTCACAACCAGCTCTCCAGGGCAAGTCACCTCATTGTCCCTCACGTGGCAGCTACATCAGCTCCTCTGCAGACAGGAGCACCTGGACAAAAGCATCTCTGCACAGGAAGAGGAGCATCAGCCCTCTGGGACTCTGGTGGTGCCTCTCTGCTGGTGGCTGGGTGGGCATCTTCTCAGCAACCAAGAGGAGCTGGCCTGAATTCACCTTCTGTGACCCTTTTGCCCACATCTTCCTTGCTCTGAGTCCTGCCAGCCCAGGTTCAAGCTAACGTGGGTGTTTGTCCTGCTCCCACCAGCCTTCCATGGTCCCACAGAAGCTATCTATGAAGCATTCCACATCAGCCAGCCATAGTCCAAGAGGAGAGGACAGCAGGGCTCCTTAGATCAGCACCTCTCCTTCAGTCACGGTGGGAACTGTGGGCTCCTGGCAAAGCGTCGGTGAGCAGCATGTCCCAGCGAGGTGCCTCTATCCAGGAGCAACAGGATCGGTGCTGCTGGCAGAAGCAGATGCGTGGAGCCCACATCTGAAGCTGCTGGATGGACCTCCTTAGTCAGAGTCAATCCCCTCCTGTTTTGCTGACCCTACGGCGGACGCCAGCTCCTCCTCCTGCCCTTTCAACCGCTCTCCTGCAAGCGAGAAACAGAGAAACCAGCTGTACTGGGGAACCTGCATGGTGGAGGACCTGAACTGCAGCCCCCAAGCCCACAAACCATCCTTCCTTGCCCTCAAAAAAAGCATGCACGTGGTCTAGAAGAAGCTACTTCTGCCCGAAAGCTTCACAGATCCTTTTAGGAAGGGGATCAAGCTCCACCAGTCCCTCCCTGGCTCAACAGCAAAGCCCCAAGCTCCCAGTAAGGATCACGTAATCCCTCTGGAACGACGGGTGACCCCACAACACCATCCCTGTGGCACCGTAACGCACGTATCAGTTCAGCGATGGCTCTCTGTGTCCTCTTCTCCAGCTTCTCCAGTTTCTTGGCTACATCTCGCTTCAGATCCCTAGAGGGGAGAATGACAACGTCAGGACAAACCGTTGCCCCTGGCAAGGGGCCACGTTCCTCTTTTCCCGGTGGAAGAGAAGCTCCTTCTCTCCCCTATGAGCACCACAGGGAAGCTCATGGACAAACCAACCCAAGCTCCAGAGCATCCCTTGTCACTGAGGCCACCATGGTGACACGTACCCCAAGTGGAGTCACTCGGTGTAAGCAGCAAAGGGAGGACAGCCCCGTGTCTCGTGCCTGCCCCAGAACAGGGCTACATTTCCCATTTCTAGCACTTCTAACCCAACCTGGACAACCTCAAGGTGATGGTAACCCACCGCTGACATCAACGCCCCCGTCTCAGGAGCAGGGCTCTGCAGGCACTCACCAGTCCGGCTTCCTGGGGGCCAGGTTTGCCAGATCCTAAGAAGGAAGAGGAGACACCCAGTGAGAAGTGCAGGTGAGGTCCAAGCCTGGACGCAGAGAGGAGTTCTCAATATACCTACCACCTCGTCGATGATGGGCTCCGGCTTGGCAGCTTCCAGCTGGTCCTTCACCTTGTCTTCCACTAGATGGGGGAACAGGACCAGTATCAGCAGGACACCAAGGGGACAAGGCACAGGAAAACCAGAGCTCTGGGCTTGGTTCACAAAAGCTTTGATAAAAGCTCTTAAGAGCATGGGACACACGAGTGAGTACATGTGGTTGCACACGTCCCTCCACCACCCAAACCCTTTTGGAGACTCCAACAAAACATCTGAAACTGATGCAAACCATTAAACGTCACAAACGGCAACAGCAGCAAGAAGTTTTCTGGGTTCAAGTCCACTTTTCGCAAGACCAGCAAGGATCAGCTGCTCCATAGGTGTTTAAACTGGAATTTGACTCACCCTGACTCATTTACAAGGCCACCACCTGAGACATCTTGGAGGAATCAAGCTCCAGCCCAGATCTTACGTAAAGGTCTGCAGATACTGGGCATAATGGTGTAGAAAACAACCTTCCATCCTTCAACTTGAGTGTCTGTGCAAGGAGGGGGTGAGGGCAGCAGGGAGGACATCCTTGACGAGGGGGGATCCTGCTCCAGAAGATGGATATGTCCACGGTACAGTCAACCTGACCCTGGCACAGGTTGCCCAGAGAGGTGGTGGCTGCCCCATCCCTGGCACCATTGCAGGTGAGGTTGGCCGGGGCTCTGAGCAACCTGCTCTGGTTGCAGATGTCCCTGCTCCCTGCAGGGGGGTTGCACCAGATGACCTTGAAAGGTCCCTTCCCACCCAAAGCAGTCTGTGACTCTGATCCCCAGCTCCAAGTGCCCGAGGACAGACAGGCTGGTCACTCCAAACCACAGCTGATGGGCGCTGCAGCTCCAAAGGAGGGGACAGAGGACAGGTTTTACTGGAAACAGTCAAAATCGCTGTTCCCAATTCCCAGCCACGCGCCGGGGAAGAGGCAGGAGAAATTCTGCCAAAGGATGAAGGAAGCACAGTCTCTCCCAACGGAGGCCGTTTTGTTCAAGGCTTTTTTTGAAGAGCTCTATTCCAGGAGGACTCAAAGCTTCAAGATCAAGGGAACTTCCACCCTTCGCCTCCCTCTCACGAGCTGCGCCGAGGTTCAGCGCGAGGAAATCGCAGCCTGAACGCCCTGGGCTCGTGACTAATATTTGTTTAAAGGCAATTCAAACAAAAACCAGCCTGAATCTCCTTGAGAATCCTCCAGCGAGAGCTCAGCTCCTCCAAGAATCAACCCCTGGGTTTGGGGCTGGACTCGGTGTGCTCAGCCCCACACCCAGCTTGTGCAACACAGGGTGTGAAGGTCCCCACAGGCGAGAGAGGATGATGAAGCAACGGGGGCCGCAAGCGGGAGAGCTCCGGTGCTGCCACCACGGCTGCTGGGACACGCCAGAACCCTCCAGGGCTGCAGACACCCGTCTCCTAGGACCTGAACATCTCAACACCAGCAAGCTGCGACCAGAAGAGAACCCCGTGGCTTCTCCACCTTGGGTTGGAGCAAGCAGGAACACAGAGGGTTCCAAGCCACTTGATTTTTGAAAGGTGTAACTCATCTGATCTGCAGGGTGCTGGCCGGATGTGGAGGCAGAGTCCTGGGCTGGTGGGCAGCAGGTCAAGGGAGGGTCTCCCGTGAGACCCACCTCCTGCAGTGCTGGGGCCAGCTNGGGGAGACCTTCTGGTGGCCTTGCAGGACTTCAAGGGGCCTGTCAGAAAGTGACGGAGAGACTTTTGAGCAGGGCCTGTTGGGACAGGACAAGGGGTGATGGTTTTAAATTAAAAGAAGGAGATTTAGACCAGAGAGAAGGAGGAAATTGTTGCTGCTGAGGGTGGTGAGAGCCTGGCCCAGGTTGCCCAGAGAGGTGGTCGCTGCCCCATCCCTGGCACCATTGCAGGTGAGGTTGGATGGAGCTCTGAGCTCTAGTTGCAGATGTCCCTTCTCCCTATGAGGGGGTTGCACTAGATGAGGTTGAAAGGTCCCTTCCCACCCCAACCATTCCATGACTCCACGAATCTCTCTTGGAACACTACCAGGAGGGGACAGGACATGCTGTCACCACAGCAGTTGGTGAACCCCTGCAAAGGGCTCTGCATGATCTGCCCAGCCTGCAAACCTCTGGAGCAGAGCCCACCAGCAGGGACCTCACTGCAGGCACTAGCAGCCATCACTGACAACACTTTGTCTTCATGTTCCCTAGTTTCACCTCCCCTTTGCACCCACCTGAGGCTGGCTTGGCCTGGGGCACCTTCCTCTTCTTCAGCTCCTCATCTTCGGGCTCGTAGTTTCGCAGCTTGAGTTCCCTGGGGAGGAAAGGAAGAGCGCAGAGAAGTGAGACATGTCCATGTTGTCCTGGACCGTTGACTCTCACTAGCAAGGGACACGTCTCCGTCAGCAGAAAAGGCAGCAAAGGCAGGGTCAAGCCAGGAGCTCAGCAGGATAAAGGTGATGCCCCATCCCTGGAAGCATTCAAGGTGAGGTTGGATGGAGCTTTGAGCAACCTGGTCTAGTGGGAGGTGTCCCTGCTGTTGTTGTCTCATTAGCAGCTGAACATCGGGGAGGTGCAAGTGGCTCTGAGAGGGCTGAGTTCTGGCTCTTGAGCTCTCCTGGAGGGAGGAGAAAGGATGGGTGGAATTTCTGGGTGTCGTTTAGATGTCTTTATCCCTGCCACCACCAGCCCCACCACTCCTTTGCTCCAGACCCCGAATTCCCCCCCTTATTTGCACCTCGTGCCTGACCTGCACCCCTGTTTGTAGCACTTCCAGGAGCATCTCTGCTGACTGGGCAACCTCCTTCTACCCTAAATACTCTTCACCCCGCCCCATCCTTCCCATGTCCCTTCCTGGGATCATTGTTTTTCCTGATTGTGGATCTTCTCTGGTGTTCCCATCCTGATTCCATCAGGGTTGAGACCTAAAAGGGAGCTGGGCTGAAGTTCAGAGCCTTGCAAGGTGGCTTGGGTCCATTATTAGCCACCTCTGCTTGGCTTGCCAAGGCAGCATAGAACTGAGGTGAATCTTTCCAGGGATAACTGGAAACCATGGCCCAGGTAGATGAAGAAGACTTGGTGACAATGCTCGTGTAATCAGGTCCCTTGGGGCCTTACCTCAGCGCAACACCATAAAACAGGAACAGCTTCCCCAGCGCTGGGAGAAGAGATGGTTAAAAGAAACACAGGAGAGATCAGTAGGTATCTGCGATGCCTCCCCCAGGCCAAGAGGACCTTCACCCCATGAAGACAAGCTGCTCTGCCCCGTTTCATGTGTGTTCTCACGCACCCATGCCCTGGGAGGAGGGACTTATTGAATGAATCTGCACTGATCACCAGCAGACCCCAGCCCGAAAGGCAGCTCTTGGAGGGTCAAGTGATGGAGATGCCATCTCCAGGCACACAGAAATCACCATTACTCTGTGATTTTATGGACAATCTCCAACCTTGTTGATGACCTGGGAGGCTGGGGGAGGAACAGGAGCAGCTAATTCATCCAGGAGGTAACAGGACATCAAGCTGCGATGTTCAACGTCTGACCACAGGCTGGCTCACACTCGCTGGAGAGGACTGATCTGACCAGGTGGCACACTGTATACTTCTGGTATCTCCCAGGCTTTGTGGTCTCCTGAGCTCGCATTTAGAAGGATTTACTTGTGGCTAAGAAGGAACCAAGCAGACTTCCCTAGGGTCAGACCACCTCAACCAAGAGAGCTACAAGCTAAGCGAGATGTTTCTCTCAGTCCAGCCAGGTGTTACCATTACACCTTAAAATCATAGGATCATCAAGGTTGGAAAAGACCTGTAAGACCATCAAGTCCCACCGTCAACCCAACACTACCACGACCACTAAACCTTGACATGCAATATTTTAAAACCATTGTTTTGGATGCGCAATGGGAGCTGCAGCTGCCTGGCCACAGCCAAACCAGCCGAGAGGTCTTCTGCTTGCAGCCGAAGCTCCCAGATCCCCCATTTTGAGGAGCACATGCTCTGGAGATCTGGTTCCTGCCAGAAGAAGGGTGTCCAGGCCTTCGTAACATTGCTGCAGGGCTTCGGCACCACTCAGGGAACACACAAGGAAGAGGAATCGGAGTTTAAACCTGCTCCCTGGCACTCTTCCCACTCGGAGAAGCCCCATCTTAGCTTGCAAACAAAAGCTGAGCCATCCGGCACCGCTCGTGCTCCACGAGACTGGAAAACAAGGACGACGTGGCAGGTTCTGGTGCAGATGCAGAATTGCAAGCGCCAGGAGAAAACAAACAAAACTGGATCTCGTTTAATTAACTGCACGAGGCGAGAGCCGCTCTCGCACCTGCCTCCGGTAGCTCTGGGTGCCCAGTGCTCCCAGCAGCTGCCTCCTCGGGGGGCTCGGGGGTTCCAGCAGGCAGCAGCTCCAGCAACGCCATGCTTAGCAGAACATGTCTCTCCTCCTTCTGAGAATCACAGAACAGTTCGGGTGGGAAGGGACCTTTCAAGCTCATCCAGTCCAACCCCCTGCAGGGAGCAGGGACATCTGCAACTAGAGCAGGTTGCTCAGAGCCCCGGCCAACCTCACCTGCAATGGTGCCAGGGATGGGGCAGCCACCACCTCTCTGGGCAGCCTCAGCCAGGCTCTCACCACTCAGCACCAACAATTTCTTCTTCTCTCCAGTCTAAATCTCCCTCTTTTAGTTCAAAACCACCATCTCTTGTCCTGTCCCAACAGGCCCTGCTCAAAAGTCTGTCCCCATCTTTCTGACAGGCCCCTTGAAGTCCTGCAAGGCCACCAGAAGGTCTCCCTGGAGCCTTCTCTTCTCCAGGCTGAACAAGCCCAACTCTCCCAGCCTGGCCTCCCAGCACAGGGTTCCACCCTCCCATCA
>VZZY01002999.1:31638-69664 GCA_013400335.1 Eurystomus gularis
CCTTCTCCTCAGGGCTGCTCTCCAGCCCTTCACCCCCAGCCTGTGCTGATACTGGGGGTTGCCTTGACCCAGGTGCAGGACCTTGCCCTTGTTGAACCTCCTGAGGTCCACACAGGCCCAACTTCCCCAGCCCATCCGGGTCCCTCTGGATGACTTTCTTCTGCGCACAAGTATGTCTGTAGAGACAGAGCGATGAGGAGCAGGTCGGTGCTACCTCAAGTATCTGAAAGGCAGGCAAACATTTAAAACATGTATATTTAGAAGTTGCTGGCATTCCACAGAGCTGAGTTAAATTACACTCCGATGCCAGCAGTTCCTCTAGCGCTGCGTTCCAGAAAGACAGCCCAGCACGCTTTACCAGTGATAAATTATCCAAGTTCCCACAAAAACAGAAAAACCCCAGAGCTAACAACAGGCTCCATGGCAGAAGGGACACGCAGGAGCCAGGTGAGGGAGTGCAGCTCCTGGGGGTGGAGAGCACGTCACGGTGATATACCAGCACTAACCTGAGCTTCTCAAGAAGGACCAAGCACCCAGACAAGAGCTGAGTTTGAACCACTTGGCTTTAGGGTGGGATCAAGCTCGAGATTTTATCAGCATCGCCTTAGAAGTGATGGATGTGCCCAACCCAGAAGATCTCCTGCTCCTTGAGCACCTTGTGCAGCATTTCACAGCCTCTTTTGGCCCAACGAGCCAGGATTGCTAAGGGTGGAGGTGGTTGTAGCCTCACAACAGGCAGCAGGTGCAGGGCTGTGCCGGGAGTTCCTAGGACCTCACGAGGATTTGGGCACCTGCAGCAATGACAGAGGGAAGCGATGGACACAGAGCCTGCCAGCATCTCCTGAAAGCCCATCAGGGGTGGCACGTTCCCTGGTTTGGGTCAGGAATGCCTCAGATCCACTTTCCACTCAGGCCTGGAGCTCCTCACTGGGGAAGGAGAGGAGAGGAGATGGCAGCTTTTTGAAGCAGGCAGGTTGGAAACGGCAGAGCACAACACGCAGGGTACGTGCAGAACACCAAGAGCCATCTCGAGGCAAGGTTGGTTTTGGCTTTACAGAGCAAACAACCAACTTTCAAACCATGAATGGATCTTTCTGAGCCTTCTGGAGAAGTGCCCATGTCCTCACATCAGGAGCTGGGGGAAAGGGTTTGCCAAGAAACCTCGTAACAGGGATTTCTTCAGGTGTCACAGCACCCTCGCTCCCAAGGCTACTACCACAAAGCCACTTGGAGCTGCACCAAGTCCTTCAAGAGCACCTTCCTACTTTTACCTCTCTGAGGACAAGGCTAAGGGCCAAGGAAAGCTGGCTAGGACATCTCGATAAGGTTTTCTTCGTGCTTTTGGCAATGCAAGAGGCGAGGAGACCTCAGCAGGGAAGATGCAAACTAAAGGCCAGCGTCCGGTGGCGTTTGCAGTCCCTGCTCACTCTGCCCGGGATCACTGGTGGGTGTCCTCCATGGCTCTGCACCTCTCGGTCTCCCTCCAGCCCTTCATGTTGCTCTGCTTAGATGTCTCTTGTGCTCCTCAATGTCGGCTCTAGGCACTTGATGAATCTAGGGAAAAGAAAAAAAAGATGCTTCCTCTGCTGTTCATCAAAACAAAGTGGTTTCAAACACCCAGATCCCAGATGATGATTTTTGAAGGGTCATGGTAGAGCACTTCCATTCTTTAGAAGCAGTTTAGGGAAGTCCTCAGTGTTCTCAACCATCTCTCAGCCATTGCAGGCAATTTCTTTCCCAAAGTCCTGGTGAAAAACCATCTGGTTAGAGAATCTGCTACCCTCTGACCTTCCCAAAGTGCTCCAGAACCTTTGTTTTCAGAGCACTGTGACAGCTGCTCCAACTTGCTTGAAACCAAATGTCCTGGGCAACCATTTCCATGTCTTCCTTTAAAGAGGAACCAGTGCAAGAATTTCATTTTCTTTCTCTGCATCTCCAAAAAATTCACTCACTCCTGGGAAGCCAAACCCACTCATGTAAAGAAATCACCACTACAGAAGAACAAGGGAGGTCTCAAATCCTTGAAGGAATGGTGCTTTCATGGACCCTCTTCTGCTCCATCATGTGCTCCATGAGGACAAGGTTTGGAGGAGGCAGACAACCATGGACAGCAAAGCAGGAGACTTCTGCAATCCAGGAGGTTTCAGGCCCAAGTTGGAGGGAGCTCCTGCTGGGCTGAAGCTACAGAAGAAGCTGAAAGGAGGGGGGATGCTGGGGTACCTGTGGGGCCATGCGGTGAAGGTATCCCCTGGGGCAGCAGCCTCATGCTCCTCAGCGGTGGCCAACACTTCTCCTCAAAGTGCCTCTTCCCTTTTCTGTTTCCAGTTGCAGACCACAGAGCAGAAGTCATTTTCAAGCTTTTTCTACAGGTCCCCCACTTTTTTTGCCAGTGCAAATTCATTGTATAGTGAGTTTGACTGACCAACAAACTTCTTCTTCTTCCTCCTGACAGCAGACCTCATGGAAACAACCAGATTCAAGGCAGAGATTTCAGTCCCGGAATTTTGGACCTTCTTTGCTCCTCTTGGTCAATCCCCTACCAACTTGCTGCACTTCTCTGCAAAGTCACCTGGTATGGACAGGGTGCACCACCTCCTGCCACAGCCATCCTGGAGGCTTCTCTGCACCTGGGCTGGCTCAAACTGCACAGTGACCTTTCCAGATACCTGGACAACCTGGAGAAGTAGGCCTATGTCAACCTCATGAGGTTCAACAAGGCCAAGGGCAAGGTCCTGCAAACTGGTCAGGGCAAACCCTGCTATCATCAGCACAGGCTGAGGGATGAAAGGATGGAGATGGATGGATGCCCAGAGAGGTGGTCACTGCCCCATCCCTGGCACCATTGCAGGTGAGGTTGGCCGGGGCTCTGAGCAACCTGCTCTAGTTGCAGATGTCCCTGCTCCCTGCAGGGGGTTGCACTGGATAACCCTGAAAGCTCTCCTCCAACCCAAACCGTTCTGTGATTCTAAGATACACACCCAGACAATCTGCACCTGCTCCAACTTAGAAACAACTTTCACACACACATTGGTCAGTGCTCTCCTCACACCCTCTCTTGCAGTAGGATAGAGATGACTCCAACACAAAGCTCCAGAGCTGCTGTTCGATCAAGAGGACAAAGTTGTTACCATCATTCCTGGATTCCTCGCCCAAGGCGGAAAAGGAGCAAGCAACAAGCTGAGGCAGAGACCCATCAGCACCCACCCTCGGAGGAGCAGCCTCTTCTCACTAGGAGAGGGCTGTTCCTGCTCACATAGCTGAGCATGTTGGAGCAGATCCTCCTCCTGGAGCAGCTGCCAAAAGGCACTCGAGGAATGCCAGAAAAACAAACACCGCGAGCCCCCAAAACTTGCCGAGGCAGCTGGTTTCTCAGGACGTGCTTCTTGGGGGAGCACGGATGGGGAGAGACGTATCCCCAGGGTGTTACAGGAGAAGAGCTGCAAGAGAAGCTCTTCAAACGCAGGCAGGTGCCATGAGGCCATCTGGCCTCCCATGCTGCTCTGTCAGGAGATGAGAGCTTTCCAGGCAGTCATGAGCAACTTGAACACCAGTAAACAGAATTAAAGAATCACAGAATTGTTTTAGCTGGAAGAGACCATAAAATCATCGAGTCCAACCGTTCCCCCAGCACTGCCAGGGCACCACTAACCCCTGGCCCTCAGCACCACATCTCCACGGCTTGGAAACCCCTCCAGGGATGGGGACTCCACCACTGCCCTGCCCAGCCTGGCACAGCCCTTCACAGCCCTTCCCACCAAGAAATTCTTCCTCGTGTCCAACCTCAACCTCCTCTGGTGCAACTTGAGGCTGTTTCCTCTTGTCCTGTTGCTTGTTCCTTAGGAGAAGAGCCCAACACTCATGCAATGTGTGATGCTACAGCTTTGACCCTCTCACCTCCTCCTGCTGTTAGCCAAGCACTTCCCCAATGGAGGGACACACTCTGGGTCCCTGGAGACGTGGGGTGGTGATGGAGCCTGACCCATCCCACAGTATCCACCAGAACAAGCCACCAGTAGTAACAGGTTCAACTGGCCACAGAGATGCCAACCAAACACACCACGTGTGCTCAGCTCAGCCTACACATACGCACCGTTCTCTCCCATATCTGATTCTAGGGTTTTTTGTTAGTTTTATATGTTGTTGGAACTCTTCATCAAGCTCCCCACGCTGCAGGACATAAGGAGGCAGATCCACACAGCACATACCTTTCTGCCGCCAAGCTAAAGCCAACGCTGACCAGACTCATTGCTGGGGGGGTTTTTTGGTGCAGAGATTACAAAAAAAAAAGTGGTTTTGACATGTCCCGTGACATTCTTCCCCCAGCAAGGGGGCAGAGCCCATTTCCCAACCCCTGCCTCCTCCAGCTCCTCCCAGAAATTCATCTCTGGAAGCGGGCACAGCACAGAGCTGCAGTTTTCAAGGATGGTTAAGTGTCGAAACACCAGCAGCTGATTAAGAGCAGCTCACTGAGGCTTCCTTTCTAGTGAAGTTGAAGAGTTGAAGATATTTTCTGAAAAACCTTCCTTCTCCAAGCCCTACCTTGGATTTCTATTTACACTTTTAACATCCCTGAGCAGCTCTGCCCGCAAAACCGCAGCCCAGCCTCCAAACTCTCTGTAGCCCTCTCCTTGCATATCCACGAGCCCCAAGAGGAACGGGGAAAGGTTTTTTCTTGCAGAGGAAGGGGGTGAAAGGGCCAAAGTCCACCCACACACGCCCTCTTCCTTGTGAAAAAGGTGGAAGGTGTTTCCTGGTCTGTGGGTTAAGCATTACTGGTTCAAAAAATGACAGGAGGAGAAGGAGGAGAAGGAGGAGAAGGAGGAGAAGGAGGAGAAGGAGGAGAAGGAGGAGAAGGAGGAGAAGGAGGAGAAGGAGGAGAAGGAGGAGAAGGAGGAGAAGGAGGAGAAGGAGGAGAAGGAGGAGAAGGAGGAGAAGGAGGAGAAGGAGGAGAAGGATAACATGAGATCTTTGCAATTACAGATATTAACTCCCCTGAGAGCTCGGCTCAGAGCTGCAATTGCTGCGAGTGTATCAGGGTTTTCAGAGAGGGCTTCCTCAGCACTTGTTTGTGCGGCGGTGGCTTGCAGCGTGCGAGATAAAAACAAGGAACTGAAAAAAAAAAAAAAAGAAAAAAGAAAACCAACAACAGGGGGTGGGGAGATTTGAGTCGGTCGGAATAAAAGCAGGAAGCTGCCAGAACACGTGTTGTTGTAAAGGCAGTGAGGAAATGTTAGTGAAGGCAGCGCCCGTTGGCGCTTTGGTCCTTGCTACAGGGTGTAAAGGATGGTCTTGGGTGCGAGGCGGTGTAGGGATGGAGGAGGAACCAGCCTGCAGAAGGACGTGGTGCTGGGGGCTTTCAGGGGGGGCCACTCCACCGAAACCCTGTGTACGGGCCGCAGGATTGTTTATTGAACCACCAGACTTCCCCTGCCCACAGCGGGCTCGTGGTGGTTTTCAGCTTGAGAGAGCAGCACAGTTATTGAGAGGCTTCTCTGGGGTGAGAAAAGGCAGGTTTCAGCTAATCCTGGCATGGTTTGGGTTGGAAGGGACCTTTAAAGGTCATCCAGTCCAACCCCCCTGCAGTGAGAGCAGGGGGTTGGTCTCTTCCCCCAAGGAACAAGCGACAGGACAAGAGGAAACGGCCTCAAGTTGCACCAGAGGAGGTGGAGGTTGGAGCTGAGGAAGAATTTCTTGGTGGGAAGGGCTGTGAAGGGCTGTGCCAGGCTGGGCAGGGCAGTGGTGGAGTCCCCATCCCTGGAGGGGTTTCCAAGCCGTGGAGATGTGGTGCTGAGGGCCATGGGTTAGTGGTGCCCTGGCAGTGCTGGGGGAACAGCTGGACTCAATGAGCTTAAAGATCTCTTCAAAACTAAATGATTCTGTGATTCTGTGAATCTATGTTCAACCAGAGCAGGTTGCTCAGAGCCCCGGCCAACCTCACCTGCAATGGTGCCAGGGATGGGGCAGCCACCACCTCTCTGGGTAACCTGCGCCAGGCTCTCACCTCCCTCATGGTGAAGAACTTCTTCCTTCTATCTAGCCTAGGACCCCTCATTTCTCAAGTTCAGGGTAAACACCAGTGGATTAGCTCAGCTCACCTTCTGCCACCAGCTAAGAGCACATCAGTCGCAGCAGTTCCCTTTTCCAAAGGGTTAAGAAAGTTCAGTGACACTATTAGGAAATAAAAATCTAGAACAAAATCAAGCCATCATCTCTGCAGACTTCCTAGAACCTGTTAAAACCATGCATCCAATTCCAGTGATGGCAAAAGGCCATTCAACCAGTAAAGCAAAAGCTGAGAATCATCTCGGCCAGCTTCGTGATTCAAACACGTCCTGCAGAGCAGACCTTCCTCTCATTTCCCTTGCAAAATTACGTTCAGATCCCGACCAAACACGCTGTGGTTGGAAGGACGGACAAAGAGCTACAGACCCCTGCAGGCAAATCGAGCCGGAAAGGAAATTTTTGCCCCCCAAAAGCTGCTTCCCCAGGTGTCACGTACTTCAGAAGAAGCCCTGTGCCCACATCTATGCGGAGTTTCACACAAGGTACCCAGCTGCCTTGGAGACAGGAGCTCCTACTCAATGTCCTTGCTCTTCACATAGGACCTCGATGAAGCTTCAAGGGCATCGAGGCTTTCTGCTGAACCTGCCAGAAGATGAATGCTCAGACCAAGGGCTCATGGAAAACCTGATTTACCGACTTGACAGCAGTGACGTCGAAGACTTGGTAAGAAGCCACGTCACCTCCAACATGCTCCAGGCTGCTCAGCAGCCGTTAAAAAGCATCAACCCCCAGCCTGAAAGTCAGTCAGAGGAGAAAAAAGTATCGCTTTTTTGTTTTCCAGAGATTTCATGGACAATTCAGAACTCCAGCTGCTAGCCCAGCGACAGCCAGGTCACGGTGTGGTACAGCCAGCCCAGGCCTGATGTGTCTCATCAGCTGCGTATCGAGTGGCAGGGCTGGAGAGCACGAGCTGTTTATTCATTATTTATCATCATTTCCAAGATCTCCAGCTCCTGTTTCAGCCTCAGCCCACAGCTCGTGTGCCTCTTCCGGCACAAAACGCAACCACAGTGTCTATAAACAAAGTTCAGCCTCAGCAATGGTTCTCAAGAAGCATCCGCAGCCCCAAATCCAGCTTGTTCTCAAGAACAGCCTGCCAGGAGCTTGGAGCCAGGTGGGGTCAGGCTCTTCTCCCAAGGAACAAGCCACAGGACAAGAGGAAATGGCCTCAAGTTGCACCAGGGGAGGTTGAGGTTGGAGCTGAGGAAGAATTTCTTGGTGGGAAGGGCTGTGAAGGGCTGTGCCAGGCTGGGCAGGGCAGTGGTGGAGTCCCCATCCCTGGAGGGGTTTCCAAGCTGTGGAGATGTGGTGCTGAGGGACATGGGTTAGTGGTGCCCTGGCAGTGCTGGGGGAACAGCTGGATTCAATGATCTTCAAGTTCTCTTCCAACCAAAAGGATTCTATGATAAGAAGGGATGGCATTTTCTGCCAGGAGTTATTCCCAGGAAGCAGTGAGGATTTTCCTCCACTTTCACAGCACGTGCTCATCTACAGCAGCATCTCTGCTGCACACCTCCCACAGAGGAGGTTTCTGGTCGGTAACACGATGAGAAAAGGTCACGTCCCACATCTCCAAACCAAATGTTACCCCCAAGTCGTCTCCAAAAGAGACCTGACAGCATTTTTATCAGCAGGAAACCCACTGCAGAGTCAGCTGGTGCTGCCAGGAGCGACGCTCTGCCTCGCTTGGGTTTGTGCTCAGATTTTCCGGTGACAAGAGAGAACAGCGGTGGGCCGCTGTGAACCAGCCATGTGTCCCCTGTGGGCTTCTGGTCATGGGAAAAAAATAATCCACCCTTGAAATGACACGCATGCAGGGGACAGAGCTGCTGTTGGACTCAGCATCATCAGATTGTTTGGGTTGGAAGAGATCTTTAAGATCATCGAGTCCAACTGTTCCCCCAGCACTGCCAGGGCACCACTAACCCCTGGCCCTCAGCACCACATCTCCACGGCTTGGAAACCCCTCCAGGGATGGGGACTCCACCACTGCCCTGCCCAGCCTGGCACAGCCCTTCACAACTTTTTGGGGAAGAAATTGTTCCTAATATCCACCCCTTGGGAATTAGGAAAATTAGGAATTCAAGGGAGTCTAAGTGCTCCCAACACCTCTGATGACACCCTGTCACCTCCAGAAACGCCGCACATCAGCCCCAGGCTTTTCTTCTTTGTTCCCCCCACCTCAGATCATTTACACCATGAGCTCAAATTCACACTAAAAATGAATAAATAAATAAATTACACGTTAGAAGCCAAGGAAAGATCCTAATTAGAAACCACGAGAGCAGCGCCTGAACAACACATACAAGAGAGACAAGGGGGAATAAATAAATAATTACTTGTGCTTGATGGTCTCCTCTTCATCATCTTCTCCGAGCTGCTTGTTCTCACGTTCGCCGCTCTCCGCGTTCTGGAAGAAGAAAAAGTTGACCTGTCAGCCCTTGGCCACCCTGGAAATGCCAGAGAGGAAAGAGCAGCCCCAAAAACCCTCCTGGAGGGCACAGGACAAACGGTGACATGTGGTTTGAAACGAATTTTGAGTTGTGACACCACGGAATTCAGCCTGTTTTCCTTTTTTCTGCCTTTATGCAGAAAACACAATAAATGAATGTAAGGGCAGGTGAGGAAAATTTATTTTTTCTCTCGGAGGTAGTGACAGGGCTCAGCGCTGATATCCCCGTTATCCCCAGTAACAGCCTCAATTCCGAGAGCAAGGGACGAGCTGCAATGAAGAACGGAGCTCAGCAACCTCGCCCCGTGTTTGAGTGACCACCTTGTGTGAAACAGCAGAGCACAAGGAGATGGGGCACGGAGCAAAACAGCTCCACAGACACCAACACCCTCCCCATGACACTGGGACAGGGAGTCAAATACAATCATAGAATCACAGAATCGTTTGGGTTGGAAGAGACTTTTAAGATCATCAAGTCCAACTGTTCCCCCAGCACTGCCAGGGCACCACTAACCCCTGGCCCTCAGCAGCACATCTCCACGGCTTGGAAAGCCCTCCAGCCATGGGGACTCCACCACTGCCCTGCTCAGCCTGGCACAGCCCTTCACAGCCCTTCCCACCAAGAAATTCTTCCTCAGCTCCAACCTCAACCTCCCCTGGGGCAACTTGAGGCCATTTCCTCTTGTCCTGTGGCTTGTTCCTTGGGAGAAGAGCCCAACCCCACCTGGCTCCAAGCTCCTGGCAGGGAGTTGTGCAGAGCCAGAAGGTCTCCCCTGAGCCTCCTTTGCTCCAGGCTCAACCCCCCCAGCTCCCTCAGCCGCTCCTCACCACACTCCTGCTCTAGACCCTTCCCCAGCTCCGTTGCCCTTCTCTGGCCACGCTCCAGCCCCTCAAGGTCCTTCTGGGAGTGAGGGGCCCAACCCTGACCCCAGGGTTGGAGGTTGGGGCTCCCCAGTGCCGGGGGACGATCCCTGCCCTGCTCCTGCTGGATGCAGAAGAAAGGATGGATATACTCATATCCGTGGCTGAAAGGAACTACAAGCAGACAGAAGAGGTAACAGAACTTTAGGAGGAGAACAAGCCCAGGCTCGGCTGGCTCGTGATGCAGCAGATCACCTGCCAGCGTCCCAGGAGCACAGGTCTTAGCTCAGGCCCCTTTTCTTTCTCCTAAATAATCACCTCAGATGTTTTAACAGGTTGCGAGAGAAGCCGGCGGGAATCAACCAGCGACTGGCACAACCGAGGGTCTCAGCTCAGCCCCATCAGATTTCTCTTTGGAGAAGAGATTCTCTTTGCATCACCCAGACCCCGGCACTAACAGTCAAGTTACTAATCACATTTTTAATCCACACAGGCCTCGGACGGTAACTCTAATAAGCCAGAAAGGGGGTTTTGTTTGGTTCTCCAACGAATTTCCTCCAACCTCCGAACAACGTATGCTCCGTAAGGAACACCCGCCCTTATTTTGCGGAGTAATATTGAGATAGCGACGAACAAACGACTTCCTCGGAAGCTGCTGCTCTTCGGACTGAACTTCCTCATTGTCCTCCCCGGTGGCAGCTCCAGCAGATGAAAGGCTTCATTTCCTCGAGCGTGGATGGTTCCGGGAGGGAGCATGACCCAAGTCACCCGGCAACAAACCCACCGTGTCGGCCGCCAACGCGCGGGGCTGTTGGGCCAACATTCACCTGCCTTTCCACCGGAGCAGCTCGGAGATGGAGAAACGATTTTCCTGTCATCGCCCTCAAAGCTTTCCAGCCCTTTCAAAGAGAGCGAGCCCTCGAGGTCAGGCTCTTTTTTAAACCCTGAAATCAGCTCACGACTCGCTTTGGTTCTGACCCGAACACGACCGATACCACCTTTGGATCAGAAATGACCTGGATTATTTGCTCTGCTAAAACCTTCACCGAGGTGGCCCCAATTGAGGGTATCGAAATTCTGTATTCCTAACCCTGGAGAGGACCAGAAAGGTTCCTCCAGTGAACAGCTTCTTTATCACGTGCATCTTGACTACACAGACCTCAAAACTCCATCCTGCGACCTGGGTTAAAAATTAGATGACGTGCAAACAGGGAGAGGAGCCAGGAAACCGCTCGGTTCTGGTTGAGCCTCATCAAGCGACTGGAGTCGTTCAGGTTCAGCGACTGAGCAAAGGGCGACCAAAACGCTCCTGTCTTTTTAGAAAGGGGAAAAAAAAAAAACCAAACCAACCCATCATCATTCTTAAATCCAACCTTTAGTTCAGTTTTAACTCCCTGTTCGCCATTTTATTTCAATTTTTGAGTCCACAGGAACCTTGTGATGCTTTTGTCCTTCAACAGACACCAGGAGCTCGGCTGGGTAAGAGCAGGCGCAGATCCAGCTTAGTGCTGGGTAATATTTAGACACCCCCAAGCCCACCATAGTTGAAGTTGTGGGAAGCACCTCCCTGCACGCCCAAGTCCCTTCTCATTCCTTCAAGCTCTGCCTACTTGTATCGCAGGCACCCAGAGCCTACATTCCCCTCATTCTTGCTGGAATTTTGGCCAGGAGGGTTATAAGCAGGTTCTCAAATCCTCAAGAGGTATTTGGCAAAAATATCCATGGCTGTTCCTGCCCTTCTTTTCCCCGCATGCTGAAATAATTTGAGCTTGAAATCCCACCGCTCTTTCCGATCTTGTCTAAAACCCACAATTCCAATTTATTTCCCATCACCATTCCAATATCTTCTAAAGTCTCGGTGATATTCCTAGAGAAATCAAGGAACACCACCAGCAAATGCAGCTTAGAATCACAGAACGGTTTGGGTGGGAAGGGACCTTTCAACCTCATCTAGACCAACCCCCCTGCAGGGAGCAGGGACATCTGCAATGAGAGCAGGTTGCTCAGAGCCCCGGCCAACCTCACCTGCAATGGTACCAGGGATGGGGCAGTGACCACCTCTCTGGGCAACCTGCACCAGGGGATCACCACACTCAGCTGCAACAATTTCGTCCTTCTCTCTAGTCTAAATCTCCCTCTTTTAGTTAAAAACCATCACCCCTTGTCCTGTCCCAACAGACCCTGCTCTAAAGTCTGTCCCCGTCTTTCTGACAGGCCCCTTTAAGTCCTGCAAGGCCACCAGAAGGTCTCCCTGGAGCCTTCTCTTCTCCAGGCTGCACAAGCCCAACTCTCAGCCTGGCCTCCCAGCAGAGCAGTTCCAGCCCACTGACCATCTCCATGGCTCTCCCCTGGACCTGCTCCAACAGAACTATGTCCCTTTTGTACTAGAGGCTACTTCACGTAGCAAACCCTGTGGTGCCTTCAGCTAGGGATTTTTTCCATGCTATGGCTCTCTCAAAGCACCTTCTCGGATGGCGTGGAGCCAGCAGCAGAAGAATGGGTGCAAGAGTCTCCCTAGGGATGTCCTGAGCTAGAAAGAAAGAAATATGGTCCCACTTCAGCAGAAGGGAACATATGATAATGAGGTTTGAAGCATGGTTCAAGGGGAGAGTGGAACTGCATGTAACCATTTCCGGACTGCACATTACCACCATGAATACCTTATAAATTATACTCCCTGACATCATCCATAAGTAAGCAGGATCCATTGAGGAGATCAGGGTGCAAGTGCTGCCTCCTGGAGAAGGACCTCGGGGTGTTGGTCAACAGGCAGCTGGAGATGAGCCAGCGAGTGCCCAGGTGGCCAAGAAGCCACCAGCGTCCTGGCTTGTGTCAGCAGCAGTGTGGGCAGCAGGAGCAGGGCAGGGATCGTCCCCCTGCACTGGGCACTGGGGAGCCCCAACCTCCAACCCTGGGGTCAGGGTTGGGCCCCTCACTCCCAGAAGGACCTTGAGGGGCTGGAGCGTGGCCAGAGAAGGGCAACGGAGCTGGGGAAGGGTCTAGAGCAGGAGTGTGGTGAGGAGCAGCTGAGGGAGCTGGGGGTGTTGAGCCTGGAGCAAAGGAGGCTCAGGGGAGACCTTCTGGCTCTACACAACTCCCTGCCAGGAGCTTGGAGCCAGGTGGGGTCGGGCTCTGCTCCCAAGGAGCAAGAGGAAACGGCCTCAAGTTGCGCCAGGGGAGGTTGAGGTTGGAGCTGAGGAAGAATTTGTTGGTGGGAAGGGCTGTGAAGGGCTGTGCCAGGCTGGGCAGGGCAGTGGTGGAGTCCCCATCCCTGGAGGGGTTTCCAAGCCGTGGAGATGTGGTGCTGAGGGCCAGGGGTTAGTGGTGCCCTGGCAGTGCTGGGGGAACGGTTGGACTCGAGGAGCTTAAAGCTCTTTTCCAACCTGAACGATTCGGTGACTCTAAGCAGAACACCAAGGTCTGAAGTGGATGTCTGAAATCAGGCTTCCTCTCTACACCTCCAGGAAGAGGAATTAACGCTGCTTCCCTGTTTGCAAAACGCTCTGTAAACAAGATTTGTGTTCCAAGAGCAGAGTGACAAAAGCCCCCAGCCACGGGCGAGGTGACACGTGCCAAAGAACCCATAAACCTCCAGCAGCTCCAGGATCCCTCACGGTTCTGCACAGAGAAAGCTTCTCACTCACTCTACAATAAAAATGGGCTTCTAAAGCAATATCTGATGGGTGCAGCAGCAGAAGATTGCCGCTCCTCTTCTGATGGCCAAGCTTTTTGTTGCATTTTCAGCCAGCTGAGCTGCCCCCCCCCCCAGCTCACCACAAGAGCTTCCTGTGCTGCTTTCAAGCACTTGAATTGATGCAAGGTGAAAAAAGGCAGAGTTCTAGGCCGGCAGTTGGTCACCGGTTTCTAAATATACGTATAAATTGCAGCCGATTTAAGGCACTTCTTGAATAGAATTATGTTGGATGGAAGAGACCTTTAAGCTCATTGAGTCCAACCATTCCCCCAGCACTGCCAGGGCACCACTAACCCCTGGCCCTCAGCACCACATCTCCACGCCTTGGAAACCCCTCCAGGGATGGGGACTCCACCACTGCCCTGCCCAGCCTGGCACAGCCCTTCACAGCCCTTCCCACCAAGAAACTGTTCCTCATCTCCAACCTCAGCATCCCCTGGTGCAACTTGAGGCCAGTTCCTCTTGTCCTATCATGCTTGTTCTGTTAGATCCATCAACAGATTTAATGTATTACCAGCACAGTATTTCCTAAAGTCATGGTGATGTTCCTAGAAATAAATCCCCTTAAGAGATCATTCCTCCTCCATGAAAATCAAGCTGCACCCTACTGCTTGTCAAGGTCTGTAGCTCTGGCCAGCGACAGAAAAGCTTTATCACACCAAGCTTAATAATAAGCGGATGGAACGGGGGGAAATCACATTCCCTTGATAATCTGCTTGGTGCAGAACTGGATGACTAAGTGCCCTTGCAAAGAGAAGCCATGGCGGGGTTGCAACCAACATCTCCTCCTTCTGTGCCCAACCAGCCGTGGAAGCAACAGTTGCATGAGCACTGAGGAGGTTCACTCTCTCCTGCTGGTGCAGGACCTGAAACCACAGGCGAGATCCGGAGGGTTGTAGAAAGGCAGATCCCGTTACCATGATCATTTAACTGATACAGAGGTGACCTCTGAAACGTGCAACTTCTCTCACAGATCCATGTTTTCCCACTGTCCCATCTTTCTCCTCTTTCTTCTCTGTCCACATTGGATTTATCTGATCCCTCCAGCCTTGACACAGCAGCGACGTCTTGGGGTTCTCCACTTCGCTCCAAGTTTTTGTGCTCCTTTTTCATCCTCGTCAAGCATTTCTCTTCAACAATCGCATCACAACTTTCATTTCTCAACTCAGGAAAGGAAATATTCCTCCCCAAAAGAGCGCCTGCCCTAATTGCCACTTCGGCCTTCAAGGGTTTCAACGCGTCTTCCCTTCGCTGGCTGGTGGTGGCTTCCCACAGCTGCACAGCAGCCACTCGACTCTCACTCCTTTTCGCTTCAGTTTTTCACATTTCGAACCTTAATACCACAAAAGGAAGCCAAAAATATCCCCCGTGCTGTTCCACTCTCGCTCCGGCGATTCCTCTTTTCAAGGCACCCCACGGCGAGGAGTTTTAATTATTAGTCCTGAGATCGGAGCCGCGCACACAACGTCTCTTCACCGACCTCCAGCCAACAAAGTCGTTCCCATTCTTCACCCCCTGGGAGGAGACACTCCAAAGATGAAAACTCCCAACATTAAAAACTTGCTCGCTTTTTGTCTCCTACCTATTTTAATTCGCAGACGTCGCAATGGGCAACCCTTGGCTTGTAGCTGCCTGCATGAGGAGTTCCACGGGCTCCAGCTCTTCACAAAGACGTCTGAGATGAAAAGAGTCCACAGCGCTGCCTGCTCGAGGTGTAAAGCCAAGAAGATTTGCATCAGGTTGTTCAAAGAAGGGTGTCTCCTGCCTCGCTGCAACACCTGCAAGGCCCGTAGCAAGCTTCACATGGGACCAGGTCATGGTTTGGGTTCCATACATGAAGAATGGGATGATGTCTGGAGAACCTGAGTCCTGCAAACCTGGGATGTAAACTGCCTTCTTCAGTCATCATGAACGGCGTTGGTTTGTTGTCCTGCTAGGCAGCAGCAGGCAGAGAGAAGAATGTATCTGACAGTTCAACATTCAGATGGACAACAACAACTCAGTAAGAAGATGTACACACGGCCAAGCATTTACACATAGCAGGAGGGTGGTGAAGAGGAAGCTTTCTAGGTCATAGTATTATGGAATCATTTGGGTTGGAAAAGACCTTTCAGATCATGGAGATCAACCATTCCCCCAGCACTGCCAGGGCACCACTAACCCATGGCCCTCAGCACCACATCTCCACGCCTTGGAAACCCCTCCAGCCATGGGGACTCCACCACTGCCCTGCCCAGCCTGGCACAGCCCTTCACAGACCTTCCCACCAAGAAATTCTTCCTCAGCTCCAACCTCAACCTCCCCTGGCGCAACTTGAGGCCGTTTCCTCTTGTCCTGTCGCTTGTTCCTTGGGAGAAGAGCCCAACCCCACCTGGCTCCAAGCTCCTGGCAGGGAGTTGTGCAGAGCCAGAAGGTCTCCCCTGAGCCTCCTTTGCTCCAGGCTCAACCCCCCCCAGCTCCCTCAGCCGCTCCTCACCACACTCCTGCTCTAGACCCTTCCCCACCTTCGTTGCCCTTCTTTGGGTCATCAGAGTCTACCTCCTGTCACCACCCACAGCCCACACTCCTACCAGGCTGAAGCTTTATATGCCTGCTTAAGAACAACTAGAGTTTATTGAGCTCCCACTGCAAAACATCAAGCTCCTCCAGCATTTTGGGGAAAGCACCAGATTTCATGTTCTACCACTTCCCGGACTCCAGACAGGTCGTATCAAAAAGCAGGAGCCTCGAGATGATCAGCAGAGAGGAATGCAGTCGAGGAAGGCACTTCTATCATCTCCTCTCCTGAACTTTGCATGTGAAATTACAACACAAGACACATTTTAACCGAAGTAAAGCGAACTCTCCTACCCATCAAGTGCTTCTTGGAGTGTGGAGCAGGTCTTGGCTACCTGCAGGAAGCATCTGCTCCGGGGAATACAACGTTTTGAGGACTATGAAACTTCCCCCTGGGCTTTTCAACACATGCTCATGCTTCTCTTCTTGTTGCTAGGGCCTGCCCAGCGATTTGATGCCTTCCACTATAATGACAAGGGAAGCAGCTCACTTTGCATCACATTCAAAGATTTAAGGCCAAAAGGGATGGTTAAATCACCTCGCCCAACTTCTAAAGCGCCTCTGATCTGGGAAACCTCATCCCTATGCTGCGGCAATCCGCATCCAAGGAAAGCAGAGAATCGTAGAATACCACATGGGAAGGGATCTCAAGGATCATCTGGTCCAACCTTTCTTATCAAAAGCACGGTCTAGACAAGATGGCCCTGCACCCAGTTGAATCTTAAAAGTGCACCTCTTCCAAGGAAAGGGAAAGGACACAACCTTGTCCTGAAGGCAGCAGGTGGAGGAGCTGCTTCTCTCTTTGGGAGCTTCTCTCAAAGCCCACATGATGCTACAGCTTATTTCCAGGTGTCAGTTCCTGCCATCACTCACTTCCAAGAAACATTTTGTACCTGATGCATTGAAAGGCTGCAAGCACTTGTATGATGGAGGACACATCTCAAATCTTTTTGATAAGCCAAGCAGATGAACGTAGCTCGCTCCTCCTATCCCCACCCCATCACCAGCCACTTAAGATGTGCCCACACTGAACCAGGACAACATGGAGGGGACATCATTCTTCACCTGATACTGGAGACCTGGGCAGAGAGAAACATCATGAAGTTCAACAACGGCAAGAGCAGGGTCCTGACCCTGGGGAGGAATAACCCCATGGACCAGTCAGGTGAGGGGTGACCTGCTGAGAGGCAGCTCCAAGGAGAAGGACCTGGGAGTGCTGGTAGACAGTAAGTTAACTATGAGCCAGAAATGGGCCCTCACAGCCAAGAAGGCCAATGGCCTCCTGGGGTGCATCCAGAAGACTGTGGCCAGAAGGTCAAGGGAGGTTCTCCTCCCCCTCTACTCTGCCCCAGGAGGCCACCTCTGGAGTGTTGGGGCCAGTTCCGGATTCCCAGTTCCAGAGAGACAAGGAGCTACTGGAGAGAGTCCAGTGGAGGCTGTGGAGATGCTGAGGGGCCTGGAGCAGCTCTGTGCCCAGGAAAGGCTGAGAGCCCTGGGGCTGCTGAGCTGCACAAGAGAAGCCTCAGAGGGGATCTGATCAATGCTGAGCATTGCCCCATGGGGGGCAAGAGGATGGGGCCAGACTCTTGTCAGTGGTGCCCAGCGCCAGGCCAAGGGGCAACGGGCACCAAGTGGAAGCCAGGAGGTTCCATGGGAGCAGGAGAAGAAACTTGTTTGGTGTGAGGGTATGGGAGCCTGGCCCAGGCTGCCCAGAGAGGTTGTGGAGTCTCCTTCTCTGGAGAGATTCCAAAGGTGCCTGGATACGATCCTGGGCCCCCTGCTCTGGGTGAGCTGCTGTAGCAGGGGGTTGGACCAGATGATCTCCAGAGATACCTTCCAACACCCACCGTGTTAGGATTCTGTGATACACAACCCAAGAACAAGAAGCCTTCTCACCATCACTGGTTCCCCAGAGATGAACCCGAACCCGTTTTCTGGCTACACCCTGTATGTTCCCCACGCAGGGGTACAGAGCGCACAGTCCAACCCCTTTTACCTTGAAACTCTCGCTCGTACTCGATACAAACAGACAATGGTCGCTCCTCGGACCTCACCAACCATCAGGCTTTGAGTCCGCAGAGAACTGACACGCATTTCCAGGCGACTAATGGCAACACGGGAGGCACAGGCCCCAGAAAGCAACACTTCTGCCAGATGATGATGCCTCCTCGACAGCCATCAACCCATCAGCTGCCCATTTCAGAGGTGTCATTTTTAACCAGCACGTTGTGCAACACCAACCCTTCGCTAACTCAGGTTTACGTGACAAAAAAAAGGACCCTCCCTTTGTTCTCGCTCTTCCTTAAGAGAATTGCAAATCAGGCTTTTCCCCATTCCTCCCAGCGCCGATGCCAGTCCGACGGGCTTCACCCAACCTACACCTCCTGCCTTTATTTTTAAATACTGGGTTTTTATCAGCGCTTTTCCAACTCCTCTGGAATTCATCCAGTGTTCGGGAAAGATGTAAATCAAATCGCAGCAGGCTAACAATCTCTTCGGCTGAAGATCTGACGATTCCTAGGTGCAAATTACCTGCAACTGCTGATTTTAAGTGGCTTTGCTGGATGTCTAACATCCTCTCGTCGCCCGCAGCTCATCGTGCCCAGATGACACAAGTGTGTCACTTCACTGCTTCCAAAATAGGCTTTATAAACCAAACCCTGTATTTATCACAGACTGGTTTGGGCTGGAAAGGACCTTTTGAAGGTCATCTCATCCACCCATCCTGCAGGAAGCAGGGACATCTGCAACGAGAGCAGGTTGCTCAGAGCCCCGGCCAACCTCACCTGCAATGGTGCCAGGGATGGGGCAGCGACCACCTCTCTGGGCAACCTGCACCAGGCTCTCACCACCCTCAGCAGCAATAATTACTTTATTTTATATATATACATATTTGTTTCCTTCTCTTCTCTCCACCATCTTGTAAAAAATCTGCTTCCCCCTCTAACCAGGCCTGGCCTTTACCCAAAGTTACAATAACCAAATTACCGTCTTCTGATTTTTGCCTAAATCTTCTACGTCTCATTTCAACTCCTCCCCAGCTTCAGCAGAGCTGCTCTTCAGAATCCCCGGGGAGACTTTCCCAGCCCTGCGAGCCCACATTAAATGCCACCCACCACAACAAGCCAACATGAGCCAGCAGCTTCTCCTCTTCCCAGGATCGGATGCTGACTTCTTTTCCTCAGGGACTGAGCAGAATACTAAAGATCTCCTTATCTTTCACTGAAGGCTCAGAGGATGGTCACGTTACCAGTCAAGTGCTCCTCTGGCACAAATAACCGTCTCTTTTTGAGGAATTAAAAAGAGGTCAGGGCTGGAACAAAGCAAGTTTGATGTCTTCAGCTACTCCGTGCCAGTTGAAGCTGCTCCTGCTCCCTTTTAGTGGCTGCCCAGAGGCAGCCCCGGGGAGTCCATACGAGGCAAGGCACCAGCGTCCAAACCAGCAATGAAAGCAGCCCCTCCAACAGCTCGTCCTCACAACTGGGAAGCTCCCAGGTCACAGAGTTTGATTCGGCACAGCAAGTGGAGAACTTCACCCAGGTAATGAGCAGTCAACTTGTTTGGTGGTAACGTTCACCATTTTCCTTGAATTTCTTTGTACCGAAGCCTACGTGGTGGTCAGGTCAGCTATGAGGTGAGGACAGACTTATGGTGTTTTCTAATGCAAGTCTTGGCCTGGCTTGTGTCAGCAGCAGTGTGGGCAGCAGGAGCAGGGCAGGGATCGTCCCCCTGCACTGGGCACTGGGGAGCCCCAACCTCCAACCCTGGGGTCAGGGTTGGGCCCCTCACTCCCAGAAGGACCTTGAGGGGCTGGAGCGTGGCCAGAGAAGGGCAACGGAGCTGGGGAAGGGTCTAGAGCAGGAGTGTGGTGAGGAGCGGCTGAGGGAGCTGGGGGTGTTGAGCCTGGAGCAAAGGAGGCTCAGGGGAGACCTTCTGGCTCTGCACAACTCCCTGACAGGAGGTTGGAGCCAGGTGGGGTTGGGCTCTTCTCCCAAGGAACAAGTGACAGGACAAGAGGAAACGGCCTCAAGTTGCACCAGGGGAGGTTGAGGTTGGAGCTGAGGAAGAATTTGTTGGTGGGAAGGGCTGTGAAGGGCTGTGCCAGGCTGGGCAGGGCAGTGGTGGAGTCCCCATCCCTGGAGGGGTTTCCAAGCCGTGGAGATGTGGTGCTGAGGGCCAGGGGTTAGTGGTGCCCTGGCAGTGCTAGGGGAACGGTTGGACTCAATGAGCTTAAAGGGCTCTGCCAACCAACATGATTCTATGACTCCATGGTTCCATGGTCCAAGCCTGGCAATGTACTGGCACTTTTTGCTTCCCTGCTTGGCCAGGATTCCAGCTCAGACGTCCTTGAAGGCTGCCAAGGCCCCGCTGCGCAGCCCTGCTCCCACCTCGCTGCTCTTTTCGAGATATTTAAAGCCAGAACACAAAAAGCCAAGTCATGAACCGTCGGCGAGCGAGTAGCTGAAGGCTTCTGTCAGCAGTAAAGCACGTTTTAAAATCAACGGACTTTCAATTCTGTATGCAGACAGAAAAAGGATCTCACAACACCACCAGACAGCAGAAAACCTGACCATAAAACATCATTAAACACAACTGGGGACCTGAGATCCACGGATATTTCTCAAAAGCTGTTTGGAATGCATTTGCTCATAGCAACTCTTGAGGTAATCACACAAAAAACCCACGATTTTTTTTAAGAGCCAGAGCTTCTGCGTCCCTGCTGCTTGTTCCTTATTGAAGCCCTAATCCTGGTTCAGGCCGAGCTGGTTACTATGGAAATGGTTCCATCGCAGCCCCACCAGCGTGACTTCCCGTAAGGAACAAACATGGTGAACAAAACTACCTCTGAGAATTAAATACCTTTAGGTTACACCCGTGCCTCCGACCAAATAACCTCCCATTTCCTCGAGAAAAAGGTATTTTTAATACTATCTTTGTTTTTTAACGATGGTGGGGTTTAGATCGTAAACAAGCCCAAGTATTTCAAATATTTCTTCCCTTCGGATAACCTCAAGTGACTCCTCGGTGTTTTCTCGCTTTAAACACACCTATTATCACGGTCGCAGAACATGAGTTTCCAACGCTGCTGTTCACCAGCAACGACCAGAGAAGCTTTCTGGCAGCAAGTCACCATCGCCCGGTGAAATGAGTGACACAGATACTCCCCCGAGGTCACAGCTACAACGTTTCGGTGGAAGAAAATGCCTCTGTGAAAACTCACGAGTTTCAATTACACGTGGAAAGTTTGGGGGCGAGAAACAGGCACTTCTGAGCAGGAAGAACAAAATGATTTCAAATGGAAAGCACCTTTTCAGGTGATGAAGAGCTGGGAAAGCCAAGACTAAGCTTCTCCAGATCAAGAACCATAGAATAGAAGTGTTCTGGTTTGAAAAGACCTTTAAGATCAAGTCCAACCATTCCCCCAGCACTGCCAGGGCACCACTAACCCCTGGCCCTCAGCACCACATCTCCACGGCTTGGAAACCCCTCCAGGGATGGGGACTCCACCACTGCCCTGCCCAGCCTGGCACAGCCCTTCACAGCCCTTCCCAACAAGAAATTCTTCCTCAGCTCCAACCTCAACCTCCCCTGGGACAACTTGAGGCCATTTCCTCTTGTCCTGTCACTTGTTCCCTGGGAGAAGAGCCCGACCCCACCTGGCTCCAAGCTCCTGGCAGGGAGTTGTGCAGAGCCAGAAGGTCTCCCCTGAGCCTCCTTTGCTCCAGGCTCAACCCCGCCAGCTCCCTCAGCCGCTCCTCACCACACTTGTGCTCACATGAAACGTCAAGGCAGACGCACTGGAAGATGGGCAGTAAAGCATCGTTTCCAAGCACCCCCTGATTTGATCGGTGATGGGAAGTTTGACGGGGTTTGGAGGCTGTGTTCAGAGCCCCGACACGTTGGAGAAGACCCAGCCAGCCCTGGTGAAAAAGCGGTGCTGGCAGCACGTGGAGCAAAGTATTACAGCTTGTTCCACCACCAACAAAACTTCTTTCTTTGAGTTTGACAGGTTAACGTGCTTCCAAGAGTCACCCGTCCAAGAGAAGCTGCTGATTTACGGGACACAAGACTCGGGAATCAGCTGAAGCTCTACCAAAAAAGGGGTTTTAACTGGATTCTGTTTGTGCCAGAGGAACACAGTGCCCGTTTTAACCCCCACCACATCTTCACGACATCACATAATTCTTCTCTACTATCCAGCAAAAAAATAAGAAAATAGGTTTAAAAAAAGACACCTGTTAGTCATAGCCAAGCCAAGAAGCCACCACCTCGTGTCCTCTTCTGGGGTGGGGGCGGAGAAGAAAGGGCCAGGCTGGCTCGGTTGGGTTTTAGAGGCATTTCAGCGAGTTAATGTGTCACTTCTGCTGCTCCGGGATAAAAGCAGAAACAAAACCCAAGGCTACACATGGCCGGTTTCATTTCTCCGAGGAAGAAAAGAAAAGAAAAAAAAAAAGGGGGGGGTGAAAAAACGAGAGCAAAAGACAAAAACCAGGTTTGTGTTTGCACAGAGAGGCCTGGTTGAAAGGCTGAAGGTTTGCTGCAGCCAAGGAGCTCCTCGTATGAATCCTCCCCATCCCAGATTTCTATTCAAAACCCAAAAATAATCTCAGATAAACCAGCAGGAGTTTCACACATGTAAACGGCAGCTCCACACGTGCTAATTAAGCGGCACCGCTGGGGCGCAAGATGGACCTCACTCTGCAGTTTTGGAGCTGATCATTAACCTATTTTTCAGGAGGTCTCTTCATAAATGAGACAAAAAAAAACTCGTTGAGAAGCCAACCGGCCACGCAGCAACGTGGCCACCACTCCCCGGCTGCACTGGAATGGATTTCCCTGTTGCTTTTTAGATTTTGAGTGTCTTCTCCCCTGCAGAAAGATGTTGGGGAAACTTGGGTGGTGATGGAGCTCATCAGAACCATCCCACCTTCATTAGTATGATAAATTAGCTTGGAGGCTACGAGGGAACTAAACTTCATAGAACCATGGAATGGTTTGGGTTGGAAGGGACCTCAAAGATCATCTCATTCCAGCCCCCCTGCCATGGCAGGGACACCTCCCACTAGACCAGGTTGCTTTAAGCCCCGTCCAACCTGGCCTTGAACACCTCCAGGGATGGAGCATCCACAGCCCCCCTGGGCAACCTGTGCCAGGGTCTCACCACCCTCAGAGTGAAGAATTTCCTCCTAATTTCAATCTAAATTGACCCTCTTTCAGTTTGAGCCCATCACCCCTTGTCCTCTCACTACAGGTCTCTATAAAAAGGTCCCTTCCCAGCCTTCTTGTAGGCCCCCTTCAGATACTGCAAGGCCCCAAGAAGGTCTCCCCAGAGCCTTCTCTTCTCCAGGCTGAACAACCCCAACTCTCTCAGCCTGGCCTCACAGCAGAGGGGTTCCAACCCTCTAATCCTCTTTGTAGCCCTGCTCTGGATGCTCTCCACCAGGTCCATGTTCTTGTGCTGCCTCTTGTCTTGAAGAGAGAATTCCTCTATGACTAACAGTTCATGTAGCGAGAAGACAACCCAGCGGCACACAATCATTATGCCAGCAATGCGATTTTAATTTCCCCATCCATGAAGCTGGGATGGTTGAAAGCCACCCAGGAGGGATGTCGTTGAGGCAAAAGGAACACAAGGGCTTGGCAAAGAGCTCAACAATTTCAGCGATGGTGCAGTCCAGGTATTTAGAGTCCAGCTTTGAAGTAATCGGGCATCGCCGGGAGACACTGCGGTAATAAGTGTGGTTATCCTTCTCAGTGATTCAGCCCAAGGTCATGGCCACAGGGGATGAAACTGGCCGAGAACAGAATGCTTAATGGAGAACAAAATAGCTCCTCGCAGAAATAAGGACACAGGCTCCTCTGAACCACTCCTGCTCCCAGCAGAACACAGCAATGCTCTGCTAGACTGCCACGGGTCACAGAATCATGGAATCGCTTGGGTTGGAAGAGAGCTTAAAATCATCGAGTCCAACCGTTCCCCCAGCACTGCCAGGGCACCACTAACCCATGGCCCTCAGCACCACATCTCCACACCTTGGAAACCACTCCAGCCATGGGGACTCCACCACTGCCCTGCCCAGCCTGGCACAGCCCTTCACAGCCCTTCCCACCAACAAATTCTTCCTCAGCTCCAACCTCAACCTCCCCTGGGGCAACTTGAGGCCGTTTCCTCTTGTCCTGTCACTTGTTCCTTGGGAGAAGAGCCCAACCCCACCTGGCTCCAAGCTCCTGTCAGGGAGTTGTGCAGAGCCAGAAGGTCTCCCCTGAGCCTCCTTTGCTCCAGGCTCAACCCCCCCAGCTCCCTCAGCCGCTCCTCACCACACTCCTGCTCTAGACCCTTCCCCAGCTTCGTTGCCCTTCTCTGGCCACGCTCCAGCCCCTCAAGGTCCTTCTGGGAGTGAGGGGCCCAACCCTGACCCCAGGGTTGGAGGTTGGGGCTCCCCAGTGCCCAGTGCAGGGGGACGATCCCTGCCCTGCTCCTGCTGCCCACACTGCTGCTGACACAAGCCAGGACGCTGGTGGCTTCTTGGCCACCTGGGCACTCGCTGGCTCATCTTCACTCCAACCTTAAAGAAGACAAGAAGGAGTACCCAGGTAAGTAGAGGCTGGTCAGCCTCACCTCCATTCTGGAAAGGTGATGGAACACCAGTGCATGGAGCAGGATGAGCTCCAACATACCCACAGGATGCCCATTACAGCCCCAACAAACACATGTTCCCAGGGCTGGGTCTGATTTCCACCTCTCTGCAACAACTCTAAGGCAGGAAGGAGAATAATGTTTTGGGAGTGGAGGGTGCAACAATTTCCCTCAAAAAAAAGCAAAAGGCAGCTTTTGCTGGCCTCATCTCCAAAGTCCTCACAGGGCCACAACCAGAAATGAGACGGGAGAAGACTACAGCTCCTCTTGCAGCTGCCTCGAGGCGTGAGGCTGCAGGAGGGGACGAGCACACGGGGCTCCCCAAAGCCAAGCACAGCCCGATGAACATTCAAACCATGCGGAACTAAACGTTTTACCCGTCCATCTGCTCGGCAACCGTGCTGAGCAATCCCGGCCACGCTGCGCGGGATGAGTTTTGCCAACGAGGTCAACAATGTGAGGCTCTCACCATCGTCTTTTGCAGAGGCAAGAGTCAGAGACTGAAAAGCTTTTGTGGCCCTGTTACTAATTGCTACTCGTTTCGGGATGGAAGGATTCCCCCAGGTCCCAGCAGCTCTGGAGAACCCTGACCTGAAGCAGGTCAGCATCCTCCATACTGCTCTCTATCCATCCAACAGTGTGACCAACCATCCCTTGAGAGCTGGGGGTCTGGAGCCACTGGAGAAAAACAAGTTTGGAAGAGTCCAGTATCTCCCAGGGATGAACAGGAGGACAGCACAGAGAGCTCGCAGGAAAAGCTGTCACCAGTGCCTTCCAAATTCATTAAATCAATTATCGCAGATGTCTCCGTGCCAGCTCCATGTGTTCCTGCTCAGAATAAACCCATCACACCCCATTATTGATACCTGGGCGCTGGCTGGCACAGGCTTACAAATAAATGTACCACAGAACGGTTTGGGTGGGAAGGGACCTTTCAAGGTCATCTCGTCCAACCCCCCCGCAGGGAGCAGGGACATCTGCAATGAGAGCGGGTGCATCTTTCAGAGATGCACAAAAGCCAGCACTTCACCAAAGGTCTGTTGTCCTCCTCACCCCTCCTGTTCACAAGGTCTCCCCATGAACCAGATCCAGGGATCAAAGCAGATAGGAACCAAGCGTTGCCTTTTCCCTGCTGGGTTAGTTTTAACCTGGCTCTGTTTAAGCTCAGCTCAGTAGAGAGACAACAGAGAGCAGCAAAAGCAGGAGCACTTTCTTCTCCAGCTTCCTCTTTTAAGGGGCCAAGGGGCAACGGGCACCAAGTGGAAGCCAGGAGGTTCCACGGGAGCAGGAGGAGCAACTTGTTTGGTGTGAGGGTGTGGGAGCCTGGCCCAGGCTGCCCAGAGAGGTTGTGGAGTCTCCTTCTCTGGAGAGATTCCAAAGGTGCCTGGACACGATCCTGGGCCCCCTGCTCTGGGTGAGCTGCTGGAGCAGGGGGTTGGACGAGATGATCTCCAGAGGTCCCTTCCCACCCCCACCATGCTGGGATTGTGTGTTTCTGTCTGTGTGGCAGAACCGTGTGTGGGAACTACAGCCCAAGTAAAATACTTGTGTTTACTTTGCTCCCTCACATAAAACCTGTCAAAACAGGGCAGGAGGAGACAGCTGCGACTGTCACCGTGCCCAGGGATTGACAAGGAGCTGTGAATAATCAGATGAGTTTGAGTCTCAACTCTAACCATCTTTCCTTGCACATCCTCAAGGAAACAGAGACCCGCCTTCTACAAAATCAAGCAGAGTTCCTTATTTCACAGAAGTGTCACCAGAGGCATCACCAACACTGCTCACCCACGAGCTTATGCTTCTCACCTTCACGTTGGTGCTGGTCTAGGTCATTCTATATCGGCTCTCCTCTATTCCTGGACCTTATTTCCTAGCCTTTCCTATCCACAGCATCACAAAAGGTTTCCAGAGCTTCAAAACCAACAAATTAAACCATATTTCACAAAACTGGCTTCCAAATCAGAGCTGCCCACAACACAAAGTGAGTCCTCAAGAACATACAGTTCTTCAAGTTCTACTATTGACAGATTTCCCTGAAGATACCAGTCAAGCAACACAACGGCAGAGCCTGCTCAGCCAAGGATCTCGCTGCAGGCACCGAGAAGCCTCCGAGATATCCAGCAAACTCCTGATCCAGATTAACACCCAAGCCGTATGACCTGCTCTAGTTGAAGATGTTCCTGCTCACTGCTGGGGGATTGTGTCTTAGGTTGTCGCTTCCAACCCCAAATCATTCTATGATTCTCTGATCTTCCCCATCGCTCCAGGGATGCCCAAGCTTGTCCCCCAGACCCTAGAGTACACCAACACAGCTCTGGAGAACCCTCTTGTCTCAAAGTCAGCACCATTCATGGGGTGGCACTGAAGAAAAGCACCTCAAGGAACATTGAATTATTGAATCACTTAGGATGTAAGAGACCTTGGAGATCATTGAGTCCACCCGTTCCCCCAGCACTGCCAGGGCACCACTAACCCCTGGCCCTCAGCACCACATCTCCACGGCTTGGAAACCCCTCCAGGGATGGGGACTCCGCCACTGCCCTGCCCAGCCTGCCACAGCCCTTCACAGCCCTTCCCACCAAGACATTCTTCCTCAGCTCCAACCTCAACCTCCCCTGGGGCAACTTGAGGCGGGTTCCTCTTGCCCAGCATCTCCCAAGGTCAGTTGACCGACCTCTCCTGGCCACCCACCGTGCCTGTATTTGCGTGTCACTGGTGGAAGCACCATCATTTTGTCTGCAGGCTTCCATCCCCAGCCGGCTGAGCGCCGCTGCGATCGTTTCCTACTTTCCTACTAAAGCCTGAATAGAAGCGAAGCCTTTGGAGCTCTACGCGTGTGGTTTAGCCGCGCTGTAATAACTTCCCTACGCTCCGTTTCCACAGCAACTGTTTTCTCAGCCGCTTGGTACGATGCTTTCGGGGACACCAGGCTGCTTTGCTCCACCAAAATAACAACCAAGCAGTAAAAAAAAAACCAAAAAAAAGCCCAGACTGAGGACAACAGCGAGCCAAGCTGCTGGACCACACACCACAGAGATGCTTCAGCTGCTTCGGTCAGAGCCCACCAACGGTTGAAGGTTGACCAATTCTTCAGGACAGCCATGAGAAGCAGTGGAAAAGCTCCTCAACGGCAACGACGGCAGGAGAACGCGGCGCAGAGCGATGGTGCAAAGGAAACGAGCAGCACCGAGACCTTTCCTCCCCCTCCCAACCCTCTTGTCAGCCCAGGCAGGGGTGGAGGAGCAGGGGAGCGACGCGGCTGCAAAGCCAAAGCGACGTTAAACAAAAGCTTGGGCTGCGGCCAAAGAGATTATTTTTTTTCCCCCAACGTGCTACACGGAACAGCAGCGAAAGCTTGAGTGTCGGCGCAGGAATGCGGGCAGAAGGAGCAGGTCACGGAAAACCATGGTGGGGGTGGGAAGGAACCTCTGGAGATCATCTGGTCCAACCCCTGCTCCAGCAGCTCACCCAGAGCAGGGGCCCAGGATTGTGTCCAGGTGCCTTTGGAATCTCTCCAGAGGAGACTCCACGAGGTGGGAGATCCTTCCTTGCGGCACAAACACAGCCTCAGAGGGAAGGCTTCAGCTTTTTTTGCCTCCTCCGAGGCTTTTTGGTCAAGAGAAACAGCTACGCAGCAATTCTGGTCATTAGATTATCACGTTGCGAAGGTTCGGTGGGGAGAAAGGCACCTCCCCAGCTGAGGTGAGCCCACACGTTGGCACAGCACTTCCCACACGACCATTTCCACCTTGGTTTTGCTGGTGGACACTTTGGGAAAACAAGCAGCATCCCCCTGAGCTGTGAAGTATTCTATTTTAGAAGGAGAAGAACACCCAGATCTTTTACTGAGAAGTTACCCTGCAGTGGGTCACAGAATCATTAAGGTTGGAAAAGACCCCTGAGATCATCAAGTCCAACCATCAACCCAACACTACCATCACCATGGTAGATACAACCATGGATCCTGCTGTCTAGCTACAACAACCAAACGCTGTCCCAGAATTTAACAGCATCCACAACGTGCCTGCACAACAACCTCTATGACTGGAAATGTTAAACGCTACCCCCAGACAGCAAAAACCTGCTCTCCATACAACCGTTCCTCCCTAAACCACCAAAAAAAGTACCACAGCACCCACCTCACAAGTGAGGAGACCAAGGGAAGGCCGTGAGGAAGGAGAAGGTGCAGTCTGAACGCAGGAACTCAAACAGATACATATAGGATCATGGAATGGTTTGGGTTGGAAGGGACCTTCAAGATCATCTAGTTCCAAACCCCTGCCACAGCAGGGACGCCTCCCACTAGACCTCCTTATTTCTTTTCTTTCTTATTCTCTCCTATTTTTTTAGGCCTAGATATAACTAAACTTTTTTTGAGAGCTCTCCTGAAGCTGATCAGCCAAGAAACCTGAGCAAGCAGAAACAGGGCGTCCTCTTTTTGCCTCTTCTTGGTACCACCAACACTTACTCTGGCACAAAACCCCCAGCAAGGTACATTTTTATGGATCAAACCCAGGGCCAAAGAGCAAGTTCTCCACAGCCCCTGAGACATTCCCACTGGTTACCTCTGCACCTTAGATGCTTCACATAAACATCACCACCAGCTTGGGTTAGACCTTCAAGATGTCCTTCACTGCCTTGCACCACATTCCTAAAGTCAACTTGACGTTTGTTTACTATGAGGGTGGTGGAACACTGCCCAGAGAAGTGGTGGAGGCCCCGTGCCTGGAGATGTTCAAGGCCAGGCTTGATGGAGCTCTGAGCAACCTGATCTCATTAGAGACATCCCTGCTGGGGGAGTGGATCAGATGACCTTGGAAGGTGCCTTCAAACCCAATGCATCCTATGATCCTAATAACAGTGTCCTTTGGAGCTACCCTAAATCCACCCAGGGACATGTTGGCTGCTCAGATCCCCATTTCTGCACCACGTTTGCAGCTTAAGGAGACCATCTGAAAGCTCTGATGCTACTTCTCGTAGACTCACAGAACGTTGGGGGCTGGAAGGGACCTTTAAAGGATTTTTCCCTGTGGATATTTGTGTTTCAAATTCCTTTCTTGCAAACGAAAATACATTACCCTTGAAACGTTCACGCTTTACGCCGGCCGATCTGATTTGCATTTGCTGTATTTATGGAGCCAAGGGCATCGGGGAGACAAAAACGTGGAGCCCTGAAAGACGGTGGCAGTTGGCAAAGGGACGGGAACCAAACCTGAACAAAGGAAACACTTCTAAAAGCTTCCAAAATAGAATCGGAAACGGAATCAAACACTTCCACAGGACTAAAAGCTTCAAACTGACCTTTAACAAATTTGCTCTTGTTCAACAAACAACTTACTAAATTCTACCATGACTTCCAAAGCCCCAGAGCTCAGCAATGTGCTGCTGATGCCTTCCCAGTAATAACCAGCAGGAGCAGGGCAGGGATTGTCCCCCTGCACTGGGCAGCCCCAACCTCCAATGCTGGGGTCAGGGTTGGGCCCCTCACTCCCAGAAGGACCTTGAGGGGCTGGAGCGTGGCCAGAGAAGGGCAACGGAGCTGGGGAAGGGTCTAGAGCAGGAGTGTGGTGAGGAGCGGCTGAGGGAGCTGGGGGGGTTGAGCCTGGAGCAAAGGAGGCTCAGGGAAGACCTTCTGGCTCTGCACAACTCCCTGCCAGGAGCTTGGAGCCAGGTGGGGTCGGGCTCTTCTCCCAAGGAACAAGCCACAGGACAAGAGGAACCAGCCTCAAGTTGCACCAAGGGAGGTTGAGGTTGGACATGAGGAGCAATGTCTTGGTGGGAAGGGCTGTGAAGGGCTGTGCCAGGCTGGGCAGGGCAGTGGTGGAGTCCCCATCCCTGGAGGGGTTTCCAAGGCGTGGAGATGTGGTGCTGAGGGCCAGGGGTTAGTGGTGCCCTGGCAGTGCTGGCTTAACAGTTGGTCTCAACGACCTTAAACTTCTTTTCCAACCCAAATGATTCTATAAACCATCATGCATTTGCTTCAACACGAGATGCCAAGCGCAATTCCTGCAGGAATTGTTGTAGGTTCAGGCCTGCTCTCCCATGGATTTGACTCCAAAGTTTAACAGAGTTTTTCGAATTAAATTTCACAACAAATCTCCAGAATTGGTCCCCCAATAGCTGAGCTCAGACTGAACCTTTCAGCAGAGTGGTTAAAAAGAGAAGTCTCCTATATCCAACCTCTTTCCCTGTAGCTTGTAGGAGCCCACCCTCCATCACTCCAGCCTGCACCAGCCACTGGGACCAGCTCGGGAGGTGAGGCACCATCCCACCAGCATCCCCTCCGTCGAAAACGAGGTTTCTCTGTGAAAAAATAAAAAGCCATCCACAACAGGTATTTTAAAACACCTAAAGAAATGAGATTTCCCCCCAGGGAGAGCTCAGACACCATCCACATCTTCTGTCACCACCACAACTCATCCCTCGGACTCTACATCAGCCTTTGGAGCTCCTGCTCCTTCAGTGCGAGCGCGTTAGCGGCGACAGATGAAAAGAGGCTTCGGGGCACTTATTATTTCCACAGAGCACAGTCAAAAGCTCCAGCAAATCCAGAGGGTCCAGCTGGGACTGTGGAGCGGTGGATTAAAGGAGATGAGGTTTTAGCAGGGTCTGGTTTGGGCTGAAAAGAAAAGCCTCATTTTTTTCTTATGCGTACGGATGAAAAGAGAGAAATTATGTAAAACCCCTCTGTCCATCACCATGGCAATGCAAAAGTCAGTCAAGATGAATGAGCGTCAGGAAAATGAGATCTCATGAACTTTCTGCTGGTTTCTTGTAGGAAAGTTAACCCTCTCTTCACACAAGATGCTCCCAAAAGGGTTTATTACATCGCAGCGGTTCCATACTAAAAAAGAAGGAAAATATCCAGCATGGTCTTTACAAAGATTTTTCCCTCCAAGTGCTGGATTCTGCTGGTGCTCTGAGAAGGTGGCAACGGTGCCTGCTGGCGATGGCAAAAAGCAATGTGAAAAAACAACAGTATCATGGAATGGTTTGGGTGGGAAGGGACCATCTAGTGCAACCCCCCTGCAGGGAGCAGGGACATCTGCAACTAGAGCAGGTTGCTCAGAGCCCCGGCCAACCTCACCTGCAATGGTGCCAGGGATGGGGCAGCCACCACCTCTCTGGGCAACCTGCGCCAGGCTCTCACCACCCTCAGCAGCAACAATTTCCTCCTAATAATCTAAATCTCCGTCTTTTAGTTTCAAGCCCACCACCCTTTGTCCTGTCCCAACAGGCCCTGCTCAAAACTGTCCCCATCTTTCTGACAGGCCCCTTGAAGTCCTGAAAGGCTGCATGAAACTCCAGAGGGACCTGGACAAGCTGGAGAAGCAGGCCCATGTCAACCTCATGAGGTTCAACAAGGGCAAGATCCTGCACATGGGTTATGGCAAACCCTGCTACCATCAGCACAGGCTGAGGGATGAAAGGATGGAGAGCAGCCCTGAGGAGAAGGAGCTGGGGGTGCTGGGGGTGAGGAGCTGGAGCTGAGCCGGCCCGTGCGCTCGCAGCCCAGCAGCCAACGTCCTCCTGGGCTGCATCCCCAGCAGCGTGGGCAGCAGGGCAGGGAGGGGATCCTGCCCCTCTGCTGCGCTCTGGGAGACCCCCCTGCAGTGCTGGGGCAGCTCTGGAGTCCTCAGCACAGCAGAGACATGGACCTGCTGGAGCGGGGCCACAGGAGGCCCCAGCAATGATGGGAGGGCTGGAAGCCCTCTGCTGGGAGGCCAGGCTGGGAGAGGTGGGCTTGTTCAGCCTGGAGAAGAGAAGGCTCCAGGGAGACCTTCTGGTGGCCTTGCAGGACTTCAAGGGGCCTGTCAGAAAGATGGGGACAAACTTCTGAACAGGGCCTGTTGGGTCAGGAAAATAGGGGATGTTTTTAAACTAAAAGAGAGAGATTTAGACCAGAGAAGGAAGAAATTTTTTGTGCTGAGGGTGGTGAGAGCCTGGCGCAGGTTGCCCAGAGAGGTGGTCGCTGCCCCATCCCTGGCACCATTGCAGGTGAGGTTGGCCAGGGCTCTGAGCAACCTGCTCTAGTTGCAGATGTCCCTGCTCCCTGCAGGGGGGTTGCACCAGATGACCTTGAAAGCTCCTCTCCCACCCAAACCATTCTGAGATTCCACAGCTCTAACCTTCCCCTGAACACGCTCCTCTCCCTTGTTGTCCAACTGTCCCAGCAGGGACGTGCCGCAGCCCCATGACATCACCTCCAGCCATGAACTATTTCCTCTCATTTCAATAGCGGCCACACACAAGATTATTTCAACAGCTGGATCAAAGGAGCAGACCCAGGTTTAGAAGCCGCGGCCAAGTAGACGGTTCCTCTCCTCCGATATCTACTGCTAAAAATAAGTCGCTGTGGGAAAAGTCCTCAGCTCCTTGCAAGAAAGATAACGTATGGATGTCTTTATTTCACCACTTCTCTGAGTCTCTGGTGCTATCCAGAGGAAAAACCCTTTCAAGTGCTTTGCTAAATATACATACACGTATTTAACTAGAAGAATTCCACCCAAAGCACTCGTAGATGACACACATGCTCTCCTGGGATACCTAAACCAGCTCAAGGGCCCATGACCTTCCCTTTCCCAGCTTTTCTGACCAGTGGAGTTGTCCTCAGCATGGATGTTCCTTCAAATCAGCTGCGTTTTCCAGACACCTCAATATTTTTGCCCCATCCCTGGAAGCGTTCATGGTGAGGTTGGATGGGGCTTGGAGCAACCTGCTCTAGAAGTCCCTGCTCACTGCAGGGTGGTTGGATGAGATGAGCTTTAAGGTCCCTTCCCACCCAAACCATTTAGGATTCTATGATTTTTTTAAGCTCAGGGTGCTCACAGACACACCTCAGGACACGCCTCCTTGAAGAACCAACGTTCCGTGGTGATTTTAAGGAAGACTTCGGTGCACGCCGCGCCCGAGCAACGCCTCCATCTACCTCCAAACGGGGCAGATGTGAAGGCATCAGAGAACCGGTTTGAAGGGCAACCTGCAGACAAGCGTTTCACAAACGCAAGTACCCGCAGTTAATTACCAACTGGCTCAGCCCAAAGCCATGGTCCTGGAAACGCAGCTTCTGGTGGACCAAGAAGAGGACTCGCAACAAAAATCCAAGTTTTCAGCCAGGCAGCAACTGTGGCTCACCTCAGACCAGCCAAGGGTGACCAACAGAGCGACCTCATGGCTTCTGGTCTACAACGAGGACTCGGTTTCTCCTCCAAACACCACTTGGGACTGAACCCTCCATGAAGCCAAACTTCCTGAAGCTTCTGATTTTACAGTCAAGGTGGTCCAAGCGCTCTCAGCTTTTCACAGGAAGCCCCATCCTGGATGAACTCCTTTATTTCAGCCCGAAAATCCAGAAGTGCTCTGGGAATTCATCCGGGAAGGGCCCCATCCTGAAAATACCCGTCGCTTTGCATATCTCACTGCTGGTCAAACCGCTCCAGCTCGCTCCGGGCTTGCAGGACCTCGCTGTGTGCAAACACGGAGTCACCTCCCGCCTGGTAGCGCGAAATAGATCCGGGAGACTTTGCTCTCTCGTTCCGCTTCCAGATGTGGAGTTAGGAGATAGTCAGGAATGGTTAAACTGAAGATATTAAATACAAAGGTGCTAAGCTAGAGCTTAAACAGGGCAAAAAGTTTTTTCTCCAGCTACAGGAGAAAAAAAAAAGGCTTCCTGAGGAACGCAAACAGAACGTTTTAATCTGATTTTCAAGCATCAGGCAAGGGAAAAAAAAAAAGAAAGCCGTATAATCAGACACAAGCAGATAATCGGGGCTTTACCACATGATACTGGGAGGATAAAGCCTCAGAACCAGCATCAGCACCACGAGAGCGCTACGGACCAGTTCGATGCTCGCTCAGGACCAGTCCACGGGGCTTTTACTGGCCGTACTGAGGCATCTGGAAAACAGAAGCCGCACAGAGAGTCCCGTTGTCCAGCCCTTGACCCCACCAGTGCCTTCCTTGAGGAGACACGCTGTGCTGGGGATCACGACTCACGCAGGAAGAGGCTATTCCCGCTTTCCCCCCCCACTGCAGGATCTCGGGAGGTAGAAGCAGTTGCTCCTTAGAACAACAAAAATACTCTTCGAGTTGAAAAGAGCCACGTCACTGGGTGACCTTTCTCAAGGCTCCCTGCAAAATCTTGGTGGGGTTTTCCTGTTGATTGAGGGTGGCAGCGAAAACAGGAGCTACGCGGCGGTTATATAAGCGACCAGCTTCAGAAGGACCTTTCCTGAAGCCTCCTAAGCTGGCAGAAAAAAAGTGCAGAGCTCCATTAAAGACTCCAGCGCTTCCTCGAGTGTTTCCTCTCCTCCAGCACGGCACAAAACGCACTTTGGAGGCTGCTCCCACCACTTTTCCACTTGACTTGGAGATGACGGGATCCTTGGAGGGTTTTTTTTGGACTCACTTCCCTTAACTTGAGGGTTTTTTAGGGGATAAAACAGGGAGAGATGGTCTTTAACTTGCAGGACTCACAGAAACAGCGACAACGTTCATCCAACGCAAAAAAAAAACCCCAACATTGAGCTGACACCGCTCAGATTCGGGGATAAGGACGGAAAACCAGTTTGGAATAAAGACCTGGGTGCTCAGCAGCACCAAGTGAAGCCCGAGCGGGTCCAGCTAAAAAGACGGATTCAGGAATTTCAGCTACAGGCTGGCAATCCAAAGGCGAGCGGCCACGACAGAGGAGGATGAGGAAGGCTCGTGGGCTTTGCAAGCAGCTGCTGCGAGATATTTTGATCCGATTTTCTTAGCAGGGGGTAGAAAAAAGAGCAGAGAGGAAAGCCTGCAAGCTAAGATTACAGTTACGCAATTCAAAACTGGTATTTTTTGCCAGAAGAGGAAGCGATATTCAAGATGCCAGCGAGCACATTGTGATTGCTTGCTACGGAAAGACCAGTTTTATTTCAATTTTGGAGGGAAACGGCTCCTCAGGCTCCGTATCTGCTCCTCAACACTGCAAACTCTGCTGATGTCAAGGTCACGTGTCAAGGTTGGGAATCCAGCGTGGTATTTTAAGCATATTTGTAAAAGCAAGCAGCGACTGGCACTTCTCAAACCTAAATTATGCCCAGAACTCAACCACACACACGCTTTTGATGGAGTAAAAATCCCATTTGCAGGGAGTGGTGGAGTCTCCATCCCTGGAGGGGTTTCCAAGCCGTGGAGATGTGGTGCTGAGGGACATGGGTTAGTGGTGCCCTGGCAGGGCTGAGGGAATGGGTGAACTCCAGGAACTTCAAAGTCTCCTCCAAGCAGAATGATTCTGTGATTTTATGATCCATAAAAGGCGGCACAACAGGGAGGGTAAGCTCAGCAGGAGGCACGAGATCACCCGTTGAGGAGCTGAACATTGTCTGGGTGTTCCCTCACTCATTTCCTCATGGATGAGCATCACCTTCCCATGAAAACTGAGCGCACAGCGCAATTTCATGGTTCAAAGCCAGGTTGGACAAGGCTTTTAGCAACCTGCTCTAGTGGGAGGTGTCCCTGCCCATGGCAGGGGGGTTGGAACTAGATGATCCTTATGGTCCCTTCCAACCCAAACCATTCCATGAATTAGCAGAGAAGGCCAGAACTGGAGGAGGCTCCTTGTTGCATCCTAAGTACCTCAACCGTACAGAACCACAGCAGAAAGGGCAGCACCTTCTCTCCAGCAAACCCCAGCAGGTGAGGATCAGCAGGTCCTCTCCTCTATCCCCCACACCCTCCGCCAGGGTTTGGACTGTGGCAAAAAGATCTGGGAAAGACCTGACTGGTTAGATGATGGTGTCTGTGGGTGAGATCGCTCACAGGCTGGTGACATCCAGGAGAGCACAATGAGCGGGGGGAGAAATAATTCTGGGAATCCGCAGTCCTGATCCCCTCTGGGTAAAAGGGGATCATCCCAGCACTCGGGGGAAGGCGTTGAGGTGCTTCAGAGCGATGTGTGTACAAACACAAGCTTCCCAGAGCACCCCTCAGGTCTGGAAGAGAGACCGAGCATCTCAATCATAAACCCGAACATGGAACGATGATTTTGTATCTCTCAGTGTGAGCGAGCACCCAAGGCACCCTTCACCGAAGGGTTTAACACCAAAGGAAGGTTGCTTTGTCACAAAATGGTGTAACGCTGGGTCAGCAGGGCTCAAAAGCCAGGAGAAAAAAGGATTTGGAAAGGTTTGGACAACTTCACCAGGACAGAGCCATCATGAGCTGTTACCCTCGAGTCATACAACCACAGAACGGTTTGGCTTGGACCTTAAAGATCATCCTCTCAAAGGTGCAGGACACGGTGCTGGGCATCAAATACTACTCATGGGAAAGTAGTAAGACCAACTTTAGCCCTCGCAGGGACAGAGGCAGAAAATCTGACCCAAAATTTAAAAAAACACGGCAATCAGGCTGATGAGAACAACACCCTGCATGCTCCACAGCAGCTCCATCTTGCTTCATCTACGTCTGCCAGATAGGACAGAAATAAAGTAGCTTTTCTTTTGGAAGGAGCTTCTCAGCAGCTTTTCTTCTCACTAAGGCCGGGCATGGGGCTGTCTCCCACCTTCCCGTGTGCAGCTCTCTGATCATAACCAACACCTCAAGGCAAGAGACGCAGCAGGACACACTTGGCCTGCCCACCAAAGTCACTGCTCCTCTTAACAACCCCTAGAGCAGGTCCCTCAGCAGAGGGACACGACACCTTCCCACGTTACTGAACTGTACTAACCTGGATCAACAAACGCAGGGTGACGTGGCAGAAGGGGAGCAGAGGCAGCACCACATTCCTAGCCCAAAAGAGGAGAATTAAGGAAGGGCAGGACGTGCTGAGACACGCTGGGGTGCAGTCACCCTCCTTCTAGGCGCTGCCAAGATATTAATCAGCAAGTTTCTCAGGTTTACTCCATCCTTCTTTCATCCTCAGTCAAAAAAAGAAAAAAAAAAATCTCTATTTTACTATCCTGAGCTCAGCAACAAGGCCAACCAGGTAAAATAACCAGAGTTTTTTGGGGTGAGGATTCAGCCCATCACAAAACTTTCCAGATAAACTCCTTAAGAAGCAAACTGGGGATATTTTGCTGCCAGCAGCACCTCATACAAACCAAGATTTACACTAAGCACAAGGAACTCCTCTGAGGCTAAGTGAGAAACCTGTTGCACGGACACATCCGAGAAGAAAACCTCCATTTACAGACCTGCTTGGCCCTGGCTTTGGTCAGGCAACACAACTGGCTCCTCAGTATTCTCAAGCCCGCACTAAAGGCCATTGGGCCTCAGCGTCGCTATGGAAGAAAAGTTTAAGGGCCAGAAAGCACCAGGGAATGAAACACGTTATTAATTAACGCCAAGGTGAACCCTCTGTTTTCCTCCTCACTACCAAACCCAGGTCGCCACTGGATTTCAGATGTGATGCAAACACGGCGAACAGAGGGAGATAACATGGAAAAATCAAGAGGCTTTAATCACCCACGAGGGTTGTTCACCGAGACCAGAGGCAGCAAGGAAAAGGTCAAACAGAAGAGCATGAGGAAGCCCAAGGCCACGGAGTTTTATGGAGCCAGCACAGACTCCACTGATGGGACCTGGTGGCCTCAGCCCCCTCAGCCCTTCTCAAGCACCTCTGAACCACCACCTCACCCTTACCACTCTCTCCCCACCCTCAGGCCCTTCTGTCCCTCCCAGTCCCCCCCAAAGCTTCCCCTTCACCCCCCTACTCTCTGCCCCAGACCCCTCCCTATCCCTAGGACCCCCCTCCAACCTCTCCCTCTCTGTCCCTCACCCTCCT
>VZZY01003002.1:900-17942 GCA_013400335.1 Eurystomus gularis
TTTTGGGTTATGGTCCTTCCCCCGTGTGGGCCCCCTCTTATGGGGGGTCCTGTACCCCCCCGGTGTAAGATGTAAGCCCTCCCTTTTGGGTCATGCTCCTTCCCCCGTGTGGGCCCTCCCTCCCCTTTCGGTTGCGTGTGTTTCCTCCCCCCATGTGAGATGTGGACCCTCCTTTCTGTTGTGCTGCTCCCCATGGCATGGTTTGTGTGTTTCCCCCATGAAGGCAAACGCCCCTTCCCTTGGGTTGTGCCCCTTCCCTTACCACAGGATGTGCCCTCCCTGTCTCCCAAAACAGGACCCTCCTTTGTGCCCCTGTATCTGCTGCATCTACTCTGCATCCTGCTCTAGAAGCAGGGGTGCCAGCATAGCCAAGGGGGTAGCTCCACAGCATCCCCCGCTGTGGCCTTAAAAATTCACTGGCCATAGTTCTTTTCCCAGCGGAGACCTTTAGTAGAGTATAGAGTCAGCGTGCCTGCTGCCTCAGATGCTTTGATGTGGCCCAGCTTCTTCTGCAAGCACGTTGTGTTGCTGTTTCTTCATCCCATTTGAGGTGACAACGTTTCGGTCCCACCAGCAGCAATGCCCCTGTGGAGCTGTGGGTGGGTGGTGGACCCCAGAACAGAGGCCGTCGATAGGTGGTGTACCCCAGAACGGCAGAGGGAATTCCAGGGCTGTTCCGTGCTTTTGCAGAGTGAGCCATGTTTTGTTAGGGTTGAGCCATTTTAGCGTGGTCTCGTGTTACATCTATGAATGATAGAGAATAAAACCAAAACAAAGCAAGGTATGCTAAAGAAATCCTTTAATGCAAGGAGTGGCTCTTTGCTGGGAGAAGAAAACATGTCCAAAGGTACAGTAAAATGAGTCAGACTGTGAATTCTACTAAACGAGTAAAACTGGGCAGTAAACTAAACCCACTTTATGCCAGTCCTCAAGTACTTTCCCATCAAGCACCTGAGTGTTCTTTTCTGGTTTAATCTGTGGTGATGCTCAAACATGAGATTCTTTTTCTGTTGAGAATACTACAGAAGAAGTGCTGCTTCTTTGTAAGAATTCCTTCATGTGAGAACTTAAGATCTCAAATGTACACAGCAGGTTCTTCTATCTTAAGAGGAATACACTTTCTGAGCAGTGCACAGTGACCCATCTGCTCTGCCCTACTTCATTCACAGGAAATTTTTCCATGAGCTTTTTAAACATTCATTAAAAATGTCAGTGTATCCAGGAATTTCCAGAATAAAATATCTGTTGTTTCCAAAAATACTTAACAGTCTCTTGTCCACGTTGAGCCCACCAAAATAAATTGGTGGAGTCTGTAGACTAAGAGGTCCAACAAAGGATGTAGAAAAATGTATAAATAAAGGAAATTCCCCTGATTCTGCGTATTCATATTTTACAAGCTACTTATCTGGTTGCTTTCAAACTTTTTCCCAAATTTTGTGGTTTGGCAGAATTTTGTAAGGGAGAAACTAAGGAGGTGAAATTCAGCCCTTCAGTTTATAGCTAATTACATCCTTACTCAAGGTTCTTTCTGATACAGCCATTAATATTCTTTGCTTTAATTAGCAGCATTAATGGCATATAACTTTTAGAGTTAAACCATAGTTTTTAAATGTGGTCACCTATTTAATAGTAATCTTTGGGATCATTTAAATTGAAATAATATAAAAACATGACCTTCATCTCATTAAAAACAATAAACACGTTTGAGTTGCACTTTTACATTGTCTAATTGCTTTTCATTGTGAAAAGGCAATGAAGTATTTCTGTAGCAGTGCAAAGGGAGGAGGATATTTCACATGTGAGAAAGACTGTGAAATTAAATATTATTTCATCTCCTCCTAGCTTTTGGTAAATGTTTCTCCTACAGTATATGAGATTTGCTGCTTTGTGTTGCTTTGAGGAGATACTTTTAAAATGCTGCTTTGTGTCTGGATAGTTTAGGTGATACCCTCACCCTGGAAGCGTAGATGTGTGTGGTTAAGTGTACGTGTGAGTACTGCAGGATTTGGTTTGTAACCAGTTGAGGGAGGTATAATGGACAGACTTCCAGCAATCTGATGAGTGTTTGGACTGGAAAATTGTCATAAGTCGTTCATCGTTTACGACAGTTACCCTGAAGCGTAATTCATTCTTGGTTTCAGCTTTTTAGTCAGCTCTAGGTGTAGAGGTTGGAGAGTGAGCGTGGGGGCAAGACTGAAATCAGGGCTGAAACAGGCAAGTTCCCGATAGTTTTTATTGGACCGCGGCACCACAATATTTGTGCAGATTCTTGAAGTGATTTGAAAGGAGCAGGAAAACTGCAGAGGTGTTACCCAGAGCAACAGAACTGGAGGGGCTGGCAGAGAAAGGAAAGAGGTGTCTGGGTTTTGACAAGGAGGTGGGAATTTCAAGCAAAAATGTCAAATGGAATTGAGACTCCTGCCTAGGATGCGAGATTGTCAGAGTCCGTGTAGGGAAGAAGTTGGTAGAGCCTAGAGCAGGTCGGGGTGTGCTGGGGAGACGAGTCTGCCCAGGATAGAGCAACACACGTGTGTTTGTGTGTCCGCAGAAAGTTGGTGGGAATGTGCGTTTTCCCCTGTGTGGTGAGAGCTTTTAACACATAAAAATGTGCAGCTGTGCAGAAGATGAGGAAATCCATCGCTGGGCAACTAACAAGATAAAATAACGTGATAAACTAAATCAGTAAGGACAGAGCACCCCAGTTAAGAATTAAATTCCAGCTGGCAGGTAGTAGAGTTTTTTGTGATCCTGATAGCTTTTACAAACTACATGTTCTATTTCAATACAAGCCAAACCATTTCAGTTAAGCTTTTCTTTTTTTTTTTTTTTTTCTTTAACTTGAGGTTGTATTTTTAAATCCGTATTCTTCCAATGTGGTTCAAGAATCAATTTCTGTGATAATTGATGTTTACATTAATTAGAAATAATATTCATAATACCTGCCTGGACAGCTTGTGCTCTGTGTGAATGCATTAATTCTTGCATGGTTTGAGCTATCAGTAATGTTTTTCCTCTTGCAATGTGAGAGAAGAGGGTTCAGGGTTCCTCCACAGCTGATTTGACACCTCCACGCTCTGCCTGTGTCTGCACTTTGCTGGGCAGAGCTTCCTTGTGGCCTCTCAAAGAGGGGTTCGGTAGGACTGACCTACTTAGCTCCGCGTGATTAATTAAGCTGCTGCATTCTGTTCATCGATGATGGCCCTGTGTTTGATAGCCATGAGAGGGGGCCATACAGTCCCGGATGTTTGAAGAGACACCTTGTACGTGGAATTCAGAGCCTTCCAAAGGAAACTTCAAAGCGGCTATACCTGTGTTGTGCCCCCCACACCCTGTGCTCCCATTCTCCTGGTCGTAGCATCTTCTCATGCCTTAATAAAAAGGAAGCTGCAGGAAAAGGAGCTGCATTGTCCAGTGTACTTGAACTTTTCCCCCTCTCCCCATATCTTCCTCTTATAGGAAGTAGAAGAATAAAATGTTAATGTAATGTAAATGGAAGTTTTCAATATGATGTTCTTCTTTTTCTAGATTCTGGAAGTTACGGTCAGTCTGGGGGCCAGCAGAGGTATGTGTGGAGTATTTCGCTGTTAACAATTAAATCTGCAGAACAGAAGTCCATTTAGGATTCCCAACATGATGTTTGGATATTTGGGTGTGATAAGAGTGTTACGTTTTTGGAGTTCTGGGTGCAGAAAGCTTGCTGCCCTGGGCCTTTATTAAGATGTCTTATAAAACAGGAAAAAAAAAACGATATTCCTGAAGGGAAGATGATAAGCAGGTTGCAATTGGAATAGTGAGAACTTTGGAAATGTCATGAATAGAGAGAAATATTTGTTATATGCCTGCCTTAAGCTGTTCACTAAGATGTTATTCAAAGGTTATGTAAGTGTAAAGATGGTGGCTATATAGATATAAAAATTTATTTTCCCATTGGAGGGAACCTTTTCTTCAAACCTGCTGGTATTAACTGCTACATAGTAACAGGAACTTGTTGTTAAAACCTGTTACAGTAACTGTTCACAATTCAGAAATTTAAAAACCAGTTCATAAAATTGCCCTTTTTTTTTTTTTTTTTTTTTGAGGAAGGTATTTTAATCAGTGAAATGAAAGTGTTTTTATGGACATTTGAAAGTCATGGCTGATGCTGGCTGTGCTGATGAAAGTCATAAGGTTCTATGCGTTTAGCAGTGTGCGAGTTTGACTTTATGTCGCAGTATGATACAAGTTTCAGCACATGGTTCTTCTGTCAGCTCATGAAGCCTTAAAGTGGCAGAATAAAGAGTAAGTATAATCTACAGCTAGTGCGTTTTTTGGTGACAGTGTTGTTGAAGAGGCCAATCTTAATTGAATTGACAGTAACTGATCAAAATGAACTTTGTAATAATATCCTGAAAAACCTAAAATGCCTTTGTTTTGGACGATAACGTTTTCTGCGATTCTGAAGAATCGGTCAAATTGCAGTAAGCTCAACTTTCGTATACTTTAAATTTACACTTTAAACAGAGCAGAAATTAAAATTTCTGACAGTCAACTCATGCAAACCATTCGTTTATTGATGTGGTTCCGATGTTCCTACAACTGCAGTACTCGATTTAAACACTTATTTTGGAATGAAAAGAAACTTAACATCAAAAATACCTTTACTTTCCAACCCATGTGGAGGGGCCCTGTGAGCATTTACTAAATGCATTTTTCTCTTACAGCTACTCATCCTATGGCAGTCAGAGCAGTCAAAATTATGGGCAAGGACAGGTAAGTTGAAAAAAAACCATCATATATTTTAAAGCAGATGTTCCTTGAGTAAAAATAATTCTTCCTGGGTGCCCATGCCCCAGGCCAGGCAGAAGTCCATTCTCAGCTGTGCTTCATGTTTGCAATTGTGTCTAGTGAAGGAAAACTGTCACTTCCTGCAGTGGAAGTTGTACTGATTTGAGTATGTGCTTGAAATTACAGGGATATTCTAGTTATGGGCAGAGTGGAGACAACTCCTCCTACGGACAGAACTATGGAAGCTATCATGGGAACTATGGACAAAATCAAACAGGTTTGGCTAGCTTGTTACATTCATTGGCAATAATTAAGAGGTGAATATTTACTAAACATTTTCTTCCTCAATTTCCAGGTTACGGACAAGATTCCCAGGGATACGATGATGAATCCAGTTATGAAAATCAGAATCAGAGCTCATACAACCAGCAGTCTTATGGCAGTCAGGGGCAGCAGAAAGGGTCGTCTAGAGGGTAAGGCAGCCAAGATTAAGAGCATCTATTTAAAGTACTGCGTAGTAGTTCTACATTCTTAACTAGAGCTGTAACAAATTTCCTGCTACCATTGCTAAAAAAAGGACAAACGTCTGAAAATCCACATTCTTAAGACATTTTTAATGCCTGAAAGAACAGGAGGAAGAGTATTTATATAAGAAGGATGGATGCAGTTGTCTCGAAGTCAAACTGTACAGGGAGATAGACTTTAGAAAGTCTTTGGATAGTGACTACAATGAAGAATGGACTTGGTAGAGAGTATTTTGATTAGGAAAAAGATGTGTCAAGTACTCCTCCAAGCACATTCTTTTGTGTAAGCTTACAGTACTCTTTTATTAACTTCAAATAAGCTGTTAGCAAGGAAATTCTTAGCTGTTCTCAGATTTGCAGACTTCTTATCTGCCTTAGAATGCCTCTTCTTGGTGAAAGAAGAGGAAAGAATTCAGAAATGTCATTTAAGAAATATCTTTTCCCAACTTAGCAGGATTCTCAAAACACCACATTTTTATATCCTCATCAATAACTTAAATATGCATATGCATACTGCACTCTGGTTCAGTACACTACTGCAAGCCTATTTTATTTGTTAAGTGATGTTGTACCTGACTCGGTTTTGGGAGGATTAATGATACAAGTTTGAACCCAACTTCCCGTAACAACGTACGAGCCACTTGGCGCTAGAATACCTTCATTATCTCATTTGCAAGCTTCATGCATACACCCCAAGGTTGCTGCTCACATTAGATCTTTATTGAGGATCATGTGACTGCTTTAAAATACTCTGTCGTCTACCAACCCTCATTTGTGTGTACAAGGTTCAAATATTTTTCTATTTTTTTTTTTGCAAGCTGATAAAAAAAATCTGGACTTCAGCAAACCTGGATTTGGTTTCCGGTTTTGTAGTTACAAAACATCTTAATATAAACGAGCAAGGTCTTAATCTCTCAGCATTAGGTGCTGTCACTCAGAGTGCCTTTTTTGCATCCTTAATGAAGGCAGGCACACAGTTAAGTTTTACTTTGTTTTCTGAGCATTTATTAGAAATGTACAAAGGTACAGAACTAGGCAACAGTGTAGTTTTTAACTCTGTAGACAGCCAGTGGCAAAAAATGCAGTAGAGCATAGATTCTCCAACAAGTGGGTTTTGATGAAGAAAATGAAAAAAAGGCTGTGGAGGGAAATTTTTTAATGTTTGGTTGTAACAAGTAAGGAGAAAGCGAGAAAGTAAGTGATAGCAACTTGGAAGAGAATGGCCACAAAATTGTAGTTCTTGCATCCCAAGGGAGGGAAGGAAGGAAGGAAAACCAGCGAATAGTGGACGCTCTTAACAATGCTTCCTTTGATGGTGGTGCAAAGGCTAAAGCGGAGCTGGCTTTTTTTGAAGTGAAGATATTAAGAAAAATCTTTGCAAGCTCTTTGCCACTGGGATTAGTCATGTTAAAGCCAAGATCTAGGCTAGAACGGGGATGGAGCGGATTAGACAGTATTTATACAGGTGGGATATTTTGAGATTGGTTGGACCCAGTGGACTTTATCTTAGAGTGCTTTGAAAAGCTGGTGGAAACTTTCTGTAGGCTCTTAGATTTTCTGTTTGTTTTTTCTGAGACATTTTGGCTAGGGAGTAAGATTGCCAAAGACTGGAGAGTGACAAATGTAGCACCTCATCTTTTGACAAAGGGTGGAAGCAGGGAGGAGGAAGAGAAGAAAGGGTGGCAGAGGTCAGTAATTAATTTAAATTAGTGAAAAAGTAGTACAGTTAAGCTGCAACTACATACCCCGGGGCAAAACGAAGGTATGAGTAACAGCCAGTGTTCCCTGGATGCAATTTATTTCTCATAAATCTATAGAATGTCTTGCTATGAAAGGGTAACCCAGCTGGAGCTATTCTCATAGACCTAGATTTTCAAAATGCTTTCGTTTCTACCTTGGATGCTGAGATAGAGGAGGGAAGGATGGTGTAGGCGAGATTTCCTTGTGGTTATTATAAAGTCATTATTAGTCAGAGAAGAGTTATGACTCCCTCTTAGCATGGACTACATTGTACCACGTTGTGTTGGAGCAGCCTGGGTGAGATATTGTCAATGGTTCTGCTAGAAGTTGGTGGGGTAGTACACATAGATGGCATTAAAGTAAGAAGTATGTCAGAGGATGTCACATGAGTTAGAAAAGTTCTTGGCCAAGTGGTAGAACACCCAGAAATTCAATGAAAGCAGAATTGGGGGATTTCTTTTTTTTTTTTTTCTTAATTGTAGGCGGCCAATGTCAGCTGCACAACACAACACGAGCAGTGGGTGTCTTCTCTGCAGTCTGCAGAGGAAGGTTTGGTGTTTTGGAGATCATGGGCTATGCATCAGCCATTGTCGTGCTCCTGGGGAGAGGGGAGGAGGCAAGCGTGGTACTGAGATGTGTGAGGGGAGTGATGCTCTTGGGTTACATTTACAGAGGAAGCAGGAATGGAAACTGAGGATGCAATGAGGAAAGCAATGGTTCCATGCCGTTTTCTGCCTTGCTTTTATTGCAAGCCAGGTGTATCCCAACAGAGCTGAAACAGAGTCTTCTCATATCTGTATGCCAGTAATGACTGGGAGGTAACTGGGCCTAGGAAATTTTAGCAATGTCATGAATTTTCAGCCATTACTTTGCTCTCTATTCTGTGAACATTTAGCTATTAATACAAATTCTGTTTATTTTAAGTGGAAGAGGCTCTTATGAACAAAAGTCAAACTATGGTCAGCACCAAAGCTCTTATGACCAGCAGTCAAGCTATGGACAAAACCAAGACTCTTATGACCAGCAGTCAAGCTCATATGACCAGCAGTCGGGCTATGGCCACCAGGGCTCATATGACCAGCAGTCGGGCTATGGCCACCAGAGCTCATATGACCAAAAGTCAGGCTATAACCAGCACCAAAGCTCATATGGCCATTCTCAGCAGTCCTACCAGTCTCAGAAGGGAAGCTATAGCCACAACAGCCAAGGTAAAATTCACAGGTTGAATTCAATATTGGCTAATAAAATTGAGCAGAAACACTGTGAAATCGTTGGATTTCCTTCTGCAGACAGTTGATGTGATGCATAGTTAAAGCTCTTTTTCCATGCTGATATTCTTGGAGAGTGTTTTATTTGTTAAGACTTTCAAAACAGTATGCAGACATAAAAAACTGTTGGGGCCCCAAAACTGTTGCATTTGGAGGCAGCCTTGCAGAGTCTGTGTCCCCAAGTTCTGCAAATTCTAGCTGGAATTTTCTTCTAAGCTGTTTTCAACCTTCCTCCTGCATGAGAGTGACATGTCTCGATCAGTCATGAAGAGCTCTTGCGCTTCACATTCCAGCTTTACGCTGTGTACATGAATTATGAGATAGAAGCAAACGAGAAGTTTAAGATCAACTCTTTTTTGGCAGTAACTTCACACAAGCGGCACAACCCACACTCTTTGTCCTTGTCCTGTCTTCAGTTAATGTCTTTCACAAACTGGGAAGGCTACACGGAAATAGAATGAAAAGTGTATTTTGGGCAATATGTGTTTAATGTTTGGAAAATTGAGTGTAATTAAAGTACAGCGTGTTTACGTTCTGAGATATATTGTGGCCCCGGGAGCCAATGGAGATAATCAGAACAAAATCAAACTTTGCTCCATTCCTTTATTGGCATAGATAATGTAAAAGAGATTTAGGAGTTGATGCTTTCCAGATTTAAATGGCAGACCTGGGGGAGGAGGGGGGAGAATTAAGTGGTAGGGTGGGAGCTGTTGCTGCACTGCAGTTTGCATCGCAATTTACTTGTGTTTTCGTTTCTTTTACTCATTCCTGCAGATGATCGTCGTGAAAAGAGTAGGTATGGAGAAGATAATAGAGGATATGGCGGGTCACAGGGAGGAGGTAGAGGGGGATATGACATGGATGGAAGAGGTCATATGTCTGGATATAGGTAAGTGATCTCTTTCCACTGCCTGCAGTTCCTTACCCTTTTTTCTTGTTAATTAGCTGTTTCTAGGTTTTTTTTACTATACATCTGTTCCTAACGTGGTTCAGATTTAGCTTTCCAAAAATGGAAGGTTTCTAAAATTAAACCTTTCTGCACTGTAGAGAAATGCGTTTTTCCTAGGAAGAGCTTTCAGGTTCAGATAGACTCTGAGATCAGACATTTGATGCATTTTGTCTACGTGACCTGCAATACAAAAACTGCCTGAGCCCATCCCTTGAAATAAGGTATTTTAAAACCTGTAAAAATTTTGTTTTCACTGGCAAGAAAATCAACAGCCAGGGACTGAGAAAGTTTTTTATAAAATTCATAGCTGAGGTAGCTAATGTTTTGGCAGGGAATCATTTCGTCTTTTCAGTTGACAGATCATTACGCTAAGGTTGGCTAACTATCTTCCTGCTTTCTAAATAATTCAGAAGTAATTTAGCAATAATATTACTTGTTCTTTACTGTTTTTGCCATTTTAATCTTCCATTAAAATACAGTTTTTATTGTTGGATTAGCTGCCAGTCTAAGCCCGTTTATTTTAGGTAGATTTTTATACACTACCAATACAGTTACCTCTTCTGCTGTTGCCTTAAGCCCTGTTCCCGTCAAAAAAACATGCACGTATATATTTTTCTGCTTGCAGATGATTTCATGCATAAATCTGAGAGACTGGGACCTTTGCTTTAAATCCTATTGAATTAGGCCAGATTACATAATTATTTCTTAATAAACGATGGCAACTGGCTGCCTTCTTGCTCCTCTGTGAAATGGTTGGGGGTGTCTAGTGCTCACTGGTGCAAAGGAGGAAGGTTGAAGCTTCCAGTGAGCTTTGAAGCGTTGCTTGTCAGCACCACTTGACCTTGAACAGGCTGCACGGTTCTAGAACTCCAGATGCAGAACTCTAATTACGCAGTGCTATTTGTTTGATCTAATCTGAATAAAATAATCCAACAGTGCGTTAAGGCTTCACTTCTTAAAGTATTTAAAGTGTATTTAAAAGTTGCCTGCTCCTAAGGTGGTCCCAAATTATACTTAATGACCTGCTGGTTTGATGTTGGAGGTGGACCCTATCTCTCCTAGTTAGATGTAGTAGCACGATTACAAAAGTGTCTTCATTTTTATTTCACGTTACAGTTTGCTGGGGTTTTATATAATATATACGTAACTTGCAAAGTAGTTTGAGTTCATTTTCAGTTAAAACCGAGCAATTAGTAAATGAAGGTTTTCCATATTCCTGTTGTTTTAAAAAATTGTCTCTAGCTGAGCCCTTTCCAGTAAGAGGAATGAATGTGAGCTTCAAAAAACATACTTTTGGTAGATTTTTATCACTTTGAAACAAACTTTTGCCTTAGTAAAGAGAAATTCATGTCTGTGAAAATAAAGCCTCTTCCCATATTTTCCCAAAATGTAGGAAAAAGTTTGTTGACACATCCATGTAGATAAGAGTACCTCAGTGGACTTTGAAAGCCAAAAAAAGGAAAAGAGTGGAGGTGAATGGAGAGGTGGGGGAAAATACAGCAAGGTGGGAAGGCGTTTGTTAGGAAGTCTGTTGCCTTCTGTTCAGTGATGCAATCTTTAACACCGTTTGCAGTGAGATTTTTCTGAAACTACAGCGTCATACATGTTTATTCAGTCTGTCTGCATAACTCTGATGGAGCTTTCTGCTTCTGACATATATTTTACCAAAGTCACGCTTCTTAAAGTGTAAAAGGTTAAATTAAACAACAAAATGCATAATCAAGGGGAAAATAACTTCTGATAAGGTAAGAAATCATATTTAGTCCTATGAAAATATGGGGTTTCAGGGTAGCTTGGTTTTATTTCCCTGGGTTTTTTGGTTTTGTTTGGTTGTTTTCTAAAAGCAGCTTGTGTAGGAATGTCAAGTCGATCTCCAGTAACTAGTTATTTTCAGTTTTTTTACTCTGATCACATTTTAGTGCTTAAATTGTTGAAATTCCACAGCCATCAGGAAAGAATCTATCTAAAAATCTCATCTGTACAGAGGTGCTGCTGTAAGAATGTAGGCTTTGACTTCCATAGTCGTTAGAAAATAACATGTAAAGGAATCCTGCCAACACAAAAACCAGTTGTTCCTTGACATTGCGAAAAACGTTAATAGCTAACTTGAGACCATAGCCAACGAATCTCTTCCGTGTTACCTAGTAATAAACATTTTCTCTTGACTGGCATTTAAATGGAGGGAGAACTTGTTGCAGCTTGCTCACCGCTGCGAGTGTTAGCTAGCCACTGGTGTTTTACAGCCGCGTGGCCTAATCGGCGCATGCCGTTACCAGCGTGCCGCTGACTTGCTGCTGTCCTGTGCTCGGCCACAGTCACTTTGGCTGCAGCATCAGTTCTCCTGCAGGAATCTTGCGAGGGGCATTGGCCTGTGCAAACCTACCCTGCGTCTGCAAGTGCCAAAAATTACACTGGAATGCCTGGGACAAGATGAAATTAGCCTTTTTAAATTTTGAGAGCTTTAATTTCTTTGAAATAACCTTTATAAAAGTACTTCAAAACATAGTTGGGAATGTTAAGGTATGACTTGTTATTCTGAAAACTCACACGAGTTGAATAAGAATAAACGCTTTCCGCACTCATTTTTATTTTGTGCAAAGTTGTGCAGCACTGAGAAGAAACTGTCTTTGTGGAAATCACCGCTCAGATTTCGTAGCTGATATTACGATAGAAAACAATCCTTTTCTTATGTGTCAGATGTTCACTTTTTAATCTTCCAAACTTTGGGTTTCAAAATAATTCTTCAGATTTTTTTAAATAGTCTTGAATTACATTGTTTGGGATTTTAGTAGAATTCTCCCACCCTTTCACTGAAAGGGTGAAGCTTGAAAAATTGATGATCTCATGAATTTGTATTTTGGCTAAGAAGCAAAATCTTTTCTTGTTTTAATACCCATAGTAGAAGAGTTTCATCTTTGAGCTCTTTTGGTTAGAAAGCAGATACACCAGGTCTTGAGAATTCTTTCCTTGTTAGAGTAAGTCACCTTTCTGTTAGCATCCTCATCCTAAAGGTAAGGAATTAATTGTTCATTGTGGCTGTGGGACCAGTTTGTTTTGGTTAAGCACCTAAGTGGTGATAAACAGCAGGGTTTTTTCTTCCATCTGGGGAAAACCACTCAGGCAGTCAGTAGCTGTACCCGTGACACTTGAGGGTAGGAAGGCTCTGCAGCGGGATCTGGACAGGCTGGAGCGATGGGCTGAGGTCAGTTGGATGAGGTTTAACAAAGCCAAGTGCCGGGTCCTGCACTTTGGTCACAACAACCCCCAGCAACGCTACAGGCTTGGGGAGGAGTGGCTGGAGAGCTGCCTGGCGGAAAAGGATCTGGGGGTGCTGGTGGACAGCCGGCTGAACATGAGCCAGCAGTGTGCCCAGGTGGCCAAGAAGGCCAACGGCATCCTGGCCTGTATCAGAAACGGTGTGACCAGCAGGAGTAGGGAGGTGATTGTGCCCCTGTACTCGGCACTCGTAAGACCGCACCTTGAGTACTGTGTCCAGTTTTGGTCACCACAGTACAAGAAGGACATTGAGGTGCTGGAGCGGGTACAGAGAAGGGCAACGAAGCTGGTGAAAGGGCTGGAGAGCATGCCCTATGAAGAGCGGTTGAGGGAACTGGGTTTGTTTAGTCTAGAGAAGAGGAGACTGAGAGGAGACCTCATTGCCCTCTACAACTACCTAAAAGGAGGTTGTAGCGAGGCTGGTGTTGGTCTCTTCTCTCAAATTAGTAATGATAGGACGAGGGGAAATGGCCTCAAGTTGCGTCAGGGGAGGTTTAGATGAGATATTAGGAAGAAATTCTTCACTGAGAGGGTAGTTAGGCACTGGAATGGACAGCCCAGGGAGGTGGTGGAGTCACCATCCCTGGAGGTGTTTAAGGAACGAATAGATGCAGTGCTTGAGGATATGGTGTAGTGGTTAGAGAGGATATGGTGTAGTGGTGTAGTGGTTAGAGTGATGCTAGGAGAAGGTTGGACTTGATGACCCTGGAGGTCCTTTCCAACCATAACAATTCTGTGATTCTGTGACGCTGCCTAGCTCTTGGAGCCTGGGTGAGCTTTGCCTTGGGTCTGGTCGTGCAGTTTGTGTTGGTGGAACTACACAGCTGCAGTTTAGAAAAGGATTTACTGTTAGGATATGTCCTAACTCTGCTCAGCAGAGTTTTTGTTTGTTTGTTTTCCTCTTATGATGTACTATGAACAAAAGTTGCCTCCGCAGCTTAATTGCTATATTAGCTGTTATGGGTGGGAATTAGCTTACTGTGATATACAGAAACTACAACTCGGTGCAAATGGTTTTTACAGCAGTGTGGTTTATGTACAGAATTAATATTTTGACTTGTAACGTATATACTTGAGCTTAGCCTTATGTAGACATTGGAAAACATGAACAGAGGCAATAAATAGAGGCAGCAAAAGAAAAAGCCATCTGTCAGTGACTTTATCGGTGCACTCAGCATTGTGTTCTTGCCTGTAAAAATACATCCTTACATGTAACTGCCCCACACTTGGCGAGACATCGATGCATGCTGGAGGCTGCAGTTTGGTTCCTGAATTCTGGGTGCTACCTCTGCCAGTATCTGATTGGGTTTTCACAGTGTATTTCTTGTGTCTGTCATGTTCAGTGCTCCATGTAGCTGCCTGTAATTTAAAGAGTTATTCCCAGCTGACACAGGCAATGTTCAGATGAATTCAATTTATGCTCAAGTAGGTGATGTTTAAATATATGGCTGAGCACAGGAGAAAAGAACATCTGATGACGTTTCTTTCATAGCAGTAAGTTCTTGTCACTGTGAAGGGTGCCACATACACGTTCTGGCTGCTAGCGCTTCAGTCTCTTATTTGTGTTGGTGGCATTGGTGAATTTTAGCTGCCAGTTGATGATTCTAATGTAGCATGTTAAGCCCCCAAACTCTGCCTGGTCACCAGCTCTGGTCCGTGTGCAGGTCTGGTAAAGCCCTAGACTGCGACACTGCAGTTCTGTTTTCCAGCATTCCATGACAATAGTGTGGGAAATAATTCAGTGGCTGAGATTGAGACTTGAATGTTGGGCCTCAGTGAGGGGTAGATCTGAGACTGTGGCATCGGCTGCTTGCAGCCAGTGTCTGTGTCTGCCTTCGCTTGCTGCAGCACATCCACCTGGAAGTCCTGGGGAGCTTTGCTGAGCAATCTCAGGAAGGTAGCACACTGCAGCTTTATAAATCACGTGAAAAGGGACTTACAAAGTCAAGGAAAGCCAATCGTCAAAGGTATCTGTCACTGGATCAGTGCAGGTTTTGGTTGGGTTGGTCGTGTGAGACTGAGCAGAAGATCATGTGCTGAAGCATACTTGGGCAAAAACATATTTCTATAGACGTTAATTTAAAAACTAATTACAAATCATGGGTGCAGCTTGTTAGTGTGTGTTGCAGAGTTACTGTACCACAAAGTTAGAAATTAGGCATTTGATTGGGACTTCCTTTATATTTTATATATCCAGCTCTTACTGCTTCTCAGAACCATGGTACCCACATTTTTGCCCCAGCATCTTCTCAAAATCCTCACTTCCTGTGAAATCCTAGCTGTGTTAGTCATAAACTTATTTTCTGTATGTTTTTCGATTGTTGGGTTTTGCTAACTTACATCTCTGCAGCTGTATGCTTTCAAACCAGAAAACGTGTTCAGAAAAGTGCTGTCCTGAGGAATTGGGACCATATTCTGGAGTTGGAAAACTGTGATAACATTTCATTGTTGGTGTGTTCACTCCTGTTTTTTCTGAGTTAAAATCCTAGAAGAGCAGGGAGATTGTTGTGACATAATGAGGGTTTTTTTGGTAGCTGGGGTGAAGTGGAGGTGGCAGAAAGATTTTTACAGTAAATTTTACGATCACCATTGTGTTCTTATTGTCAGCCCTTGAAAACAGCCAGCCTTGAATAAAGATCAGCTATGATGTTGCATACAGAATTCCTTCATTTTCTCTCTTCAGTAAGCAGAATGAATTACTTGCTGGTAAATGACGCTACAGTTTTCCATTCAGATTTTTTCTGCAGAGAAGCAATTTAAAATCTGCAGCAAAAATTTATTTTAAGAAGAGTCCCAGTGAAGGTGCTGGTCTGTCATGACAGACATCTAATACTCCTTACACGCACCGTCACAGAATGTCAGTCACCCTTCAAAGAGTGTCTCTCTCAATCCAATTTTGATAATATCTGTTGAAACCGTATTTCTTTTTTCTCCCTCACGCTGGGCGGGTTTTAGCTAAGTGATAAGTAAGCAACACCGTCCATTCGTGACTTTGCATTTGCTGTGACAGAAAACAGAGAGTGCCAGAGAAGTTACCCCCCAATTCCACTTCACTGCCTTTTGCTGGGGTGCTTGTGTCCCACATCTGGACTCCGATGTGTTTGTTGGCAGAGAGGTTGAATGGAGTGATGTCTAGCTGTAGAGCGGAGTGGAGAACACTCGTACTGGCCAGTCGTTCCAGCTATGGCAGCTTCAGAGCAGGGTGGGGATTACGCCGGCTGTGCTGCCCGGGTGCGGTGGAGCCGCCCCATTGTCGGGTGGCAGCCGTGTCACCCGTGCAGGGGAGGGCAGGCAGGGGCTCGTACGCGGCAGCGCGAGACAGCCTTGCTGACGCTTGGTTATGGACTTGCTATAAAAATCCAGTGGTTGTATTGTTCCTGACGGCTTTTTGATGATGTTGTGTTCATGACGTGGATGCGCTTAAAAAATGCTGCTGTGAAAAATCCTGCTACAAACATTGACATTGGAAAGAGTGAGGGTTTATTTTCATGCACATAATTGGAGGCGTAACGTCCTGTGTAAAATCCCCTTCTAACCTTTGAAAATTGATGTGTGTAATCTCTTAACTTGGTCTACATTTTGTGCCACAGGTTTCAGAATGAATGAAATAAAACTCCACGGCCTCTGCTTTTGAAGCTCACATACACACACCTTCTCTGTCATGTCAAGTGCTCAGAGGACAGTAGGTCCCCACAGACCCTTTCTCAGAGAATGGCCGATACTGCCGATTTGTCCCCCGTAGAGAAAAGCATAACAGTGGAGGTTAATTAACTTTAGCTCTTCTTACTTCTAGGAAAGTACTAAAGTACTAATTATTCCGAAGTAGCAATTACACCTGCAATTAAAGCCCATTAACCTTAATGAAAGTAATGTTTCTGTTCTAAGGCCCAGTTTTTAATAGCAGTCGTTTTGGCTTGTGGGATGGGAGGAAGTATTGACACAACAGCATGTGTATGGGTTAGTTTAAATACTCCTCAGGGCTTCTCTTCTCCAGTGCAGCGCCTGTGAGATTATTCACTTAATTTACCCTTTGCACGTGACCGAGTAGTGAGGAGAACACAGAGATGGTGCCTTAGCTGCCAGACAGTAACTCTCAACTTGTGATCAGTTAACTGTAGATTGAGCCTTGGGCTCAGCACATAGAGACTTAAGGAAGAAATCATTTCTTCAATTTTTCCTCTGCAGTGGTGGTGACCGTGGTGGCTTCAAAAATTACGGTGGTAAGTGCCGAGTATCCAAAAATGTTTCAGTGGAAATTCTTTATAAATCTAAAAGCCACCAATATCTTGTTACTCTCTAGTAGAAGCATTGTAGCATTTTGGTGAGGCTGGTGTGTTCATGAGTTTTAATAGCCAAACCTTTAACAATAAACTGGATTTCTACCTTGTCAAATTGCATGAAAGAATTTGTGGAGACAGTGACGTTCACCGGAGTTTTCTTTTTCTTTTCTTTTTTTAATTTTTGTTACAAATGCTTCTTAGAAAGGTACTAGAGGTAAAAAAAAAAAAAAAAAAAAAGGGG
>VZZY01003002.1:17949-51625 GCA_013400335.1 Eurystomus gularis
AAAAAAAAAGTGGTAAACTGCTTGGTGATCTGACAACCAGCATTTGCAAGATAACACCAGCACAGCATCAGTGTGGCAACTGCCACATGCTGCAAGTTAAAGAACAAGTTAACGTACTACAGACACCTTCTGTTGAACGTTGTAATCTAAATATTCTCTAAATCTCTTGGTTAATGTTTTAGATCTTAGATGCATTACATACATACTTTAAATATTTTCTTGTCTCTAAAAAAGTCACTTGAAAATGTTTTGCTAAAAACAGTCTCTCTTTTTTTTTTTTTTTCTTCTGTGTTTCTTTTTCTTTTTTTTTTTAAACTCATTTCATAGGTCAAAGGGATTATGGACCAAGATCAGATGCTGGTAAGAAAACAAGCAGTGGGTGGGAGTGGATCGTAGCTCTTAGGTCATTGCTTTTAAAATGTATCTCTAGAAAGATGGATGTGGCTTGCAGTTCCCATGGCTCAAAAGAAATTTAGCTAAAGCTTGTCTTCCTTGAAAGAAATTTATTCTATTAAAGCGCATTGACATCCATCAATTTTTGGATGTCTTTCCATGCAGCCTGTAAGAATTTGCAGATGAACTTAGAATCTGCTTGAGCCACGCAGCTGCTTTCCCTGCCACAACACTTCTGCTAAACTTGTGTTGTTTCACACATAGCCCCCGTGGATGGGTTTGGGTGTCCTCACTGCGTGGACGAGCTGGGTGTGTGGCAGATAGCTGGTGAATGTGTTCGCTCTCTGAGGTACCACAGCATCTGAAGGTGCTCTGCGTGCATTTTTGAAATTGATAGCGTCAACTTCAAAGTTATGCTCTCTGCATGTCTTTTAGTTAACGCAAGATGTCTTGGGGATTTGAGGGTCTGTAACTGGGCAGCGCAAACTTGAGCTTAAGATGTTGCTTCTGTTGCTACCGAAAAACACATGGTAAATGTAGCTTTATTTTTTCATAGATTCAGAGTCTGACAACTCTGACAACAACACTATCTTCGTGCAAGGACTCGGAGAGGACGTTTCAACAGATCAAGTGGCAGACTATTTCAAACAAATTGGTATTATAAAGGTGTGTGAAATAAGAAATCATTAGTAGGAAGAGAACTTGCAAAGCTAGTGTGTTAGAAATGTACTGGTATCACTCCAGGCAGATGATCGCTCTGACTCTCCAGCAGTTGTAGATAATATTTTTATCTGCATTCCCAGATGCCAGCTCATTTGTAAGCTGGCAGCACCAGCAGCTCTTTTCTAGTGACATTTAGATTGCTTTGTATTTCCTCTTTAGTCTTTATAACCCTTCACACTGACACTCTGTCCATTGTACCACCCTCATACTTTATGCTTCTGTGTTCTATGGCTCTTTCTTCTGTTTCTGTAATTCTAAACTAGAGCTTCCTGCACTTGACCTCATTTTTTTATTAAAACTAGATCTTCATGGAGAGCACCCAGTCTATCCTTCAGTCAGAAGCATCTTTTTCTGCAGGCTGGCTCCAAGAGAATCTTCTTTCTAACGATACTTCGCTGTTACAGTTCATGCTTTACCACTATTTCTCCTATGCTAAGTGTACAACTTTTCTTTTCAGACCAACAAAAAGACTGGCAAGCCTATGATAAATCTTTATACAGACAAGGATACTGGCAAACCAAAGGGAGAAGCAACGGTATCTTTTGATGACCCTCCTTCTGCTAAAGCAGCAATTGACTGGTTTGACGGTGGGTGAGAATACCCGTTCTTTGGGTTATTACTCTAGCAAACAGCAGAAGAAGCAAATCATTAGTGCCATGCTAATTTTTGCTTGGCTTTTGGTTTCATTGTCATTTGTTTCTTTAACAAAGATTTCTATTCCATGGTATTTTGTGTGTGCTGGCGTTTTCTCTCATTCAGTGGAACAGCAGCTAGTGTTTAAGACCAAAAATGTGTAATGAAGCTGTTGGGGTTTGTTGTACCTCAGTCATCCATGCACAAGGTACAGGAGAGGGTGTTAATGTCACTCGGGAAAGTGTAATTTACTGAGACCAATAGAGCTGTAATCGGTGCTGGCAGCAAGCTGTGTGGTGTGGTCAACATGCTGGAGGGAAGGGATGCCATCCAGAAGGACCTGGACAGGCTTGAGAGGTGGGCCCATGCCAGCTTCAGGAAGTTCAGCAAGGCCAAGGGCAAGGTCCTGCACCTAGGTTGGGGCAAATCCAGGCTGGGCAATGAGTGGATGGAGAGCAGCCCAGAGGAGAAAGACTTGGGGGTGCTGGTAGATGAAAAGCTCGACATGAGCCAGCAATGGGAGAGTACAGCCCAGAAAGCCCCAACTGTGTCCTGAGCTGCATCAAAAGAAGCGTGGGCAGCAGGTCAAGGGAGGGGATCCTGCCCCTCTGCTCTCGTGAGACCCCACCTGGAGCACTGTGTCCAGCTCTGGAGCCCGCAGTACAAGAAGGACATGGACCTGTTGGAGACGGTCCAGAGGAGGGCTACAAAGACCATCACAGGGCTGGAACATCTCTCCTGCAAGGACAGGCTGAGAGAGTTGGGGTTGTTTAGCCTGGAGAAGAGATGATTCCAGGGAGACCTTATAGTGACCTTCCAGTGTCTGAAGGGCACCTACAAAAAAACTGGGGAGGGACTTTTTACAAAGACATGTTGTGATAGGACAAGGTTTAATGGGTTCAAACTGGAATAGGGTAGATTTAGATTGGAAATTAGAAGGAAATTTGTCACTCGGGGAGTGGTGAGACACTGGCACAGGTTGCCCAGGGAAGCTGTGGATGCTCCATCCCTGGAGTTGTTCAAGGCCAGGCTGGATGGGGCTTTGAGCAACCTGGTCTAGTGGGAGGTGTCCCTGCCATGGCAGGGGGGTTGGAACTGGGTGATCTTTGAGGGCTTTTCCAACCCAAACAATTCTATGATTCTGTGATTTCCTACAGTGGTAGTACCAATATTATTCACGTGGTGACACGTTTGGAGTTTGGCGATGGTTACGGCAACCTTGTGCCGAGTGATTTGTATGTACACCATGAAGAACAGGGTGGTTTTAAATTATGGATTCAGCAGAGGAAGAGAGCAGATCCCAGAAATACACTGATAGGTAACTACTCAGACTTGACGTGGAAATGCAGCGATAATGGAGGTGTTTAAAAAATGTGCAGGCGTGACACTTCAGGACATGGTTTAGTGGTCATGGTAGTGTTGATGGTTGGACTCAGTACTCTTAGAGGTCTTTTCCAGCCTTTATGGTTCTGTGCTTCTATACTGCTGTAGTAGTAAATATGGGGGGAGGAGGGGAAGCGCCTGGTCCAGTGACCTTGTGTGTTCCCAGAACTTTAATAATACTGGGTGGAAACGGAAGGACGTACACTGCATTTGGTGTGAAATGATAGCATGTGAAAAATCTGGTGTGTCCTGCGCTGTGATGGTTTAGAGTTTGCTAATAAAATGTAAATTGACTTTTGTTTAGGAGCGTAAAGCAAATGTATGAGGCACAGGTGCAACCCTGTTTGTTTTGTGGTAGACCCTGTATCTATGAAGAACTGAGACTTTGTATTTTGAAAGTTCATGGTTTTCACTTATATTGGGAGGTTTTTGGTATTGTGCTGGCTGGTGAGTTGTACAAAACTCACATTGCCTGACTCGGGGCAAGAACAGACAAGAGTCGTTACATCCGAGGCGCTTATCCATGAACATGGCCAAAAATCTTTTAACTAGACACATAGGAACATTTAAATTGCAACTTCAAGATCACGTTTAAACTAAGAGAAATGTCTGTGGGTTTATGAAGAACCTGGCAAGTACCTCGGTGTTTGCCATCTCACACTGTGAGCAGTGCTTTCAAACGTAAGAGATTTCCCGCAGCATCCTTGTGTCTCAGAGCTGTGCACCCAGTCTGGGTGTGCAGAGCGCTTCTGTGTCTGGAGTTGTGTTGATCTTTCTCTCGCTTTCTACCTTTCCACAGGAAAAGAATTCAATGGCAATGTTATCAAAGTTTCTTTTGCAACTAGAAGGCCTGAATTCATGAGAGGAGGTGGAGGTGGCGGACGTCGAGGTGGGACTAAAATCTGTAGAATCCTTGGTTTTGCATAGATAAATGCTTCTTAACTATTACTGGTTTATAAAAGAGAAGTTGACTCTGAAGCAGTGATGCCTCCAAGTATATGGGCCTTTGGGATTCTGCCATGAAAGGGAGTAATAAGGATTGAACCAAGTTAAGTAAACTGAGATCTGTAATCTCTTTTGCATAGCACGGTGTTGATGCTTTCCTTTTGAACTGGGAAGTCTCCAGATCATGTCTTGGCATTGCTTTTAAAGAGATACTGTAACGACTGTATTGAGGCTGTACAGGTTCCACATGCAGAGGTGGGAGCTCCCAGTGAGTATTTACTTAGTACAGCAAAGCCCTGAGATACTCTGGTGTTTCCAGATGGTTTTAAACAGGCTAAATTGTTCAACTGCTGAGCTGGAGCAGCAGTTGGGTGTCTAATGCCTTTAATTACATAGATGTTAATCTCCCTGATTCTTGGCATAATGCGTTTTTTCCAGTAATCCACTGGATATTAATTACCATTTTACATGAAGCATGCTTTGTGTGGTGGCTGGCAACAAATTCGAGTTGTTAAATCAGACAGCTTTGTAGGCTGATAAAAGATGATTCTTCAGAATCTTCAGTTGGTACAGAAGTTGTTAATCCTTTTGATGCAGAAAGCAAGAACTGCGTTGTCCTTACGCTTGTCAGATGCATCCTGGCATTAATCCAGACAGATGTTCCTTTTTTGGGAAATTTTTGTTCCATGACTAAGTCTTGCCGTATGTGATTGATATTATATATTGTTAAATCTTTATGAAATTTTTATTAATGCCCATAGTGGGTTTATATTTACCCACTGGCGATTCGAGCAGGTTAAGTTTCCTTTTACTGCTGAAAAAGAATTGATAAAAAAATATGTGGTGGAGCAGTTTTTTCTGGCCACGATGTGTTATCCTCGCCTCTTGTTCTTCCACATCTGCCTAAGCTACACATGGACAGATGGACAGATTTATGTTTTGGCTGTGCAGATGCATGAACTTCAGGACATCAGATGCTGCTGAGACTTGGTGGTGGCTGAAACTTCTGTTGTCATTCACCCAAGTCTTCTAGCTATCTCGTAGCTAGTAGTAAATCAGCTCACAGATGCCAGATTCTGCATTCTACCATTTTTTGTCATTGGCACTGCCTGCTGCTTTCAGAGTTCCTAATTTGGTTTCAGAGACTTGACCAGTAGGGATCTAGTTACATTAAAGACTCTCTCTTCCACCTGAAAAGTCTTTTTGGCACTTAGGTTCTGAAGGCACTGTCAGCCCTTAATAAATATTTCTCATGTCATAGGTCGTTGACACTTCCCCTCCTTTATTGTGATTATAATTTTGTCTACAGGTTCACGAGGTGGATATGGAAGAGGTGGGGGCTTCCAGGGTAGAAGTGGGGAACCCAAAAATGGTGACTGGGTTTGTCCTAACCCGTAAGTGTCATTTTAATTGGGTACTGGTGTTTCATGTACGTTCCCTGAGCTTCTTTGCAGCTGAGTCTGGGGAATCAATGTCTTTTCTAGGGCCTGTGGTAATATGAACTTTGCGCGCAGGAATTCCTGCAACCAGTGCGGTGACCCTCGACCAGAAGATTCGCGTCCATCCGGAGGTGTGTAAAAAGAACCGAGTCTCTTCTGAAGTGTTAAAAGTATTAACGACATCTGCAGCTTTTTGAAAAACCTGGCTGACGTGTGGGTTTGCATTTTCCTCCAGACTTCCGTGGGAGAGGTGGCTATGGAGGAGAAAGAGGCTATCGAGGGCGTGGTGGCAGAGGTGGTGACCGGGGAGGTGGCTATGCTGGTAAAATGGGAGGAAGGTAAGTGGTGGGTTTGCCCTTGCCGGGTTCCGCAGCACATGGACTGTGCGATCGGTAGGGACTGTGGGCAAGGAGGGTTGTGTGTGTGGACGCACAACGTAAGAGATGTTCCACTGAAGAGACTGTGTGTTAATTGCTCCAGGGGTTGCTTGTAACGTTTTATTTCCCTTTCAGAAATGATTTCAGAAATGATCAACGCAACAGACCATACTGAAGACCACTGTGAATGTTTTGTTTGTCTTCTTGATGCGTTTGATAGTGAAATTGCCAGAGTTTTGCCTGCCCGCTTCACCCATGGCCTCTTTGGATAGTGGAATTGAGTGAAACTAGATTTTTATTTTGGTGGGAGGGACTGGGGTGGTTTGGGAGGATTTTTTTTAAGCAAGACATTTGAAATTTAATCTTGATTTCAACATTTTCCTCTTCCCCCCTATTCAACCTTTTCAACAATCCCTAAGAAGGAAAAGGATAAACTGTAAAATATTGCCAAAATATGAAGTGTTTTGTAATACAACAATAAATGCTGACTGTTTTATTTGTGAGATCTGTTTCACAGTTACTTCAGTTGTGTGTGTTTCCTTACATATTCCTTGTCTTTTGGTGGCGTGACCTAAGCAGTGTTAGAGATGAGAGGGGTCTGGTGGGGCACCGCTGCTCTGCCCCTAGCGCTGTGCTGTCTGCAGAAGCCTGCAGGCAGTCGGTGGTGAGCCTGCTTGCACTCCATGCCCTCTGTCCCAGACTTGCAGGCTTGTCCCCTGCTCCTTCCTCTTTTCCCTCTGACACTGAAGTCCTCCTGTGTTTCGTTTCTCATGCTTGGTGTGCCCTGCAGCCTTCATCAGCAGCAGGCAGATGGCGACAGCGTTCTCGGGCTGCCAAGGAACATCGTGCGTCCAGGCCAGAATATAGCTCAAAAAACAAGGTGAGATGGCTTCAAAAGGTTCAGTAGATGCACTGTTAAGCATTTAGGGTTCAGCACTGAAGCCGTGGTTTGAAGGAACAAGGGAGGTTAATTATCACTTCTCCTTGGACCGGGTCACTCTGCACGCTGCAGAGGTGGGTTGGTGGGAGGCTGTGAGAACACTGTGTCCAGTGCTGCCTTTTCATCACCAGCCTTTTGAGAGAAAACATCTGGTCATCCAGTGCTCCAGTGGGCAAAATACTGCAGATGCAGCTTCTCGGGGTCGATAGTTACAGTCTTAATAATTGGACATGCCGCTGCACAAGGTCCGTGGCCTCTCACAAAGAAAATCGTGTTTGTTAGCGTTTGTAAGCAGCTCCCTAGCTTGGTGTACGTTCATGGGAGGTCCAAATCAGCCATTTCCCGTGGCTGTAAATGTACCAACTCTGCTGGGGCTTTTTAAGGTTTCTCCTGGAAAGCACGAGTAGTGTCACTGCTGCGGCAGAAAAGCATTTGTCATGAGTTCTGAACGGCTTGTTTCTTGTAGAGCCGTGGAATTTGAGGTATTGCATTGTAAAACGTAATGGATGGGCGACGCTTTCTTTAGAAAGGCGAATTGTAGACAAATAAATTGTCTGTTGTTTTGCTTAAAATTTAAGATTATAGAACCCTAGAATGGTCTGGGTTGGAAGGGACCTCAAAGATCATCTAATTCCAATCCCCTGCCATGGCAGGGACACCTCCCACTAGACCAGGGTGCTCAGTGCCCCATCCAGCCTGGCCTTGAACACCTCCAGGGATGGAGCATCCACAGCTTCCCTGGGCAACCTGTGCCAGGGTCTCACCACCCTCTGAGTGGTGAATTTCCTTCTCATTACCAATCTAAATCTCCCCTGTTCCAGTTTGAACCCATTACCCCTTGTCCTATCACTACATGCCCTTGTGAAAAGTCCCTCCCCAGCTTTCTTGTAGGCCCCCTTCAGATACTGGAAGGCTGCCATGAGGTCTCGCTGGAGCCTTCTCCCACAACCCCAACTCTTTCAGCTTGTCCTTGTAGGAGAGATGTTCCAGTCCTCTGATCTTCTTTGTGGCCCTGAAAATATCTGGGGCCTGATACTCCTAACTTGGTTCTGTCAAAAACAAGCCAGGCTGAAGAGGTTCAAGTGTTTATTGTTTTTAAGCAAGGGTGACTATTCTGAGTGGAGCAGGCTCGAGGGTGCTCTCGCATGTCTGAGGGAGTGGCGGCGGGACGGGGTGCAGCGGGAAGCAGTGATAAGCACTGGGAACAGCATGGGATGTGTCACCGCCGAAGGCTTCTTCCCCAGCACAGCTGCGCTGGCACGTTGGGCACCACAAACTCCTCCTTGGGCTGCACCATGAGCCCTCAGAGCTGCTCAGGGAGAGGGGGGAATGACCGAGCTGAGCAAAACCTGGCTGTGCTGAGGTGGATTGGTCCCACGAGTTCCCTGGTGGGGCCCTGCCTTTTCCCTCCCGTGGAAAGATGGGAAAGCTGATACTTCCAGTGCTGGGAGCAACCCTTTAATACTAACTTATCTTCCAACCCCGCATTCTCCCCCAGGCTAAGAGCACTTATGTCTTTAAACGCTACTGCTGGATTACTAAGTGGACCAGTACTCAGGCAAACAGCAGAACTGCTGGAGCTGTCACCACCTTCGCAGCTTCTCCAGCCTGGACATGGTGCTGAATGTTTGCTTCATTCATATTCTGTTCCACACTGGAGCAAAACACAACCTATGTTCTTAAATGTTTAAGACAGTGAAGACATCTTCACCAGCTGTTTTATCATGCAGACAACTTGCCAGTCAAGGAAAGGGTGGTTCTGGTTTGATGGCACATGGGTTTAGCTGCCCTGGGTGTGGAGAGAGTTAGTATGGAGGGGTCTGGGAAGCGATGTTCTGTAAAAGGTGTAACCCCAAAGGATGGTTTAACCGTGTCCTCCAATGGTCCCTCCAGGTCCTTCAGCACTGCAGTTCTCAGCAACTGCTTAAAGTTCAGAAGGGCAATGAGGGTAAAAGAAAAGTGAAAAGCTTAAAAAAATCTCTAGCTAATGTATTAAGGGTTGGGTGAATTTTAGCTCTTGGTAACATTTGCTGTTAGCGGTTCAGCAGACTGCTCGTTTCCCTGCAGCGCCGTGCGGTCGCGTCAGGAGAATCCCTGCACTCAGATGGGGCGGGCTGCATATGAAGCGAGCACCACTGGCACTGTGACCAGTGGCTCCTGTTTCTGGGGATTTCTTTGTTGTTCTGTGCAAATAAAATACTTCAGTAATGGCCAACACTCTTCATAGGAGGACTCAGGGGTTTACAGATCCCAGAATCGCTGCTTTTTCTTTTAAGCAGGAGGAAGGTGTCTGTGGAGACAGACATCTTTTAACAGACCAACAGCTGAATCCAAAGGCACATCTCATGAATCCTACCTTGAATTTACCTTCAGTAGGTGCTCTGTGGGAGTTTGGTAGGAGTTCATATAATAACATGGAAACCAAGGAGAGACAGGACTGCAGATCTCCCAGAGGTGGCAAACCAAGCGCAGCTGTCCCGGCAGGAGGAGCAGTTGGGTTGGCTGAGCTGGGAACAGCTCTGCTCTGCCTCCTTCACCTCTGCTTGTGATCTGTCCTCCAACACAAGTTCTAAGCAGTGAGGTTTTAGCTTTGGAAACCAGTCCTGTGTGGAATGCTGGTGGTTTATTTATAAAAACACATCAGGCACTTGCCAAGCTCAACAATGACTTGGTGGAGAAAAGCGGGACAGAGCGATGCCAATGCAGAAGAGGCAAATGAGATGAAATGCAACAAAAATAGCTGAACAATTTAAGAGACAGCCAAATAGTTTCTGTGCTGGCTCTATACGGCCAAACCCACCTCACCCTAAGAAGTAATGCAACTTCATGAGCTGCTCAAATACCACGGTGCTAGAGAGAGATAGGGAAGCAGCGACTGAAGCCAACAGCTCGAGTTGTTGGAGTGCTGGGGCCGGGACTCAGCCAGCGCTGCTTTGCCTAATCTAGAAATGATAATTCCCATTTCCAGGGTAACAAAGAGCCCGTGTGACGTTCTCCCCACTAGAGGATGTTGCCAGCGCTGCCGTAGAAACTGCTTGTAAAGCTGGTGATGAACCACAGCTGTCAGAATGCTCCCCAAGTTGCAAAAGGGCTTAAAAGTCCACTTTTTGTACTGATACAAGCATGTCTGCTGGAACCCCGACACCTTGACCCTAGAGAGATGTGTGGGTTTAGCTGTCCTCTGAGCAAACTACTGGTGAGGTTCAGTCACGCTGCCCCAGCAGATGCAGCACAACTCGTGCTGGTGTGTTTGCAGGAGGGCTCAGGAGCTGGGCGCAGCCTCACTTGACCTCAGTGACTTTGCAGGAACTGCACACAAAAGGTAAAGCCAAGGAAAGTAGGTTCAGATCCTGCATTTCTTTTTCCTAAACACCCTTGTGATAAGTATCTGTTCCTGGCTCTGTTGAAGACAGGATACTGGCCTAGGCTTGTGAGAACTTCCCATGCGCAAGTGAAGTACCCAAAAAAACTGTGTCAGCAGAAAAGCTTTGCCCCCTGGGACAGCTAAAGCCAGGAGAATGTAAGATGCTTGTGCCTTTAAAGAACTGGACTCGTGCAAGCTAGGGTAGGAGGGAAAAGTAGTGCCCATCTGATCTGAAGTGGTCCCAGATCTGGCCACCTGAATATTGTTGACACTGCCTGACGTGGCACCCAGCGAGCCATCCTGCTGCTCCCCAGCTGCTGCAACGGTTGTCGAGCAGCAAACAACTGAAGAATGACTGTTCTCTGGGAGACCGTGTCTTGAGTGGGCTAAATGGAACAGCCTGAACGTGTTCTTGGAACAAAGCACTAAAGACCTGGAACCAGCAGTTCTTGTGCTCGCATCCATCCTGGTAGGACCCGCTGCAGAGAAGTGACGGTGTTACTATTTGCTTATCAGCTGTAATAAACATTAAAAGCTCCTCTGAGAAGTTTCCTGTGACTGAGGTGCTGTGTCATAAGGGTGGTTTACAGACCCTTCCGGGAGCTCACCTCTGCCGGTGGTGATTCACGGGCGGTTCAGCTGCTGGCTCTGCACTGCTCAGCTGCACCCACATCGACAGACAGGCCTCCCTCGTTCCAGACTCAGCGTCTGTGGAACAGCCTTCTGTTCTCCATGGTGTTTTCAGGTGAATATGCCCATGGTGTTACATGAGGAACTTTCTGGATTTCAAGTTCAAACTGTGGAGGCATCCTGGGAAAGGGTTTAGGAACGGAGCTAGCAACTGCAGTGAGACCTTTTGTGTTAAGTTTGAGGGAGATGGAATTTTGTCTAGAAACCCAAGAAATCAGGGATGCTCAGGCTTGTATGCACCTATTTATCATGCTCTTCCAAGAATGTTCTTTAGCAAAACTTTTGTCAGCTATTTGCCCCAGGCTTAACTTCCCAGGTGTCAGTTCTGGGGTAGATTCGAGGATTCAAACTCTTCTTCCTCACTTCTGAGCTTTTACCTAAGGCTGAAAGACTTGGAAATCTCTTCACCTCTCCACAGGCCAGCTCTGCTCTTCCTGATACCATTCTGATTACAGCAGCTGGACAAGCATCTCACTCCGAGCCAGAAGTCTGTGCAGAACTATGATCTGGCATCTCCAAGGCTGGGCGGAATTCTCCGTCAGAATGCTGAACCCCCTGAGGACTAATGCCGCAGCCCCGGGAAATGCCAGGTCGGGAAACGGCTGCTCCAGGGGCTGCAGGTGCCCTCCCAGACGCTTCCCCACATCACAATGAGCAGAGGAGGGAGTTTCCTGCTCCTCCTGGAGCCGAGCCAGCAGCTTTCTCAGCATCCATATTCTTAAGTGGAAGAGCAGATGGATCAGTTGCTTCCTAGATACAACCCAAACACGGCTGCGCTTGCAGACAGCACTGCTCTTGTTTGCAGGGGAGCGCTGGGCTGACCTCGAGGGCAGCCAGCCCTTGGCTCTCCAGCAAGGCCGAGCGCTCCCCGTGCCCCGGCCGCTCCGTGCTCTCCCCACCGCTCAGCACTTACCGGCCCAGCCACGACCACCTTCATTTCTCCTGTCCGTATTTTTCCCCGTGGCGCAGCCACTTCCTTACTTTGCCATGTTATGCGGATCCCTTGCTCTCTCCGTCAAACCCGCTTGCCATTGCTGAAGAGCAACGTGATGCAGGCTCCCTGCGGATCTCTTCCAGCTGTGCTCCACAGATGCTCCGGTAATGTCAGATTTTGGCACGATCCAAAAAGAAGAGGCCCATGAGCTAGAAAATAGGTGTGTGGCTCAAGCTGGCATGAAAACAAAAGCAGATATAAGTCACATCCGATTTTTTTCCCCGAAACCAAGGCAGAATCAAAACATCCTTTTGCTTTAGTCAAATTAAACACAACAGTTGAACGAGATACCGCAAGGAGTAAACAGGGCTGTAACTCATCACCGGCGGGACCATCGGCTGCGTATGAGTCGCAGGAGAGCTGCGGTGCCGCTGTGGCGGGTGAGCGGCCCCTCGCTGCCTGTGGTTGACCACGTCCCGTGCCTAGGAGGGAAATTTAAGCACAAACCATGCCACCAACAGCTCTGAGCGGGGGTTACTTTGTAAAGCCTGGAAGGCTGCAGCTCTTACATGTGTGGTGGTTTTTACCAGACCCCTGAATGAGGGTAGCTTGCTTGCCCAGCCACCTGCATTGCTATGCTTGTGGCTAGTGCTGGCCACTGTCCTGCATCCAAGCCCTCACTCGTGGGTGCTGGACCAACGGTGAATGCAGGTTTTTAAAGAGCTGGGCTTGCTTTCTCCTTCTCTCCCCCAGCTTCAAACTGGGCAGAGCCCAAGCCTGGTGGCCCGGCTGGCGGGAGGTTTGTCCCAGCACCCTGACCCACCCGTGCTCTGCTCCCCCTCCAGCCCGGAGACATGGCACCTGCAGCAGGACACATCCTACCAGGCCTCCGCGCAGGTCCTGTCCAGCAATGGGTGGGTTGGCGATGCCCAGCAGGCCCGGCTGCCGGGAAGCGATGGGGGAGGCCAGGGGGCGAGTCCCTGCACAACACATGGTACAGGGACAGGCACGGGCACGGGCATGGGCACAGGCACAGGGACAGGCACAGGGACAGGGACGGGCACAGGGATGGACACAGGGACGGGCACAGGGATGGGCACAGGGATGGGCACAGGGATGGACACAGGGATGGACACAGGGATGGGCACAGGGACGGGCACAGAGATGGACACAGGGATGGACACAGGGACGGGCACAGGGATGGACACAGGGATGGACACAGGGATGGGCACAGGGACGGGCACAGAGATGGACACAGGGATGGACACAGGGACGGGCACAGGGATGGACACAGGGATGGACACAGGGATGGGCACAGGGACGGGCACAGAGATGGACACAGGGATGGACACAGGGACGGGCACAGGGATGGACACAGGGATGGACACAGGGATGGGCACAGGGACGGGCACAGAGATGGACACAGGGATGGACACAGGGACGGGCACAGGGATGGACACAGGGATGGACACAGGGATGGGCACAGGGACGGGCACAGAGATGGACACAGGGATGGACACAGGGACGGGCACAGGGATGGACACAGGGATGGACACAGGGATGGGCACAGGGACGGGCACAGAGATGGACACAGGGATGGACACAGGGACGGGCACAGGGATGGACACAGGGATGGACACAGGGATGGGCACAGGGACGGGCACAGAGATGGACACAGGGATGGACACAGGGACGGGCACAGGGATGGACACAGGGATGGACACAGGGATGGGCACAGGGACGGGCACAGAGATGGACACAGGGATGGACACAGGGACGGGCACAGGGATGGACACAGGGATGGACACAGGGATGGGCACAGGGACGGGCACAGAGATGGACACAGGGATGGACACAGGGACGGGCACAGGGATGGACACAGGGATGGACACAGGGATGGGCACAGNTCTGTGCCCTGCGTGTGTGTGTGTGCCCAGGTGTGCGTGTGCCCGTGCCATAGGGGTACGTGTGTGTGTGTGTGTGCCCGTGCCATAGGTGTGTGTGCACCCGGCTGTGCCCGTGCCATAGCAGCGTGTGTGCCTGTGCCATAGATCCTCCTGTGCCGTCGGTGTGCCCATGCCATGGGTGTGTGTGCCCACGCCACAGCTGTGCACGCTTAGGGCCGTGCTCGTTCTGTCGGTGTGCCCGTGCCATGGGTGTGTGCGTGTCCCCAAGGGACGTTCACACCGTCGGTGCATGCCTGTGAGTGCACGGCGTGTCCACCCACGCTGTAGCCTGCGCCGCGGGTGCCTGGTGTGTGTCCATAGCACAGACGTGGGCCCGTGGATGGTGGGGGCAGGTGCAGGCCGGCCGCAGCTTTATGCCCCTGTGCACTGGTGGTGTGTCCGTGCCAGAGGTGTGTGCATGGCCTGGATACGGCCACGTCTGCTGGAGATGGGCCCGTGCTATAGGGCTGTGCTTGGAGTCCCTCGGTGCGCGCCCACAGGTATGTACATCGGCACTCCCCTTCCACACAGCTCTGACAACAGAAGCCTTGCACTAGGAAACCTTCCCATCTCCTGCCGGATCAGGAGGGGACAAAAGCCAGTCTTTCCCCTGCCCTGCCTCTGGCCAGGGCTGTCCCCGTCGCCTCTGTTTGGGTTCCTTGTTTGTCCCTGTGTCATTGTCACACCATGTCGCCATCCGTTCCTGTTTGGTTTGGGAGGATGAGATTTGGCTGCTGAACAAAGGTTCACGTTGGGCATTTTTTTCTTGTGGGGGCATCAATCCGGTGTGTGTTTGCACAGGTGCTTGATTTTAAAACCTCAGCGAGTCCTGGTGGATCAACTGGGATTTTTTATATACTCCAAGATTAAAAGTGCATGTAAATACTTGGAGGCTTGTTTTAATGTGCAGGCTTCTTATCCTGGGAGGTGCTGTTTGGAAGAGGTGATTTATACAAGTGCTTGTCCCCGTGTGCACAAACCCGAGCTCTGCCCCTCATGTCACGGGGGGAAAAATAAATCTGCCAAGTTCTTAATGCTCAGAAAGTCAATAGTTTAAAATTCACTTTAAAAAGAAAACCAGCTCATTTGGGGTGAGAGCATTTAAAGCTCCAATCTGCCTTTTGATGCCTCACTGGTGACTTCTGAGAACCTGTTCCTTGAAGCCCCCGAGCAGGTCCCAGGCTTGTGGCTGGTCCCAGTGCAGGGTGCTGGGCAAGGGACTTTCCTGTCTCACTGCCTCAGTTTCCCCAGTGTGACATGCTGAATGAACTGAGCAGTTAACTCTTCTTTTAAGAGGAAGCTGGAATTCTCACATCACATCAAACAGTTCTGGTCACTTGTGGCTTTCAGAGCACTGCCAGGCTCTGCTTCCAAAGCTTTTTTAATTGCTTTTGGAGTAGCCAAAGCTCACAACAATGGGTCATTTAAACTCAGATGCGAAGGTCTGAGAAAGTGTCCAGTTGTGTTATTTTCCTGGCTTGTGCCCTTGTTTTCACTGCAATTGTATCAATTGCAGCTCCAAGAAAAAGAGGGAAATCTAATTTGAAACACTTGCCTGTTAAATCATCTTGTTACCTGCAGGCTCCAGAGAGAAGCTCCGACCCTGGGTAGCACGTCGTTTGGCAGGGCTGGTTTCTGGCGGGGCTGTGTTCAGGACAGCGGGTGGGTGTGTGGCAGTGCCCGAGTCCCCGATGCTGGGGAACTGTGTGAAATGTGTGACACGTGAGCCCTCACCCCGTGGTGGGAGTGAAGAGTGAGTGTGAGTGAGGAGTGTGAGTGAGGAGCGTGGCGGAGGGAGAGCTGCTGGTGCTGAGGACAAAAGGCAATAAAGCCCCTGTAGTGACCTGAGGGAGAAGCTGCAGGTCTGTTGTGATGGGGAGAAAAATTGGGTAGAGATTTGAGAAAAGCAGGGAATGGAAATGGAGAGTGGGACTAAGGGACTGAGAAATCCTCATTTTGGATTTTTTTTTTGGTTTCCCCCCTACCCTGGCCTCCTTCTCCCTCTTTTGTGATGACACATGGCCTCTGACTTCTCCCCCTTGGCAGCCCAAGGGCTCACATTTAGCAAAGGCTCTGAGCTGTATTTGTGCTGAGAAATGCTCCAGTGCCCGGCTGCGCTCCTGCACAGGGCGGGCAGCCCATTGGGATTCTGGATGCTGAGTGCAGCCTGGCTGGAGTGAGGGTCTCTGGGTACCACCCAGCACATGGTGGGGCTCAGGGGTCAGCTGGGACCCTGCATGCTCCTGGGGTACCCCCATGTTTTCCCTCTGATTGAACTAAGAGGAAGAAGACCTTCTTCCTGGGAAAAATTCCTGCTGGTCAGCCTCAGCAGGGCGGTGCAAGGAGTGAGGGAGCGGAGGAGGAATTACTCAGGTGCCATCACCCTGGGAGGCACCACTGGACTCTGCGTGGCCAGGCAGAGGGTGTAAAACCCATGAGATCGTGGCTCTGAGTCGCTGCCAGTAGCGCGGATGTGGCAAGCGGATCTAAGGCACCCGGCAGGGCCCCGGTGTGACTGAGCAGGCCCGTGAGTCACGGTGACATGAACAGCCCCGCTGTGCTCCCAGACAATCCCCGCTTGTTGCGGCTGCTGGCAGCAGGCACCGCAGGCTTCCCATCCCCATGGAGGTGGAAGACCAAGCGCCTTGTTTCCTTTCTCTCCTTAGACACGAAAGTGCAACCCGTCTGCATGACCAGACCGGTTTGCCAGCTGCTCTGGTATTCGCAGGGGAAGGTTTAGCCAAGCCCAGTGTTTCCCCCAAGTGGGTCTCATTCAGGGTGCTTCGGTGCTGCTGGAGCCGTCTGGGGTGCCTGGGGTGCTGGGGGGAAGCTGCGAGCTGGGCTCAAATGCAGGAGCGAATTGCAGTAATTGCTGATGAGATGTTCCTGTGTTTAACACGCAAGCAAGAGGTGTGTCTGCCAGCCCCGCAGGCGGGTACCACCAAGGCCAGTGCATTTTGTGGCGTTTGTTTCCTTTCAAGTGATGCGATATCTATTGTTCCTGTCCCGTAGCATCCCTCCTGGGCAGGCAGATGGGGAGGCAGGGAGCTGGCTCCCGTTAGCAACCCGAAGATTTACTGGAACCAGGAGGGTTTTTCAGGAGACATGCTGCCCCTGCTTCTCAGCTCAAGACTGAGTGTGAAGAGTAAAGGAGCTTTTATATCTATATATATACATATATACTGAACACAGCATTTCCCCAGCTCCATGCTTTCGGTGGCAAGTGGATAATTTCCAGCTAAAGTAGATTTCAGGAGGGCTAGGTGGGAAAGGAGATTCCTTTAGGACCAGATTAGGCACAGGGAGAGAGCATCACAGCAACCAGTCTGGGCTTGGGGTTTTCATCAGCCGCTGCCACTAACGTCCAGAATTAGCAGGTGTGTTCCCCGTCTTTTCAGCGGGAGGACAACCGGGCTCTGTACTGGCTAATCTCCTTCTTGGGTGTCTCTGTGTGTCTATATATGTGTATTATTTATATAGATACTTATACACACACTTAGACAAAAGACACAAGGGCTCTGCCCAAGGGATTGTGGCTGCAGGCGGGAATGCGGCTTGGGAGAGTGGAAACAAATGAGGGATTTCAAGTGCCTTGACATCTTCTGAAGGCAGCTCACAGGAGACCCGATGGGCAGGAGAAGGTGCTGCTCCTTCTGTGGCCGAGCCAAAAAGTGCTCAGGGGTCAGCTCTCCTTGTGTCTGTGCTGTGGGGGCAAATCCAGGCTGAAAAGCCCGAGCTGTGGCTTCCCCTGTGTCCATCTTGGTGGTGAAATGATGCAGGATAGAGCCTGGGGCCGCTGGGCACTGGGGCTGAGGACACACCTGGGCTGGCTTGTTGGGCTGCTGTTGTTGCGTGGTTCAAAACAGAAGACCTTGGAGGCGCGGCTCACGGCCAGCATCCTCTGCAGCCGCAGCATGGAACACCTGCCCACCCTTTGGCGGGATGGGATCGCTTCCCTCTGCTGCCGGGGGAGAGAGGGGAGAAATGGAATTTGTGTCAAAGCCGACATGAGGTTTCTCTGATACTGGACTGGTGGAATGGAGCCAGAAGCGGAGTGTCTGGAGGGGAGTGCAGGCAGGAGCGGAGCCTGCTGGCTCTGCACTCTTGTTATCCCAGTTTCCAGGGAGGGAGGTCTAATTGTGTTTGTTGTTGGCTGTCTTCCACCTGGGATGCCTGCAGTTGAGGACAAGGTGTTTCCTTGGCTTTAGCTCTCAGCAGAGGTGATGTTCAGGTTGTGACCAGCTCCACATCAGAGCCCTGAGATAGGAAGGGCCCCTCCATCTCCCCCAGACTCTCGTCCCCCTGCCCCAGTGCTGGCTCCTGGGCAACCAGACCTCTCCTCTCCCCCCTCCCTTATTCGAGAGAGAGGTGGAGATGTATCATGGTAATGCTCAGCTCTTGGTTTCCTGCTGTTTTTCTTTTCCCATTGTATGGAAAGGAGCATTTCCCTGTCTGGGGCGGCAGGGAGGAGGGGGTTTCCCAGCACGGCCAGCCTTTGCGTCCAGCCTCTGGAGAGGTGTGACAGGCTGGTGCCAGCTCCCACCCGGAGTCCAGCCGGTCTCTGGGGGTGTGCAGGGCATGGGCAGGGCTGGAGGGGTCTTGAGCACTGCTTGGGACACAGGACACCGTGGCATGGGGCTATTGGGCTCCACTGTCACCCTGAAAAGTCTCCTGTCCAGGGCACTTTGCATGCTCTGCTGTCTGATAAGTAACTTGCACGGTGGAGGATCGGCACATCCCTCTCCTGCAGCTCTGTGTTCCCAGGACTAGCATCACCTGGAGCTCACAGTAACCATGCCTGGAAAATGTTGTAAAATTTCTTCTGGTGGTTTTGCAGCCTGAGAGCTGGTCCCTGTGTGCAAGAACCTTGAGAGGACACAGGCCAGAAACTACAGGGAAACTGCTGCGTTGGTTGGACTTGCAAAGCTGAAGGAGATCTGGACAGCAGTAATAAAGCCAGTGGCCTGGGAACATTTTGGTGCTGCTCGGGAGCAGCTGCTGTGATGGCGGTTGCTTTTTTGCCATGCACCCTGACTTGTCCAGATGGGGTTTCAAGCCTTTGTGAGATCATGGTGGGGAAAAGACGTTTTCATGCTTTAAGAATGGGATTGTGTTAGGTTACAGGGAAGGAAACAGCTTCAAGCTGTTATGGTTTAAATACTGAGTGAAAGCAGAATTGTGGGTAGAAAAGGTTTAGACTATCCATGATTTGAGACCAGAGACTTTCTGTCTGAGTGTTTTGTAGCTCACATTTGTCTGTGGTGATGTAAGCGCTGGGGATCATCACCCTGTGTCCATATATGTAGCTGGTGATTTTCTGATTCTGGAGGAGAACATTCTAAGGCGCAACCACAGGGAAAAAGGTCCAGATGCCTTCTCCTCTCCAGACTTCTCTCTCAGGGCTACCAAACCTCCCTGTCACCCTGTCCCCTGGGAGACTCCCCCATCCCTGTATCCCCCTCTCTTGCATGACCATCCCGAGATACTGCTGTATTTTTCCTGCTGGTACCCAAGGAAGGGGGGGAGTTATCCCTGTGTGGATGAGGAGGTGGCATGTCCAGGCTCCACAGTCCATCCCTGGGCAGAGGTGTTGTGTCTTTGCCTGATGAACACACCGATGCTCTCACCTGCCAGCACGGCGCTTGCTCATGCCCAATTGATCCTGACTCACCAGGACCATGGTGTCTGGGTGACTCTGGCCATGCTCAGATTTTTACTGCTGCAGCTTGATGCTGCTGCCCCCAGCCAAGGTGTTTGGTGAGGAACATGGCCGCATTTTTTGGCTGGGGCTGGATGATGAGCATGTCCTGGCAAAAGCCATGTCGGTCCTCACCACGCTGCAGCTGGAGAGGGATCACAGAATCACAGAATTGTCTATTTTGGAAAAGACCTTCAAGATCATCGAGTCCAATCATTAACCTAACACTGACAAGTCCTCGACTAAACCATATCCCCAAGCACTACATTTATACATCTTTTAAATCCCTCCAGGGATGGGGACTCCACCACTGCCCTGGGCAGCCCATTCCAATGCCTGATAACCCTTTCAGTAAAGAAATTATTCATAATATCCAATCTAAACTTCCCTTGACACAACTTGTGGCTGTTTTCTCTTGTCCTCCATCTAGAAAGGGTGTAAAGGAGGGGATCAGATCCACAGCTGGAGGATGTGAGGTCTAGGAAGGGGGTAGGGAGAGCTTCCAAAGATGCAAGCAACAGGCAGAGAGCCCGTGGAAGGTGCCTGCCCTGCCCGTGGGGAGGTGGCGGGCACAGAGGATGACGTGTTTGGGGATAACATGAAGATGCTTGTTAACGGCAAGCAGAGGGTTTGGGCAGGAGGAGAGGGAGAGGCCCTGACACACCCTGAGGCTCCCACATCCAGAAACAGTTCCTGCTCCCTGCCAGACAACCGGCAAAGCGCGGCCGGCTCGGTGCTGCCCATGCCCAGGAGGGATGCTGGGACACGGTGGGGGTTGAATTGCCTTCTGTACGTGGATGGTCAGAAGTAGCTTCGAGCACAGGCAAACACCAGCCCCCTTCTTCTCCCCGCGTGGAGTGACCAGGAAGCTCTAAAAGCCACAGGCTCTGTGGTGGGCAGCAGCCGTGCTGTCCGGGGCAGCCCATGGCATTCCTGGTGCTTGGCCCACCTCTCCTTCGGGATGTGGGAAACAAAGCAGCCGCTTTCACTTTTTATTCCTCATTACTTGAACTCCGATTCTGCTACGCTAACAGGAAGCTGGGCAGCTTGTTTGTCTCCTGCAGACGTCCCCGGCGGCGGGGAGGGCGGGTGTGGAGTGTTCCTGTGACCCTGGCTGTTTGCTTCGCCAAAAGCTGGGCAGAGGGAAGCCGTTTATTTTCTTTAATGTGCAATTTATGTGTTGGAGCAAGTTCAGAGCGACAATCTCTGTCCATGTAAATGGCCGATAAGAAGAAGAATGGTTTGGCAGAGCAGATTGCCCCTGGAGCGTCTCTGCTTTGCAGCAGCACGTCCTGCGTGGGGAATGAGGGAGCTGCAGCCTGGCCCATCTCACTCTGCCCTGCTCGTGTCTGCAGCACTTTCGCCTTCCTTTTAATCACTGCCTTGATCCATCCGAGGCCATTACAGTGGGTTTGGTAGCCTCTGGCTGCGGATGACATGGCGGTGGGGGTTTTTGATCTGTTGATAGCAATGTTTCCTCCTACATCTCCACCGTGTGGTGGCCAAAACCCCAAGGGCCATCAAGAATGATGGGCTGAGGTGGGGTTTTCCCAAGTCCCACAGTGGAAACAGTTATCGGCTTGGCACCCGAGGGAGGTGCGGCTACTTGGGATACAGAGGCCTGAGTTAAAACACATGGAAATTTCTGCCCAGCCTCGTGTTTGCTGCACTGCTTCCCTTTGCATCTCCATTTTTTTCACCCCTTCGGAAGCCAACAAGTGCAAAGCCTGCCCGTGCTCTGAGCTGCGCCTCTCCCCTGTCTCTTCTTGCAGCTGTTCCTGGAGAAATACGGCTACTTCGGCGAGCCGGGGCCCGTGCGCAGCCCTGCTGACTTCACGGAGGCGGTGAGGTATGAGCCTTTTCTTGAAAACCACAGCAGAAATGCAGCTATGCCGGCTGTGCGGGAGCTGCTCTGGAGCAGCCGGGGGGTCTTTTGCAGCCAGGGGCTCTCTCGCACAGTCTGATGATAAAGCACAACCCGTCCTTCTTGGAAACTCTGTTCTGTACCCAGGTCCCGCAGCAGGATGCCGGCTGCTGGCAGCCCTGCGCTTCGCTGCTTTATTTGCCTTTTATGGCCCAGTGCTCCCCTTACGATAACATCTGTGGTGAGGCCGAGGTTGGGGATGGCGGGGAGATGTCCGGGGGCCGAGCTGACAGCCCCTGCCTGGACTGCTCCTAATGAGATCACGTTGGCTCCGGGAGCATCCCTGGCCTGACCCTGTGCAAAGTCAAGTGCAAAGGCAAACAACTGGGGTTAACAAGTGGGAAAGGCATTTTTTTATGTTCCCCTGCCTAGTTTTGCCCTGCTAGGAGATGGATTGCTGTTAGATGTGGCTTCAGAGCCAAATATTCTTGTTTTATCACCCAGATGCATTCCCATGGCAGGGCACGGAGCTCACTGGGTGAAAACCCTGGCTCAGGTCAAACACCCAGCACAAACCCAACGGAAACCCCCAGGGTGGCGTGGGTGTGGGTGCTGAAGTCTCCCTTCCTTTTCCAGGGCTTTCCAGCGGGTGACCCATCTCCCGCCCAGCGGGGTCCTGGATGGCCCCACACTCCATCAGATGGCTCTGCCACGGTGCGGCACAGGCGATGGGGAGAGCCGCGCTGCCTGGGCACGCCGAGCGTCTGCCGCCCGGCGCCGCAGGTTCACCACGCAGCACGGTGAGTGTCAGAGCCAGGGATCCCGGTGGGGTTTGGGTTTCTGGGGTGCTGGCAGTCCAGCTCTCCCATCCTGGCTCCTGGAGATGCTGCGGTGGATGGGAGGTGCAGCCCTGCTGGCACAGTGCCCGTCCCAGGACCCGCCTCGGCTTTGCACCACTTTATTTTTAAACCTTTTTATTTTTAGTTTTATGGCTTGATGTCGGAGGTGATCAGAGAGATGCAGCTCCCACTCGCGGGGAAATTCAGCTCTCTGGGGTGGTTTTACTGCTGTTGAGGGAGCCAGGACAGCTCTCAAGGAGCTGTCATGGCACCATGGCCCTGGACACAGCCATGGTAGCATGATGTGGAGTGCAGGGCCTGGCACATAGAGAAGTTATCTCCAGGATCTGCTGACCTTTGAGACTTCTAATACATGTTAGTCATCCAGCAATAACCACAAAACCTGCCGGTGCTGGGCTGCCTGGCCATGGGGAGTCATTTCACCCACATGAAGGGGTTTCACTCTGCTCCAAGCAATGTCTCTCACTCCTGTCTACCCAGGATTGTCTCTCATGAGCTGCCTCCTGTGCCTGCAGATGAGTAACTGGATTCCTAGAGAGCAAGAGGGCTGGGGCCAGCTGCGCTTAGGACATGGGAAAAATGAAGGCGCGATTAAGAAAGGGCTCTGTGCCGTGTCAGGCTGTCTCTGCATCTGGCAGGGCTGGCGACAGATGGCCCCAGGAGACAGCCCGGCCACCCCCTCCTGCCTCTGGCTTTCCTTCCAAAACCCTGACATGAAGCATCGCCCTTGCAGGCACCATCCTGCAGAAGGTCCACTGTGACCCGGGCAGGAGGGCAACGAGGCAGGGTGGGGAAGGGCAGGAGATGAGAAACCTGAAGAAGAAGCATGCTGTGCCCTCTGGTTCACAGGGCTCCTTTCTGGGGGTCGTGGTGTGTGGGTGGGTTCCGAGAGATGCCCGGCGGCTGCAAGCTCGGGCAGGGAAGGCTCCGTGCGGTACTGGTTGCTGCTCTCGTGCTCTGGTGCTGGCAGATCCCGTGGCAGCAAGCAGGGGTGTGGCTGGCAGTGGGGATGGGAGCAAGGCCCCCCTGGTGCATGCAGGCTGGAGGGCAGGAAGGGGATGCCCACAGGGCTGGCGGCACCATCCAGGAAGGCTGGAGGCTTTGTGCTAACTTGGCTGTTTATCCTACTTGAAGCAGGAAGCCGCTGCAGCTGAGCCAGCAAAGTGATTTGTTATCCCCTCCTCTCCCAGCAGGAGCTTGGCCGGGCAGCCGCCATGCCCGTCATCACCCATCATCGCGCTGGTGCTGGGCACAGCCGCAGCCAGTACGTGGGCAAGAGCCAACCCCTTGGCTCCCAACTGGGCTAGCCCAGCAGTGGTGTCCAGCATGGGGCTGGGGAGGGCAACCATCTCTCCCACTGCTCCCAGGAGCAGTCCACCAGTGGTGGAGATCAGCTTGCTCCATGGAATGGGGTCCAGTGCATCTGACTCTCTCTGCACCTCTAAACAAATCCTCCCCTCTGCAGCCAAGGGTCCTCCACCCAAGGCTTTCTGCTCTCTGGGAAGATTTGCGGACAGGTCTTGTAGTGGCGGGCACTAGGAATAGGATGTTCTTCTAGAGGTCTTGCTGGGCTTTTCCAGGCACTGGAGCTGGCTGGGAGCTCTGCTGACCAGTAGGTCCTCAGCCAGACAGTGTGTTGGGCTGCCAGCATCCTGGATTTCCCATTGGGGAGCTCCCTACTTGTGACTGTTGCAGGTCCAACAGCGGTGCCCAGCCCTCTTGTCCTGAGAGCTGGCCACGTTTGTCTCACCCAGCCCTGCCTGCTGGTGCCATCCATCCTTCTCCTTCTTCAGTGGGAGAAGGAGGCCCCTGTGGAGGGAAGGATGGGATGCCTGGGCTTTATCTAGCTCTGGCATTCATGGCACAAGAGCGTTGATCCAGAGGAGGCCCCAGCAATGATGCGAGGGCTGGAAGCCCTCTGCTGGGAGGCCAGGCTGGGAGAGTTGGGCTTGTTCAGCCTGGAGAGGAGAAGGCTCCAGGGAGACCTTCTTGGGGCCTTTCAGTACTTCAAGGGGCCTGTCAGAAAGATGGGGACAGACTTTTTAGCAGGGCCTGTTATGACAGGACAAGGGGGGGATGGTTTTAAATTGAAAGAGGGAGATTTAGACTAGAGACAAGGAAGAAATTTTTTACGCTGAGGGTGGAGAGACCCTGGCCCAGGTTGCCCAGAGAGGTGGTCGATGTCCCATCCCTGAGACATTCCAGGTGAGGTTGGCCGGGGCTCTGAGCAACCTGCTCTAGTTGCAGATGTCCCTGCTTCCCACAGGGCTGTTGGACTAAATGGTCTTGGAAGGTCCCCTCCAACCCAACCCATTCTGTGATCCTGTAGGCTTCACCTGGAGCACTGCCTATGACTCTGCGATTCTGTGGTCTTAGGGCTGCAGCCGTCCAGGCAGGCACTGAGCCTTTGCCACTCAGGGTTTGTCCTGGCTGCTGGAGAGCGCAGCCGTGCCCCTTTTGAGTTGGAGGCCATCACTGCACTGATGAGCAGAGGGAACTGATTCTGCCCCAAGGAACGTGACCAGTGGAGCCTCCCCTGACATGGGCTGCTCAGAAACTGGGGAGGAGGAAACAGATGGATGGGGTGGGATGGAATGTCTGCCAGGTTTGACGAGTGGCTTGGCTCAGCCCTACAGCAGAGAGCCCCAGCGTGCTTCTGGCCCCGTTCCCCCTGTTTCCCTGCACATCTGGAGCAGGCAGAGTTGCTGGAGGTCTGTCCCGCTCCCACGCCTCAGCACTGGCTCTGGCACTCGCATCTGCCCCGTGCCAGCCCCACAGCTTCTTTCCTAATCCCGGACACCCCCAGCTAGATGTAATGATGACATAATGATGAGGCCCGGGGTTCCCACAGCTGCTGGGAGTGCTGGAGGAGAAGGGGGCTCTGATGCTGTGCAGCAGCTGTGGGAATGCTCATCTTTGCACTCCTGCATGGTGGAAGAAGGGTGGGGAGCTTAGTGACATCTCACGGGTTTGTCCCCTTCACTGTTGTTACCACTTGCCCTGGTGGCATCAGGGCGCTGTCTCCCCTGGAAGAATGTAAAAACTCTTGGAAGCCATGGGCAGCAAGATCCTTGGTGCTGGGAAAAGGATGCTTTTAAATGAGTGGTGAGCGGTGGTTTGTTCCTGCTGGGGTATCCCTTGTTGGGCTTCCAGGCAACAACTTCTGCAGGTAGAAATGGTCAGGATGTCCTTAAAAACAGTGAAAAGGTAGCCCTATAACCGGGGAGCTGCCTCCTTTTCTGTGCCTTGGCTCAGTATCTGCTCTGTTTGAATTACATGGGGGGGAAAGAAAAGGGAAAAAACCCAAACCAGACAAGGCTAGGACTCAGGGCGGGAGTTCAGCGGAGGTGGGGAGCAGCCCCTTTCACCCAGGCAGCTTTGGGTGCCCTGCACATACACCTGCCGTGGCCCCGTGGTTTTGGTGTCCCTGCAGCATCTGGGCTTATTGCAGCAGGTGCAGAGGCACCGCAGGGACCAGCTGCAGGGCTCTGCTCCAGCTCCTCCAGTAGAAACAGGCACTTTCCATCCCTCTCTGTGCCTGCCAGCCAGTGGGATGAAGCCCTTGGTGTCTCTGGGCATGTGGTGGACACTGGCACCTGCTGTAACGGTGGCTGGTACCTTTCCATCCTGGGGTTGCATTTCAAACCCGACTGCTCTCCCCTCTAGGATCATCTATTTTTCTAACCTCAGGGTGGTGCCCAGTCCTTGGCAAACCTATCTTGACTGGGCTGCAGTCCTGCATCCCCCATCCCCGCACTCCTGGTGTGCCCCTGAGGTGCTGCTGAGAGCCCTTCCCTCTCCTTCAGCTTTTGGGCCACTTATTTCTGAGGTGCCTTTGCTTTCTCTCCATAAAGCCAGTCTTTGGGCTGCATCTTGTAATCATGGAATGTCCTGGTTTGAAGGACAGNAGTCCAATCCCCATGCAGTCACCAGGGACACCTCTAGCTAGATCAGGTTGCTCAGAGCCCCATCAAGCCTGACCTTGAACATCTCCAGAATGGGGCCTCCACCACCTCTCTGGGCAACTGGTTCCAGTGTCCTACCACCCTAAGAGTAAAGGACTTCTTCCTAATGTCTAATTTAAATCTTCCCTTCTCTACTTTAAAAACCACCCCTCGTCCTATCACTACAAGCCGTTGTAAACAGTTCCTCCTCAGCTTTCTTCTTTGCTGCTTCTGGGCGTGAAACTGGCATCAGGCAGGCGACCTGCAGGTCAGGGACTCGTGCTGGATTTGGCCCTCGAAATCATGATGAGGCAAGAGGGGTTTCAATGGGTGCCCCAGCTTCTCCTCTCCTCAAACAGGTTTTAGCCCTCATCTTAGGGTTTGATTGCAGCTCCAGCCTTGGGAATCTCTGGGTGGGATCTACTGGTGGCACCTTCATGAGATTTCATGAGATTTCATGGGTTAGATCCTGCTGCTGATGCAAGGTGCCAAGGCTACCAGTGGGACCCCTGGCTTGACTTTCAGCTTCAGCTTGGGAAAGCCATGGCATTTCCCAGCACTGGGAAGCTTTCCTCCACCCAGGCAGGCCCCGGGTGGAAGAATAACTCCAAATCCCCATCATGGTGCTGAGCTTGCCCCTCTTGCAGGTGGGCGGTGGTACAAGCGGCACCTGACCTACCGGGTGGTGAACTGGCCCTCGTACCTGCCACAGCACGAGGTGCGCCTGGCTGTGAAAGCCGCCTTCGAGCTCTGGAGCAACGTGTCCTCACTGGTGTTCTGGGAGGCGCGGGACGGCCCGGCTGACATCCGCCTAACCTTCTTCCACGGGGACCACAACGATGGACTCAACAATGCCTTCGATGGACCAGGTGCTGGTCGCTTCCCCCTCGTAAGCTTCGCTTTTACAACGTGGGCTTTTCCCCAGCAGGGAGGAGGGCTGGCAGGGATGGAGGCGAGGCTCTGGCCCAGCAGTCCTTCTAACCCAGTTTGCACCAGTTTGCTTTCTGATTTGGGGTCCTCACTCTCAACTCTGCAACTGAGGTCTGCTGGCAAGGCAGCTGAGATATTCATTATAGGATCATGCTGATGGCCTTTGAGGAGCCCTCCCCACCCTGACAGTATCCCCCAAACCTGAGCTCATTCTTTCCAGCTGAGCCTTTCTGCTTAGTCACCACCAGACAAGCCCAGGTTTTGTCTCTTCTCAAGCCGTTTTCTGGCATGGATCCCTGCCCTGAGCCCAGCAAAAAAACAACTGCATAAAGCCCAGAGCACTCCACGCTCAGGAGCAGGAGGCAGAACTGGTTGAGTTGCACCTACTGCAGAAAATAGTCATGGGAAGCTTCTGTTCTTTCTCATAAGGCCTCCCAAAAACCTAAGATTGATGCATATTTAAGCAAAGCAGTGCTGCATGTGCCCCCCTGCCCCTTGCCTTGTGTCTGAGGTCTTCTCCTGCCCCGTGGTCCCTGATCCCTCTTGTGTCCCCAGGAGGTGCCCTGGCTCATGCCTTCTTCCCCCGGCGCGGAGAAGCCCACTTCGACAGCGCCGAGCGCTGGTCCCTGCACAGTGGCAAAGGGCGCAACCTCTTCGTTGTGGTGGCACATGAGGTCGGGCACACGCTGGGCCTGGAGCACTCCCCCGTCAAGAGTGCCCTGATGTCTCCCTACTACAAGAAGCTCAGCAAGGATTTTGTTCTCAGCTGGGATGATATCTTGGCCATCCAGAACTTGTATGGTGAGCCTGGCTTCCCCGAGCATCCCTCGGTTCCTCTGGGGCTGTTCCCTGGGATGGAGAGTAAGGAGCAGGGTTGGGGGCAAGTCCCTGCAAGGGACTATGTGCAAGGAGCATGGTGGGGATGGGCCCCATCCCTTCGTGGTTGGTCAGGAAGATGCAGTAGGGCATGTGGGATAAGGACCAGGTCCTCCAGGGCAGGGAAGGTTGGACTCACTGCCCACTTGTTTGCAACCAGAGAAACTCTGATGCATGTTTTTTGGGGGTACCAAGGGGTCTTTTGCTACCACCAGGTAGAGGGGGACAGGAACCAGATGACAGCACAAGGAGCGTTTGGAGCCCTGGGACAGCTCCCCAGCCCTGTGCTTGTGCAGTGCTCTGGGGAAAGCTGTTTCCCTGCCCTTTCTCCATGACTCACCACCCCTTGCTCCATCCCAGGGAAGCCCTCCAAAGGCTCAGCCATCCAGCTCCCAGGAAAGGTCTTCACTCACTTCCAGGACTGGAGCACGGACCTTTATGGTGGGGACCAGCAGCAGAGGAGCCTGAGTGCCTATTACTGCCATTCCTTCTTCGACGCCATAACCACTGGTGGGTGTTGGTGGGTGCATCCCTCTCCCGAAACACCCCTCACCCCACTGCTGCAGCAGCCTGTTTGGGCTCTGATAAGCTCCAGCAGTGGGAAAGGTGGGTTTGGCTGGTCCACAAGGCCATCTGTGCTCTTGGGGCTGGTGGCATCACTGATGCATGTTGCCGCCATAGCGTGGAGCATCTTGAGGACACAGCAATGGCTTGGTGTATTGGGAGTGGGGAAGAAGTCTTGAAACTTGGTCTGTAGCAAGGCTTATTTGCTGCAGGAGCTCAGCCATGAAAGCTAAGCCTTGAGAGGGAGCTGTGGTCAGCTTTTATCCTCTCCAGCCTGGAGAGGAGGCAATGAGTGAAGCTGAGAGGGTAGCTGGAAAGGGAGCTTTAAAACCCTGAGCATCCCCAAAGCCCCGTTGAGCTGTGCAGCGAGGAGATGGGAGCCGGGGAGTGCTGGCTGGGAGGTGGGATGAGGTTTCTCACCCAGGGCCCCCTCACTCCTCCCTTTGCCCCACAGATGCAGATCACAACCTCTACATCTTCAAGGGCAACCACTACTGGGTGGTGCCGGCGAGTGGCAACGCCAGCGACCCACAGCCCCTGCAGACACGCTGGCCCAGCCTCCCCGCTGGCATCGACGCCTGTGCCTGGTCCCAGCTCAGCGGCAAGTTCTACTTCTTCAAAGGTAGGTGAGACATGAGCAGGAGATCCCCCAGCCTCGGGGCTGCCACTGCGCCAGCCTCCTGCTCCAGCTGTCCCAGTGGGGCTGAAGCACCTTCTCCAGCCCATGTCCCCTGTCCCTTCCCGCTGGTGTCCCCCCAGCACAGAGCTGGGACATGGCTGGGTCCGGGTGTGCAAAAGCCTGCAGGAGCCCTGAGCTCGGTGCCTGCATGGATAAACCGTATGGCCCCCGGCAGCAGCCCTCGTGCCTCAGTTTCCCCGTTAGCTTATTCAGGAGAGAAGTGCTCAAGCTGTGTTTGAAAACAAAACCAGATCATCGAACCCTCTGGGGGCTCGGGGACAAGATGTGTGGCCACAGGGAGCTGGGCCGGGCGTGGGGTTTCCCTGGCACGTGGGGTTCCTGTGCCGTGCTGGGGCTGAGCTGCCTGGAGACCCGAAATGCCATTTCCCAGCTGCCCGGCAGCTCGCCGCAGCTGGGTGGGCAGGGGAAGGTCAAACCGGGCAGCCTGGCTGCCAGGGTCAGCCCCAGCTTTTAATGGAAACCAGTTGCTGGGTGTCAGAAAGGGGGCTTTGTTGCTGCACTGGGTGAGAGCCAAAAGCCCCTCTCCCTCCCCAGCCCTTGGCGCTGCCTCGCTCCCCGGGGCTGGGTCAGGCCGTGGCTTGCGGAAAGAAAGGGGCTTTTGTTCTGTGGGGTCAGGGCTGTGCAAGGACCGGGCACTGCGAGGCCAGCTGAGCGCTCACCCCAGTCACCATTCCTGCTGCTGCGGTGCTGGACTCAGTTGTCCCAGCCCAGGAAGGGTCTGGGTCCGTCTGTCCTGCTTTCTACGCAGGAACAGGGGAGGTTTGGAAGCAAGCAGCATGGACTAGTGGACGACGTGGTGCCCTTGCTCTATCCTTGGCAGTCCCTTTCTGTGCCTTCAAGCCCCTGAGCTACTGTGCCTCAGTTTCCCCCAAGACCCACAGTGGTGCTGGTTGGGTCACCAGTAGGATGGATGTCACAGATTCGTGTCTCGGGCTGCAAGGCTGGTCCCATGGCTGAGTCCTTCCACATCTCCTGGAGCTGGTCCTGTAATGGACCCCGTCAAGGTGGGCTCTAACTCCTCTGCCCTGCTCTTCCCAGGTGGTCGGTGCTGGTGCTACAGGGGCTCCACCTTGGAGGAGGGTTTCCCCCAGAAATGCAGCACCCACGGCCTCCCGCGGCACCCCGACACCGCGCTCTACTTCCAGCAGCTCCGGCGCCTGGTCCTCTTCAAAGGCCCCAAGTACTTCGTGGTGAGCGAGGAGACCCTGGGCGTGGAGCCCTACTACCCCCGCAGCCTGCGGGACTGGGAGGGCCTGCCCCCCGGCACGGCCGGTGCCCTCACCCACCGCGATGGCTTCGTCTACTTCTTTCGGGATGACCAGTACTGGCAATTTGACCGGGCGAAGCTGCAGGTGGTGGCCACTGGCAAGTGGGCCACCCAGCTACCCTGGATGGGCTGCTGGGATGCAAACAGTGGGCAGGTCCTCTTCTGAGCAGAGTGTGCTGGGATGAAACGGGGTGGACAGAACCCCCTTCTTGCTCACCACTGCCTTTATTTGACTCTGGATTCCATCTGGGGCCAGTCCTTCAGGGACCGGTGGGTTGGTGGAGCAATTCTGGTGCAGCAGGAATGCAGCCGGGACACGGCAGCCACCAGCCCAGCCCGTTCTGCTGCAGCCAAGTGGGCTGGAGGCTTTGGGAGACATTATTTTTTACAAAAAGACCGCAAACAAAGGTATAAGCCACGGAGCCTGCGAGCACACCCACTGCTGTTAGCATTCAGGACATTGTCACGCATCTTGTTTTCAAACCAGACTGGGCTTTGCCGATGCTTTAGCTCTGGTTTTCCCGCGATCAGGCAGAGAAGTGCCTCACTGTCCCTTGGGTGCTTTTAAATGAGAGACTGAGAATGTTTCCTGGGTAAAATAGAAAGAAAACAGACATTTGGACAAAAGTATGCGTTGAGCTTTGCCTCCGCGTGTGTGCAGAGCCCCCCGTCTTTCCTCCTCCCGTGCCCCAGGGATGGGGGGTCAGGATCTCCAGGACGATCCCATCCCCTGCGGGTGCTTTGCTGGGCTTTGATTGTGTCCCAGCTCCCTGGTGAGGCACCAGCTGGATACACCAACGCCATGGGATTTTGGGGGAGAAAGCAGAGGGTTTTGGTGTAGGAGCCTCTTCAGGGTGAAAGGAGGGGGGAGGCCCAGCCGAGCTGCTGTGGAACGGTGCTGGGCAGCACGAACGTTGCAGCTTGGTTTTCTGATGTCTGGGTGGGTTCTCCAATGTCTAATAAGGGTTGTGCTCACCTAGCAGCCTTTCTTGTGTGCAGAGAAAGCGTTTGGCTTCTGCTCTGTCTCCACAAGAGATGGGATCAGTGTATTTTTGAGTCCTATGCCCCTCAGCCACAGTCAGATGAGCAGGGTTGACAACTTACTGGGGGAGGTGGGAAAGAGGAGAAGGGTGAGCAGGACAGACGGACATGTCTGTGCATGCAGGCGCACGAGGACAGCTCAGCTGCATACTCCTCATTCCTTTCCCAAAGCAGGCTCCCCACCTGGAAACCCGCTGGCTCCCGGGCATTGGGTCACCGGTCACGTCTGCAAAGAGCTGTCGTCTCCCGCGGCCCGTGGGGAAGCGCCAGGTCCCCAAGGCTTGAACACAGCCATTGGTGCTGACAAGGACAGGGCTCGACCTTCTTAAAACGTCCTTTGATTGGAGAGATTTGGTGATTTTTCACTCTGCTGGGGTTGTACACGGGTGGGCTGCTGCTTCGCTGACGGTTCTCCGAGGACTTGGACCCCAGTGGTGGGTGCCTGCTTTGGGTCAGTAGCTGTGGCACCAGGCTGGGGCCGGTCCTGCCGTGCCGGGGTGCTGGGACCCAGCACAAGTGGTTCTGACCGTTTTCCATGATAATTGTGAGTGAGCCCTTCCTGCACGGACATGGACACGGGGACTTCATCTGCTCATGGCTTAAAATCTCAGGGGACTTCCAAAGTTGCCAAAGAGATGGGGCTGCATCATTTTTATTCTGGATTGAGTGATAATAAGGTGATGTAAATTCTGGGGGGTCCCAAGGGCTTGGGGGCCTGATGGCAAATAAATCGAGCCTCTGGGTATGTGGTGTTGGGATTTCTGCTCGTTTTCATGTCTTGCAGGACTGTGTTTAAGAGACAAGTGTGTGTGTGGGGCTGGAGTGGGTAGTGCTCAATTTGGCCTCAGCTTCCATGCTTGCTGGTGGGGATGGATCCCTCTGAAAACTCATGATGGTGATGAAAACATGGAAAATCTCTTCCCTACTTCACCCCAAATTACTGAGGATTTCTTCACACCTTGGGATGTGCTAACAGGTTTTTTCCCCAGGTGAATTCGTGCTGATGGGGCCTTCCTGGTCTCCACCTTTGCCCCAGCCCATCATGGGGTGTGAAGGTGGGTCCTTGCCTCCTGTGGGACAGGGAGCGCCATGAACCCTTCCCTGCTGCTCCTGTTTGCTTGCTTCATGCTGGGTCATGCCAGGTGTCCTGCCTGTTGTTTGCCTGCATGGGCAAGGACCCACCAGCCGGCGCAGTGTCACAGTGTTTGCAGAGATGGGTCCTGCCCCATCCCCACTCATGTACGTGCTCACCTGCCCAGAGCTGTGGGATCTGCAGCTTGATGGGGAGGGTGGTGGTGGGATGGATTGGAGTATCAATGAGAAGGCTGGTGCTGGAGGAGGTCTTGCTCTCAAGATATCTGCTCTGGGCTTTGAGCAGGGTCAGAAGAGCAGCATGACTTCTGCTCCATGGCTTTTTGGAGATTAGAGGCTTTACGTGTCCATCTGCACCCCAGGGGTACGCCACAGAAATTCTGCAGAGAATCACAGAATTATTGAGGCTGGAATAGACCTCCAAGATCATAAAGTCCAGGCTATGACCCAGCACCACAACATCTGCTAGACCGTGTCACTGGGTGCCACATCCAATATTTCCTTAAACACCTCCAGGAATGGCGACTCCACTACCTCCCTGTGCAGTCCACTCCAATGTCTAATCGCCCTTTCCGTGAGGAAATGCTTCCTAATATCCAACCTAAACCTCCCCTGGTGCAGCTTCAGGCCATGCCCTCTCCTCCTGTCACTAGTTGCCTGGGAGAAGAGCCTAAACCCCACCTGACTACAACTTCCTTTCAGGTAGTTGTAGAGAGTGATAAGGTCTCCCCTGAGTCTCCTCCAGGCTGAACAACCCCAGCTCCCTCAGCCTCTCCCCATAAGAGTTTCCCTCCAGCCCCTTCACCAGTCTCATAGCTCTCCTCTGGACCCACTCCAGCACCTTAATATCTTGAATTGAGGGACCCAGAACTGCACATAGGACTCGAGGTGAGGCCTCACCACTGCCGAGTACAAGGGGAGAATTACATCCCTAGTCCTGCTGGCCACACTATTCCTGGCACAAGCCAAGATGCCATTGGCCTTCTCTGCCACCTGGGCACACTGCTGGCTCATGTTCAGCCAGTTGTCAACCAGTACTCCCAGGTCGCTCTCTGCCAGGCCGCTCTCCAGCC
>VZZY01003002.1:52044-67994 GCA_013400335.1 Eurystomus gularis
TCTCTTTCTACATGACCTTACAACATCCTTAAACGCTTCCTGGTTCACCTGCCCCTTTTCCAAAGTTGACACATTCTTTTTTTTTTCCCTGAGTTCTTGCAAAATCTCCTTGCTCAATCAGGCTGGTCTTCTACTCCGCTGGCTCATTTTTTGCTCTTGCGCCTTCATAATTTCATTCTTAAAGTAAGCCCAGCTTTCCTGGGCCCCTTTGCTTCTGAGGGCTGCTTCCCAAGGGACTCTCTGAACCAGTGTCCTGAATAGACCGGTCAGCCTTCTGGAAGTCCAAGGCAGAGGTTTTGCTGATGGCCCTCCTACCTTCACCGCATATCGAAAATACTATCATACCATGGTTGCAGTGCCCCAGACCACCTCCAACCATCACATCTTCCACCAGCTCTTCCCTGTTAGTAAACAGTAGGTCTAGCGGGACACTACCCGTGTACCAGCTGCAACAGGAAGTTGTCATCCACACATTCCAGAAACCTCCTGGACTGTTCCCTTTCTGCTGTGTTGTACTTCCAGCAGACATCTCAAAAGTTGAAGCCCCCCATGAGAACAAGGGCTAGCGAACATGAGACATCTCCAGGTTGTTGAAAGAATGTCTCATCAGTGTCTTTATCCTGGTCAGGTGGTCTGTAGCAGACTCCCACCAGGATATCAGCCTCATTGGCCTTTCCCTTTATCCTTATCCACAGACAATGTTAGATCTTGGTGTGTCTAACATTGAATTTGAGGCAGTCAAAGCACTCCTTAACATATAACGCTACCCCTCCACCTCTCTTTCCTTGTCTATCCCTTCTAAAGAGCCTGTAAGCCATCCATTGCAGCACTCCAACCATGCAACTTGTCCCACCACGTTTCCGTGATGGCAATTATATCATGGTTTCCCTGGTGCACAATAGCTTCTAACTCCTCCTGTTTATTGCCCATGCTGCAGGCACCATGCTTATCCCCAGCAGTCCTGGGTCTGTCCCCCTCCCCCTTCGATCCTAGTTTAAAGCCCTCTCAGTGATGGCTATCCCTGTTCGTGTCCCTTCAGGAGAGAGCCAGGCATCCCTCCTGCCGTGGGACTGGAGGCTGAGCGTGGGACAACCTCGAATCCTCTCCTGGTTTGGGGTTTTCCTTTTCCTGCCTTGTCTGCCGTCATGTTTCCTGGGGCTGTGTGCTGTCAGGAGCGATGCTGCCAGGGCCAGGGCTGAGCGTGGCATTGCTGGCAGAGATGGGGGGGCTGTGCTGCATCACCTGCACCCCACAAGTGTGGGGACTTGCACCCTGGGCCATGCAACCAGCCCTACTGGGTGCTGTGCCTGAAAACCCTGTGTCTCAAGGGTCCTTTTCTCCTGCGGAGATCCCTGGCAGGGCACGCCATGTGCAGCCTCCTCCGGCCAGCCTGCCATGCATTCCCCAGCCCGGGGGAATAGCTGGGATAGACTTTCCTCCCCCAGAATGACAGCAACTGGGTTGTGGTCTGCAGCCAGCATCAGTGGCTGGCTCCAGGGTGAGGACGGGGTCTCCTGGCACGGCAAGAAGCCTCCCGAGCTCACAAGAGGCTCCGTTTCTGTCCCAAGCTGTGAGCACAGCCCTGGTAGATTTGTTTTTTCCAGAAGCAGCTGGGTGCTGGGGCAGCTCTGCAAGCCCTGGGTTAGGGAGTCTCGGGCATTCCCAGCAGTGCCCACTTGCCTGGGTGGTTATCTCCTTAAAGCGCCAGCTCCTGGAGTCACTCCATCCCCCAGGGAGCTTGGCTTTTGCAGAAGGCCTCATTGTCGTGGGCGATTCAGGAAGGAGTTTGCAAGGGAGGGCAGTGCAGAGAAACCCCAATGGGGGACAGGCAAATAAACCCCCCTCGTGCTTATTTTATTTTTTTTCAGAAAGAGGTTTGGGGGAGAGGATCGATGGGTTCGTGCTGTGATCAGCAGGTAGAGCTTCTGCATTTCTTTGGGGCTGTCAACTCAACAACCCCTGAAGATGCATCTTGTAGGGCCACCAGGTCACCTCACCTGTGGTGGAGGTGGGTGCAGGGGTGGTGGGGAGGGGGCAAATCCCCCTCGTTTGGGGTTGTGAGCAACTTGGGATGCTGAAGGAAGGGACCCTAACCCCCTCCTACCTCAGAGCTGGAGACCTCGGGGGACAATCCATCTGCGGGGTGGCTAGGGAAGAAGGAGCAGGGCTGCAGGCACTTGAAGGTTAACGGGGAGTGTTTGCAGCCAGTCCCTTGTCACCAAGGAGAAGGGAACAGCACTTGGGAAGGAAACAAAACACCCACAGTGCAGGAGGGTGATTTCCTTTCCCCAGGTTCCTTACAGCCCTCGGACCCCAGAAGGGCTCCTGGGCGTCACCATCCCAGGTGGGAGAGAGCAAGTGGCACGGGGTGAGTGTGGCTGCTGGGGAGGTGGGCTTGGGACATGGCCTGGGACAGCTTCCTGTGTCCCTGTCACCCATGTCCCCATCACCCCTTTCTCTCGGTCTTCTCCCAGTCTTATGGCAAAATGTGGGGGACACCGGGCACTGCGGTGCGGAGCATCCGTCCCTACCAGTCCAGTCAGCAGTACCTCTATGCCATGAAGGAGGACTTGGCTGAGTGGCTGAAGGAGCTGTACGACCTGGACATCGAGGTGGGCACTTTCATGGAGGTGCTGGAGACTGGGGCCGTGCTCTGCTCCCATGCCAACAATGTCACCCACGTGGCAGGGGAGTTTGCCCGTGCCTGCCCCAATGTGGCCCGTCACCTCCGCCTGCCCACTGCTGGCGTCGCTTGCAACCTCGTGGCACAGCCGGGCACCTTCCAGGCCAGGGACAACGTCTCCAACTTCATCCAGTGGTGCAGGAAGGAGATGGATATTCAAGGTAGGGTGCTGGGCTCTAACCGCCCCGTGTCCCTGGGTGCAGTTTCCCTCCACTGCTCCTGGCACCACCGCGGGTGCTTTCCTTGTGTCCCCCAAAGCTGGTGCCACTCCGGCCCTGGGCAGCACTGTGCACACGAGAAGTCTCTGAGCTGGGATTTCTGCAGAAGCTCCTTGGGGCTCATCAGCAGCTCTGCAGGGTGCTGGCACCCAGCGGGCACATTTGCTTGGGTGCAAATATGTGGTGGGGGGTGGAAAGGGAAAGGATGTATGCTGCAGCCTGGCCCTGCCACACACAGCATGATCTCAGCCTTAAGGACATCTGGAGCAGTCCTGGCACTGAGCAAAGGGTCTGTCACCCTGTCCCCACCACCAGTGGGTGCCTGGGAAGGGCAAGGGCACTGAATGACACGTCCTTAGTGCACCCAGCCACAGGGTTTTGTGGCTTTGGGGTGCTGTGAAACAGCCCTAACGCCTTTGCAGTAGATGCCCAAGGGGAAAGTGCTTCCTCTGTTGATTTATCCCAACTCCTGTGGGACTCAACCATATTCCTAGGGAAATGGCTCAGGGAATAACATCCCTTTGGTCTTTGACTCCACCTGTGCCCTGGCTCAGGCCATTCCTGTCCTGCCTCAGATGTCCTCATGTTTGAGACAGAGGATCTGGTGCTGAGGAAGAATGAGAAGAACTTTGTGCTGTGCCTGCTAGAGCTGGCGCGCCGGGCTGCCCGCTTTGGCATGCGTGCCCCGACACTTGTGCAGATGGAAGAGGAGATCGAGGAGGAGCTCCGCCAGGAGCTGGACCTGCCAGTCGCAGACACACCCCTGCCTCGGCACCCCAGGAAACCACGAGACCTCCACAACCTTGACCAGATGGTACAGAGGGGCATGGAGTAGGATGGGGAAGAAGGTGGAGATGATGGGGATGGGGATGGGCATGAAGGTGGAGATTGGGGATGGGGATGTCCATGCCAGGACTTTTCCCAGAAGCCCTGGTGAGAACTCATCCCTGCTGCCTACAGGTCCAACACCTGGTGAGCCGCTGTACCTGCCCCGTCCAGTTCCCCATGATCAAGATATCTGAAGGAAAATACCGCGTGGGCGACTCTGACACCCTCATCTTTGTCCGGGTGAGTTTGCTTCGCCCCATGCTTTGGGGCACAGGTACCAGGAGTCCTGCTCTGCTGCCATGAAAACTTTTCCATAATCCATCCCCAAATGGGGCCACTGTGGGAGTTTTGACCATTATCCCCAAAGCAGGGAAGCTCAGTCCTGTGGTACGTTTGCATGGATGTAACTACCCATGTGTACAGAACAGAATCCTCCATCTCATGCCAACCCAGGGCCAGGTCTTACCCATCAATGGGAACACTGGGATGCTCTGTCCCTGCCTGGATCCATCCCTAAGCCTGACCTTCCCAAAGGACTCAGCACATGATGGTGTAAATGGGTTTTCCAAAAGGCTCCACACTGTCCTTGGGGTGATGGAACTTGCCTGTTGAGATGGCAGCAGGAGCTGAGACCCTCCCTGCCTCAGTGGCGCTGAGCCAGGGATGAAGCTGTCCTTTAGGAGACCTGGTGGCACTTAGGGCAAGCCCACGGCTCTTGGAGCCCAGCTGAGCATGCCAACCCTCAAGCTGCTTAAGAAGAGATGGGGATCCCATGGCTACATGGCATGGACCACTTGGGACCTCACAGCACATGCATCCTGTGCAGATCCTGCGGGAGCACGTCATGGTGAGGGTCGGGGGTGGCTGGGACACGCTGGAGCACTATCTGGACAAGCACGACCCGTGCCGCTGCACCTCGCTCTGTGAGTCCCTGCATCCCCAGACCCCTGGGCTGGGCTGAGGGGGGGTGTCCATCGTGGGTCTTGCTGCTTCTGGAGGGTCCGTCATGGGTCTTGCTTCTTCTGGGGCTGTTGTCAGGAGCAGGAGGCTTCGTTGCTGTGATGCCTTGGTGCGGTACTGGGTAATGTCTGGTTTTGGGACTCTTCGGTGGCCACTAGAGGTCACAGAAGACTTTTGGATGGAGCCAGACCCCAACAGCCCCTGTCTGGGAGCACAGACTTGCACCAGCATCCCTGGGGAGCAGCATGCTGTGTGGGCTGCACGCAGGAGTGGGTGCAGTGGACAGTGGGGCTGAGCCCCACCTCTGTTTTCCCCACAGCTCACAAACAAGCCTGGAAGAGCAGGACCCCCCAGCAGCAAGTGCAGCATGAGGTCTGGCTGTGGCCGGCCTCAAAGGCAGCCGCCCGTGGCCAGCCCCAGCCCAAGCTGCTGGTCAGCCGCTCGCAGAGCCCCCTGCCCCCCGTCGCCTGGGGCTCCCGAGTCCCCCGGCCCCCTGCCACCCCCTTGCCGGAGGGTCACCCAGTGGGTGCCAGCCCTTGCCGAGAGCCAGTACAGCCCCGGCGGGTCCCTTCGGGCAGGTAAGTGGTGCCAGTTGCTCCTTGCCCCAGACCGCCTGGACTCAGAGTGGTTTTTCGCACATCCCTGAATTTCTTCCCTCCCTTCTGGATGTGCCCAGCAGCAGGCTGGATGGAGGGGGCACGCAGCAGCTCCCTGGCCCCTCTCTGCTCTCTCTTCTTGCAGGACACTGGAGCCACCAGCTGCCCCATTGGGGAGGCAGCCACCACTGTCCGGATCACCCATTCGCTCCAGCTCCCCGGCCCGCAGGGTGACAGGCCGGGCACTCACCCCTTCCCAGCTGGCCCCCAGCACCCAAGATGGCGTGGGGGTGCCCAGGGCAGCACGTGTGAGCACCCTGGGAAAAACCCCTGTGGCACCAGCACGGGGCAGGTCCATGGCACCCAGCACCCATCTGGCATCAGCACCTCCAAAAAGCACTCAGCAAGGAGGCAAGTTGTCTGGGGCAGCTGCCAGGCCACAGGAACGGGGAGCCCCCACTGCTGTGACACCCCGTGCCCCCAGCCCCATCAAGGTCTGTGCCCCCTCCCTGCAGCGGGATGCCCGGAGAGACTCACAGAGCCAGAAAAGCCAGTGGGGAGGGAGCCGGGGACCTCTCAGCCGGAGCCAACTGCCCTCACCCCGAAATCCCTCCAGCCAGCCTTGGAAGCTGGACGGCAGCATTGAACCCCCTGCCCGAGCCAGCCGCTGGACCCCCACCCCGCTGGCCCCTACTGGCGACGGGTGCAAGGGCTGTGCCGCTGGGAGGGGGTCCCTGCAGTGCCACCCAGCCCCAAGCCCAAAGCCTGAGGGTGCTGAGGGACCTGGGGCACCGGCGGATGAACTGGGGGGAGCCTGTGGGAGTGAGGGGCTCCAGGGGTGCTGGGGGCACATGCAGCCCCCCGGCTATGGCAAGGTGGTGGAGGAGCTCTCCCACGGGCCACAGCTTCTACGCCCTGTGGGACTGGGGAGCTGGGTCCCCAAAATGCCCCTGCCAGCCTCCCCGCAGCCCACCACTCTCCCAGCTGGGGGGGAGCCAGAGGAGCCAGGAGAGGGGGGCCAGACCCCCCAGGGAACCAGGGCTGGCACCGTCCCTAAGCCTCGGCGGTGCCTGAAGAAGCCTGAGCGCGTACCCTCCATCTATAAGTTGAAGCTGCGGCCCAAGGTGCGTCCCCGGAGGGACCACAGGCCGGGCAAACGCCCCTCGCGTATCCCCACCCCACTGGGGCAGCGTCTGCGTGCCCCCCGGGGCCAGCATCACCCCTCAGGACCCCCCCGGAACCCCCAGCCTGGCAGCACCCACCCCAGAGCCAAGCCCTCGCCAGCCGACAGCAGTGCCTGGCTGACTGAGGATGTCGAGGAGGCGTGGGTCTGACCCCCCCACCCCGAGTTTTGGCAGGGACGGACCCCTCACTCATCTGAAAGTGGGAGCGATGCTGAAGCTGGAGCTGTGGTGCCCGAGGCCGGCGTGGGCAGAGTGATGGTTTGGCTCCCAGGGAATCCAGGGGGGGTCCCCCATTTTCTCTTTGGAGCTGCACCCCTTCCCCATGGGTTTTTTTTGAACTGGTCATTCTCCTCCTGAACAGGTGCTTCTGTACTGGTTTGGGTGGAAAAATACAGCCCCAAATTGAGAGAATGGGGCACTCTCTGCAGGGAAGAAGGGAGTAGCTGGCCCCTCCAGTGTCCCCCTAAAGCAGGGACACCCCGCACCTGGCATCCAAGGGTGCAAACCATCTCGTACCTCAGTCTTCCCCATCTGTACAATGGGAACAACCATCCTCATGTCTAACAGCACCAAGAGCCTTAATGAGTGTTTGAATTGCTCAGGTCGGGGGGGGTGTCACAGGCAGTGATGCTTGATAAGCTTCTTTATGGGCAAAGGTGGGAGATTGAGTGGGGGTTGGTGGTCACCTCGGTGGTGATGGGCAGAGTGATGGCTGTCACCAAGGCTCATTGCAGACACCGCCGTGCTCCCGAGCCTGTAGCCCTGGACCTGGTGACATTGTTTGTGCAATAGAGATGTACCAAAGCTCTCCTGTTTCAGCATCTTTTCTGCATGGTTGGGGACAGGGGATAATGCCAATAGGGGGGTCACGCCTGGTGAAGGGAGTTCATGCTGCTGGTCTGTCTGTGTGTGCAGCAAATGTCCCTCTGAGAGCCCCGTGGGGGCAAGAAGAGCCCCATCATCCATGAGATTGAAGCTAGACCCACAGCCCTGCAAACGGGCAGTGAGGGTGAGCACCAGGGCCTGTGGGTGCAAAACCTGCTGCAAAGATGCTCCTTTTGCAAGAGAGAAACAACTTCCCCGCCCTGGACCTTGCCTCCCGCAGAAGGGCTGTGAGAGAGGGTGGTGAGTGATCTGGCACCATGGGCAAAGAGCAGCGAGGCGGGTACAGAACAAGGGGACAGACCTGATTTTTAATTTGATTTCAAAGACGGGGCTGCAGGCTCTCACAGGCGTTGTAGACACCTCGGGAATCTCCAACAAGAAGTCCTGGGGGAAAAGGAAAGTCAAGTCCAGGCAACCAGGATGCTCACCAGTGCAGGAGGAGGAGGAGAGAAGCATCCTCACCCTGGCTGGACCGACCGCAGCATCACCTCCTGCGGTACCTCGGGGGCAGGAACCCGACACTGCCCTGGGGACACTGGTGGGGACACCCTTAGCCTCTCCCAGGCTCAGGAGCAGGTTCCTTTTAGCAGGACCAAGGTGGTGGTGGGTGAGTGGTAACACTTTGTACTAAGGGTGTGTGTAAGGGCGAGGGGCCAGTGGCTTGTAGCTGCTGCTGTGCTCCTGCCTGCTCTGATCCCTGCGAGCTTGGCCATGTGCTGGACCTCCCTACCCTGCATTCCTGCCTGCACCTGCTGGGTTCCACCACCCTACATCCCCGCCCGCATCCAGCGGGTACCATCACCCCCATCCCTGCCTGCACTCATCAGGTACCATCACCCCCATCCCTGCCTGCACCCGCTGGGTTCCACCTACCCCCTCCTGTGCTCTTGGGAAAGTAGCTCTTTGTAGCCCTCGTTTTCTGGGGAGCAGAGAAATGCTGTCAAAGCAGTGAGAGTTATTATTACTAATACAACTTTGTCTATAAAGTACAATAGAATATAACAATTATATTTATAACCTTTTTTTCTTTTTCCAAAATACTAAATAGATGCTATAAAACCTGTAACTAATTGTGCTATAAACTGCAGGCTACAGGGTTATCACAAACAATGTATTGGCTTAGTTGTTGATATGTATACATCGGATCACTTCATAAATGCTTTATTTTTAGCATTTACCAAGGAGTTTCCTTCTCAAACAATTTGGAGGGCTAAAGCTAGCCAGAGGCTGGTAACGTGGGCTTACACGTGTTAATAAATCCTGACAAGATGAGGTCTGGGGGGTGGTCAGTTTGCCATGAAGGCGAGGGAAGGTGACGAGAACCACGGCTCTTCCCTGGCTGGGGCTCTCGCAAACACCTGAGATGGACCCAGGTCCCCCCACCACCTTTTCTCTTTTTTTCCTTGTTTTTTGGAGCAAGGGGAACAGGATTTCATTCCCAAAGTGGCTGCTGGGGGGAGGAAGAGAGGAGCAGGATGACCCCCAACCCTGCAGCATTGGGGTGCAGTGCACGCCCAGCAGCAGGGATGGAGTGGGGAACGCACCGTGCCCGAGCTCAGCTGGACCTACTCTTAATAGAAAATGTTACGGAGAGCACAGTGGTGCTTCTGGGAGATAGAAACCTGGCCTCGTGGGAGGAGATGGGGCTGGCGGCCTTTTGCTTTACTGCCCAAAGCAGCTCTGAATACCTGCATCCCCTCATTACACCAGAAGTCAGAGAATGGTTTGGGTTGGAAGGGACCTCAAAGATCATCTAGTTCCAACCCCCCCTGCCATGGCAGGGACACCTCCCACTAGACCAGGTTGCTCAAAGCCCCATCCAGCCTGGTCTTGAACACATCCCATGTTGGGGCATCTACAACCTGCCTGGGCATCCTGTGCCAGTGTCTCACCACCCACAGAGTGAAGAACTTGGACTGGCCTCAGATCCTGCCTTGAGGGGAGAGTATGATGCTCCCCAAGGTCTCACAAGGAAGCAGCCAAGGAGAAACCACCTCGCCCATCACCAGCACAGTGCCTCAACACCGTTTGGTAACACAGCCTGAGCTTTGCCACCCGCCCTGCAGGACAGGCCGCAGGTGAGCTGCAAGGCTGGTGTGAAAACAAGCCAAAAGATTTAAAAAAAAAAAAAAAAAATTAAAAAATAATTGGAGGCTCACTTTACTATTAAGAGAAGTGCACAGAATTAAGAAAAAAATAAGGAATGAAACTGGAAATGCAAGTCCAGCTCCCTATTGCTTCAGAGGCTGCCTTCGCACCACCACCGTCTCCTGTGGGTGGGGGCAAGTGTGGCCATGGGAAAGCCCAGTATGGGTAAGACCTGCCCCATGGGACTGCTGGCGGGGGTGCCACGGCACCGGGGGACCTGCCTGGGGACACCGGGGGTTGGAGTTGGAGCTACGCAAAGCTGGTCGCCTGCTGAGCTCAGGACACGAGGTAGCGGAGGGTTGACCTGCCCAGCGAGGAGCGTTTGAGATGATTTGGTGTTCAACAGGCTGGTGCTGGAGGAGAAGCCTTCCTTGGCTGGACTGGAGCAGGGGGGGCTCAAAGTGCTGGGGAAGCAGCACCTCAGGGGGATGTAAGGGGCAGGATGGGGGCCTTATTATTATTTTTTTTTTCCCTTTCTTGCTTTCATCCAGAAATTGCGCTTGGAAGTCTGACCCAACTGAGCCAGAAGAGAGCCCGTGTAACCTGGCCTCCTGCCGGAGGCTGCTCTGCCCTCTAAGAGGAGAAACCCCAGCTCCACAGGGAGGGAGCCGGACTCCCATCTCCACCTCCCACCTCCACCGTGCCCCAGGGGACTGAGCCACCCGCAGTGCATCAGGACACAGGCACTGGGCAATTTCCTTCCAGGGAGCAGGTGAAGGCAGGCAGCAGCAAGTGTTGCCCCTGTGATGCCGGGGTAGGAACCGGCAAGAACAGACCTGACAACCAAGCTCTGGGCATCATCTGAGGCATTTCCTCCACCCCCTGGTGCCACTCAGTGCTCCAGGCAGAGACACAAACCCCCCCAGAATGACTCAGTGAGGGCCTGGGGTTTAGCCGAGGTCCTCCCTCACCCCTTGCTACCTCCAGGCAGCCTGGCCACCCACCTGCTCCAACATACCGGTGGCCACCACATCACCCTGCCCAGCACTGCCCGGCCCCAAAGGTCACTGCAGGGTGCCAGTGTTGGAGCGGAAGCAAACTCCAGGATGCCTCAGCACAGCTCCCAGCACGGCATCATCCCCACAGAGTGGTGACCTGGGGAGCCACAGTCCCCACGGATGGGTGCACGGCCACGGGGTCCGTCAGGGCAGGGGGGCTCACATGATGGTGCAGCGGTTCCTGCGCAGGGCACCCTGGAAGCGGATGGTGGTGTGGACGTGCTTGCAGCGGGCGCAGCCCACACTCTTCAGGAGCTCACTGAAGAGCAGCAGGATGTGCCAGTTGTACTTGGCTGAGCACTCGATGTAGCCACACTTCCACGTCTTCTTCACCAGGTTGGAGACGTTCCAGCGCGGGATCACCCGGCCCCGCTGCAGGTCCCGCTTGTTGCCCACGATGATGATGGGCGTCTCTGAAGTGCCGATGACCCTGGGGAGGGCAGGTGGTGAGGCAGGACAGAAAGGGGCAGAGCACAGCATGAAGACCAACTGGCCTGCAGACTCCAACCCCTTCCAGACTGGCACTTGGCTTTGGCTTGCCAAGAGGGACAAGCCTCCTCTTAGCCTGTGCCCTTGTTCCTCTTCATGGCCAGCCATCTGCTGTGCCAGTCCCAGTCACTTTCCCAGGGATGGCAGCCCTCACCCACAGGGGATACCTGCCCAGGGTCCTGACCCTGCATTTAGTTTTGCTTTTGGGCTGCCAGACCTTCAGCTATAATAGCTCATCTCTAATGCCAAGAGCAGGGGAGCACTTGGGCAAGTTGTACTGGGTCCCGTTCTGGGCTCCCCAGGTCAAGAGAGACAAGGAACTACTGGAGAGAGTCCAGCAGAGGGTACGGAGATGCTGAGGGGCCTGGAGTGTCTCTGTGCCCAGGAAAGGCTGAGAGCTCTGGGGCTGCTGAGCTGGAGAAGAGAAGCCTCAGAGGGGATCTGATCAATGCTGAGCAAGAGCTAAAGGGCGGGGGCAAGAGGATGGGGCCAGACTCTTGTCAGTGGTGCCCAGTGACAGGACAAGGGACAATGGGCACAAACTGGAACCCAGGAGGTTCCACCTGAACAGGAGGAGAAACTTGTTTGCTGTGAGTGTCCAAGCCCAGCCCAGGCTGCCCAGAGAGGTTGTGGAGTCTCCTTCTCTGGAGGGATTCCAAAGGTGCCTGGACATCATCCTGAGCACCCAGCTCTGGGTGACCTGCTGGAGCAGCGGGTTTGGAGGAGAGGATCTCCAGAGGGCCCTTCCAACCCCCACCATGCTGGGAATCTGTACCACCCTGCCGGCAGCCCCAGGTGATGCACCTCCAGCAAAGTGGTCCCTACCTTGTTTCCAGGATCTGCTGGCGGATGGTTTTGATGTACTCGAAGCTGTCAAAGCAACAGATGTCATAGACCAGGATGTAGGCATGGACGCTCCGGAGCCCCCTGCAACACACGTCTGCCCACTCCTGCAAGGTGCAGAGAGGGATCAATCCTGGCTCAGCCCCACCGCTGTGCCTGGGGGATGCCCAGGGCTGGGCATGTCAAGGATGCTACTGCTACGCTGGCAGGTAGCAAGGGGGCTGCATGCTCTCTGGCCCCAACCCCCAGCACCTATCTCACCTCTGCTCTGCCCAGACCCGTCCCTGCAACAGCTGCATCTGCCCCCACTGCCCTTCATCCAGCCCCCCCATATTATCGCCCTCGTTAATCCAGAGGAGAGATAACGGGCTTTGTCAGCCCCAATTCCTCTCCTGAGCGGGGATTACAGCCTGCCTAAGGCACAGCGGCCCAGGGGCGAGCGGGTGGGGGGGGGGTGTGGGCTGAATGCAACCCCCTGCCCTCGATGTAAAAGCTTTGCCCTCCAGAGCTGCTAATTAGGTGTGTTAATTAGTGATGTACCCTAGTTTTCAGGCAGGGCAGGTGAGGAATATGCTGAGAGCTGAGTGGGGTTTAGCACATCCCTGCCCCCGTGGGGTTGGGGTGATGGACCAGCAGCTCCATGGGACAGAAGGAGGATATCTCCAGGACATCCTGGTGGGGTTGGTTGGAGGGGACACGGGGACAGGAGAGGAGCAGCAGCTGGTCCCAAGTGGGATCAGCAAGAGCGAGATCAGGAGCCGGGGCAGTGGCAGTCAGGGGTGGCCTCTCCACAGCCAGAATTTAGAGCTGTAAGAAATACATGTTAGGAAAGCTTTGGGCTTCCAGGAACACGAGGAATTTTTCTCCATGCTATACCAGCAGTGGTACTGGGAATGGCCGCCCGTGCAGACAGCACTGAGACCCTCCTGAGCACCACTGAAGAAGGAAAAGATGCACCAAGGAGGAAAGGCATCACCTCTCCCTGAGCAAACCTCTCCAGTGTCAGGAATCATCCCTTCCTGAGTTCATCATTGCAGTGAGGCAAACCAGGAAGATCTAGGACTGAAGGAAACTGGGAAGAGGAAAGTTTTGGGGTGCAGGTCAGTCTCCATCACAGCGAGCAGCACGGGAAGGAGCTGTGAGCGAGCAGCAAAGCACAGCCCCTCTCCCATCCACCGAGTAAGGGAGATGATGAATCCGAGAGCTGCGGGCAGATGAAGCGGCTGTGTCATGCTGAGGTTCCTCTGAGTCCTGACACTCCCGGGAAATCAATAGGTTGCAGCTATGTCACCACGCTGGGGTGCAGCTTGCTCCGCTGTCGTGACGTTGGGATGGTTTTCCCATGCAGGGCAGGTTTCCCAGGATGCGTGGGGCTGGAGGAGGGTTGCACCGCGCATCCCACCTGGATGTCGGGGAGCCACCAGCTCCTGCTCCTCTCCCAGGATATCTCCACAGGGATGCTGCTCCTAGGCACGGAGCAGAGCCCGGTGATGCTTCCCAGCAGGCAGAGCTGTATCCTCCACCGTGGTCCTTTCTGTTCCCCTCGGAGCCATCCCTCTGACCACCTTCTCTTCCCTGGAAACTCCATCTGTTCCCATCAGCCGCCTCCTCTTGAGCGCAGCCAGGCAGGGAGTTAATCGAGTGTGTTAGCGTCGGCTGCCGTGTCAATAAATTACCCTTTGCTATTTCAGGCAGTCTCTCATGCTGACCTTTCATTCCCTGCACACGCTGATTAATTTTTAAACCTCCTCCTTGCCCCCGGAGCACTCACTTCACCTCCCGCCCGTCAGCACAGGGGAAACTTGGGGCACTACAAGACCCCTGTCACCCCCTCCCCGTTGGGCACAGGAGCAATACGATGGTATTGGGTAAGAACATGGGAGGGCCCAGTTCTTGCAGAGGTGTCCCCACCGGTGGCAGTGGCCTCTGGGGTGGCTGCAGCCACAGCTGGGCACCTCCAGCTCCTTTCCCCGCAGCAGCGGCACAGTCTGTGCCCCTGGGATGATGCTATGGCATGAGCTTAAAATCCCCTTTTTCCCCCTGAACCCCTCCCGAAGCGGCTGGCACTGCTGGCAATGCTTTCCAACCCCACGTTGCCTTTTGGGGCTGTTTTGGAAGCACCAGAGAGCACTGGAGGTTCGAGGAGCTGGTGGGGCCAGTGTGCTGGGGACAAGTCCAGGCAGTGCTGGGGGTGACAGCCACCCCAGGAGGGGACGAGCAGCCCCGCTACGCCTGGCTCAGGCAGTGGGTGCATCGGGGTCTGGCTTTCCAGGAGCCAAATGGTTTGGTTTTCACCCAAATGCTTTCACCCAAAGGGCTTCCCCAGCCCTTTTGCTGGCACCAGCTCTGACAGCCATGGAACTGGATCCCAGTGCTCCAGGATCCATGCGGCATTGCCAGAGCCACACTCCTCAGACTGGGACACCGTCCCTCCCGTGTGTGCTGTCATTTTAGGTGAAAAAGCTTTATCCTGGGCCCACACAGCCAGTACCCATGAGGATACAATCCTTCGCATCAGCTTTCAGCGAGCAAACCCCCACGTGGAGGGAGAAGCAGCCCCCAAAGAGGAGGAACTGGGACCCTGCAGATTTACACAGCGAAACCCCACTGAGGTCACCGGTGACCCCTCCAGCATGGGGGTCCCATCGCACCAAGCCAGCTGCACCCCTACCTGCAGGGTGTTGACGGGGAAGGCGGTGATGGGGGGAAAGTCCATGATCTGCAGGTCGTGGACGTGGCCGTTCATGACGACGGCAGGCAGGTAGACGCGGCGGGCCGTGGTGGGCACGCAGACCTCGCTGAACTCGTTGTAGAGGAACTGCCGGACTATGGCACTCTTGCCCACGCCCTGGGCTCCCAGCACGGCGATCTTGAACGTTGCCACCATGCCTCCGTGCTCCGGCCACTGCCCTGGTGCTGCCCCTGCGGTGCCGAGGCTGCATATTCCTGTGCAGGGGGCCTCAGCCCCATTCAGGATGCATTTCCCCTCTGGGACAGCCCGTCACTGCAAGGCCAAGGAGAAGCTGGTGAGATCCTAGAGACACCCTGGCAGACCCTGCTGTCACTTCAGAAGATATCTTTCCAAGCAGGAGCCCATGGAAAAGGGTCCTATCTGTCCTTGGGGAGCAGAAGCATCTCCCAGGGCTGGGCAATGTCCCCAGTGGGGTCTCAGCACTGCAAGATCTCAGGGTCCCCATCAAAGGCTCCCACCCTGCAGAACCAAGGAGAGCCAGGATTTGAGTGACCTTTATCTCAGGAAGGTTCTCACAGGCACATTCAGCCCTTTCGGTACCAGGGCAAGGAAACCTGCAGGAAAGGGACTGGCTCAGGGTTTGCCCAGCCCTGGCAGCAGCAGGGTCCTGGGCTGTGCTGGGGACTGTTCCCATGGCAGGTGCGGGGACCGTCACCGGCTGCTCCATCCCAAGTGCTGCCCCAAGATGGGGAATTCATCTTCCCCCTGCTTGGACAGGCAGAATTGCCTTTTGCTGGGGCGGGGGGAGATTGCTCTGTGCCGGCGAGTGACAGCTTTAATGTTTAATTTCAGGCTTTGAGCGGTTTGGCAATTAACTTGATGGAGGCTAATTTCCGAGCCAGCTGCTGGGGTGAGCCCACACGCTGCTGGCACACGCAGTCAGGCCGGAGGGGCCAGGGCAGGGCCACGTATCCGGGGGGACACGGGGTGACAACCCACACCCGAGGGTGCCAGAGCTGAGTCTGAGGAGCACAAACACTCGCTGGCACCAAGTCCCCGGCCAAGAGCTGCGATGGAAACAGCGAGAGAGAGGGGCTGGGTCCCACTTTCGCTCGCTCCCATCGCTAGGAAGCAGCCCGTGCTTTATCCCAAACTGTGGAGGCTTTTACCAATTTGTGACGCTCTGGTCCATGTTCCCTGAAAACCACCCGCAAAGCACAGCTCCCTGAGCTGGCAGAAAGCGGCAGGTCCAACCTACCCTGCCCTGCCTGTGCGATGGAGGTTATCTGCAGGTTCCGCTGCTGGGTGCCGGCGAGGCCGAGCTTCCCGCGGCCCCCCCGGCCGGGCCGTGGCTCACACCGTCCTCCCCCTCCTCACAGCGGGGCTGGCGGGGCCTGATCCAGCCCCGGGCCAGCGGGGCGGGTTC